>JAGFNQ010000370.1:20343-67763 GCA_024364735.1 Boesenbergia rotunda | reverse complement strand
GCGCCCAAGGTCAACCCAAGTCTGTAAGAACCTCAACGCACTTCGCCCCGCTTGTCGCGGGCGCCCTGCGTGTCGCGGGCGCCCTGCGTGTCGCGGGCGCCCCCACTGCCAGCTGCCGAAGCGCATCCCTACGAAGCCGAGGAGATGAGGCTTTGACCGGTCAATCCGGGCGCCCCGAGCCATCCGGGCGCCCCGGTCAAACCGGATCCCGAGGATAAGGGGATCAGACGGCGACCGAGCAACAACCGGATCTGCTGCCACGTGGGGGGGCGCCCCCGTCGACCAGGGCGCCCCCAGGCCCTATATAAAGGGCCCTCGACCTCCTTCTTCAGAGCATCAATTACTGCGACGCTTCCACGCTCTTCTGCTTCCACGACACGCTCCAGAACTCTTCCAACTCGAGCTGACGACGTCCTGCTGCTCCAACACTTCGATCTACACCGGACGTCGATAACGAAGAGCTTAATTAAGTTTACTAGGCTGATTCTGTAATACTTTTTATTGTAAACTTTCTCGAACGTATAGAATTGCCCGCAGAAAACGGTCAACGACCGTGGGCCTTGGAGTAGGAGTCGACACAGGCTCCGAACCAAGTAAAACGACCGTGTTAGCATTGTTTTTGTGTCTTATTTCCGCTGTGCACTTACTCTTTTTAAATCCGAACGATTTACGACATTCACCCCCCCCTCTCTCGCATTTCTCGATCCAACAGAGAGATCTCCTCCTGAACAAGCTGTATACGATCAAGATGAATGACAACGAAACAGCAGCTCAGCTCCACGCCCGAATTCAGGAACTAATGAACGGTCTACACACCATTGGTCACAAGGTAGAAAACCGCGACCTAATAAGGTATGCTCTTAACACCTTCCCAAGAAACACCTTGTGGGCATCTATGGTAGATGCTTACAAAGTTTCTAGGGACCTTTCCAAAATTAAGTTAGATGAACTTTTTTCTGAACTTGAATTACATGAACAGACTAACTGCAATTTGGTCGAGAAAGGTATTGCCTTTGTTGCAGGTAAAACTGGAAGGACAACCAAAAAGAAGCCTCAACTTGCACCCGAGTCTGACTCAGATTCAGACTCAGAAGATAGCGAGGGAAATCGGCCTAAGTTGGTTCGGCTAGCCCGAGACTACTACAAAGAACTAAAGAACCATACTAACAGAAGAAAAGTCAGTCGAAGAAAGGAAGAACCAACTGAACCCTCAAATAAAAAGAACAAACCCAACGTGACCTGCTACGAGTGCAAGAAGAAGGGCCACTACAAGACTGAATGCCCCAACCTGAAGGAAACAAAGAAGACAAGAAAGAAGAAGGCACTTCAGGCAACGTGGGACGAGTCCTCCTCCGAAGAAGAAGAAGAGGTCCCACAGTCGAACCTGCTCGCACTAACCGCTTCAGAAGAAATAGAGACAGAATTAGAATCGGAGCCGGACGACGGCAAACTCACATTCTCGGAGGACGGTGAAATAACTGTAAGTGGTTTTACAAGAATTCAATTAAATGAGTTAATTTCGTATCTTTCTCGAGATTTGGCGAAAGCTAAACTCCGAGTCGAATCTCTCCGACAGAAAGTAAAACTCCTGAAAGAGAGAGCTGACTCTAGACCTTTAACTGAGAAGGTTCAAGAAGGAACCTCTGCTCAAGTTGAAAAACTTGAAACAGAAAATTCCTCCTTGAAAACTCAAGTTAAGGATTTTAGAGTCGCGTTAGAACGATTCACTTCTGGTTCCAAGGGTCTTGACATGATTCTTGGAAAACAGAAGTCAGTTCTAAATCGATCCGGACTAGGCTATAGAACCAAATCTAGACAAAGATCCTACTATGCTGTACTGAACCAGTCCAGACCTAAAGTTCAGGCATGGGTACCCAAACTGTGCCTGAACAAACAAAATGGATCAAATCAGTATTGGATCCCCAAGGACAAGATTCATATCTTGCCTAACCATTATCGTGGCTTTAGTCCAGGGGGAGCCAAATTAAAAACAATATTTATTGTTAGATAAAATTTAATCTTTGTTTGCAAATTGCATGATTGCTTGTTTATTTAGTTTCTGCAATTTACCATACTTAGACTTAGGACTGATTAGTTTAAGGACTGAACCAACTTAACTGAAATTTGAACAACATAGTATTGGGTGGAGGTGAGATGATAGTACGTTAGGGAAGCCAATTCTAATAAGGTCAAGTATTCTCTACTTGGTCTCTTTAGACTGGTGAAACTAGCCGAAGCTACGATCCAAGACCCAAGCTAGTTAGACCAGAATTTTTCAAGAAATAGTTTTGAAAATGAAATTTCATTAAAAGGCTTTGTCAAGGAAAGGGTTGATCATCCAATAAGGCTACGACCAAAGAAGGCCTAGTGCCTCGCCAAGACCTGGAAGCCAATTTTTGAAATTCAAATTCAAATTATTCTTTGTCAAATTCGAATCTAACACAAATTTTCAGTTAATTGTAGATTCAAACATTTTTTTAAAAAAACAAACTCAAAATCAACTGTTTTTCAAAATTAAATTAAGTTTTTTTTAAAAATAAATCATAATTTTTCAAACTAATTCTAACTACCAAAACCTGTCTCACAAAACCCGTAAGGCTAACGTGATTGATAACCCTAGATTTGGGTGAGACAGACTAGGTTGTGAAAATCAATTTAGGCTAATCCTGATTCTAATTGGATCCAAATCAACAAAACTCTTTATGTGTAGGAACATAAAGATTTGGACCAATGGATGTTGGATAGCGGTTGCTCCAGACACATGACTGGAGATAAATTGAAATTCACCAAACTCAAGTTCAAGAACCTAGGCTCAGTGGCATTTGGCAACAATGCTACACTCAAGGTAATTGGGTCAGGTAATATTGAACTTAAATCTGACTTTGTTATTAAGAAAGTCCTTTTGGTTGAAAACTTCAAATTTAACCTGCTTAGCATAAGTCAGTTATGTGATTCTGGTTATGTAGTTACCTTCAACAATTCTAACTGCCTGATTAGAAACTTGCAAGACTCAGAAATCATGCTTAAGGGCACTAGGAAAAATAATGTTTACACTATAAACCTACCCCTAGTACCTAAATGCATGTTAACTCAGTTAGAACAATCAATCCTCTGGCATAGGAGACTAGGTCACACTAACCTAAGAATTATTTCAAAAATTACTCAACTTGGCCTAATTAAAGGTATCCCTAAAATTAAAAATCATGAAAACTTAATATGTGAATCATGTAATCAAGGTAAACAAACCAGGTCTAATCACAAACTAATCCAATCTGATCAAACTCAAACCACACTTGAGCTCCTGCACCTTGACCTATTTGATTCACATGGAGCCAAGTCACTAAGCGGAAACCGGTACTGCTTAGTAATAGTTGATGATGACTCTAGGTTTACTTGGATTAGGTTTCTAAAGACCAAAGATGAAACCCTAAACCTATTTAATGAATTCTGTAAGTTAATTGAAAATCAAAACGATACTAAAATCAAAAGACTTAGAAGTGACCATGGGGGAGAATTTGAAAATCAACGGTTCGAGGAATTTTGTAAGATAAATGGATATATACATGAATTTTCGTGTCCTAGAACCCCCCAGCAAAATGGCATAGTTGAAAGGAAAAATAGAACCCTACAGGAAGCCGCTAGGGCTATGCTCAATGAATTCAACTTAGCTAACCAATATTGGGCAGAAGCAATTAGTACGGCTTACTACATCCAAAATAGGGTACTAATTAACAAGCGACACAACAAAATACCCTATGAATTATACTACCATAGACTTCCAAATCTACACTACCTAAGGGTCTTTGGATGCAAAGTTCATATCCTAAACACCAAGGACTATCTAGGGAAATTCCAGTCTAAGTCAATCCCAGGCATCTTCCTAGGATATTCAACGACAAGTAGAGCCTATAGGGTTTACAACAAACAAACTAAGAAGATTAAAGAAACAACAAACTTAATATTTGATGAAGAAATCAACACAAAATCTGATAATCCAGACCTAACTTCATCAAATGCTGATCAAGAAGATAATGAACCAACTGTTGAACTCTTAATTGAACCCTTGAATGAACCAAATCCAAATATTGAACCAAATCAACCAGCCGGACTTGAGGCTGAACCAAGTTCAAGAAAAACCAAGAAACTCAGACTTAGTCACCCAACTGATCAAATTGTGGGTGATCCAACTTTAGGAGTCAGAACTAGGTCTTCCTATAGAAATCTTAGTCAGATAGCCATGATTTCAAAAATTGAACCTAAGACTATAGAGGAAGCCCTACCTGATCCTGATTGGATCATAGCTATGCAAGAAGAGTTAGCCCAATTCGAAAGAAACCAAGTCTGGGAATTAGTACCTAAACCTGAGAGCAAATCCGTCATTGACACTAAGTGGGTCTTTAGGAATAAGTTAAATGATCAAGGAGAAATAGTCAGAAATAAAGCCCGCTTAGTAGCAAAAGGATTCAGTCAAGTAGAAGGGTTAGATTATGACGAAATCTATGCCCCAGTAGCTAGACTTAAGTCCATTAGGATGTTATTAGCCTTTGCATCCCATAAAGGATTCAAACTATACCAAATGGATATAAAGTCAGCCTTTCTAAATGGATTCATTAAGGAAGAAGTCTATATAGGACAACCCCCTGGTTTTGAGGACTTAGAAAGACCTGACTATGTTTACAAACTTACTAAAGCACTCTATGGACTAAAACAAGCTCCTAGGGCCTGTATAAACGTCTATCAACCTACCTAACTTCTAAAGAGTTTAAACAAGGTCAAATTGACTCAACCTTATTTATTAAAACCTTAGGAAAAGAAATCTTTATTGCCCAAATCTACGTTGATGATATAATCTTTGGGTCTACCAACTCTAATTTTCTAAAAGAATTCGTGAAAATAATGGAAAATGAGTTTGAAATGAGCCTAGTTGGTGAGCTCAACTTCTTCCTAGGATTACAAATTAAACAAACTAGGGATGAAAACTATGTTCATCAATCCAAATACGCTAAAGAGTTAATAAAGAAATTTAAAATGGATAACTCTAAAAGCATAAGTACCCCCATGGCCACAAATGTAAAAATAGATAGTGACCCTGATGTAAACCAGTAGACCTTAAACTCTATAGAAGTATGATAGGAAGCCTACTGTACCTTACAGCAAGCAGACCTGATATCCTTTTTGCTGTAGGAATGTGTGCTAGATACCAAACCTGTGCTAAGGAAACACACTTAGCAGCCCTAAAAAGAATACTAAGATATGTTAAGGGCACCCTAAATGTAGGGATTTGGTATCCTAGGACCTCAACCTTTGACTTGTCAGGATACACCAATTCTGATTACACTGGTTGTAAATTAGATAGAAAGAGCACAAGTGGAAGCTGCCAACTATTAGGAAATAGTCTAGTAAGTTGGTGCAGCAGAAAACAACACTGTGTAGCTCTATCCACAACTGAAGCTGAGTATGTAGTTTTAGGAGAGTGTGTAGCACAACTCTAATGGATGATGCACACTCTCAAAGACTTCCAGCTTAACTGCACTCAAACTCAGGTCTACATTGACAATATTAGCTCCATCAACCTAACTAAAAACCCAATCCAACATTCCAGAACTAAACACATAGAAGTTAAACACCACTTTGTAAGAGATCATGTAGCCAGGGGTGAAATAGTCCTTAAGCATATAGACTCTAAATCTAACTTAGCTGACATATTCACAAAACCCCTACCTGACTCTGAGTTCAGCTCACTAAGAAGGCAATTAGGATTATGCTTAGTAGAATAGGTTTACTCTATTGGTTTCTTTTAATTTGAAAAATCAGCTTTTAAAAATAGTTTAAAATTGCTTTACTGAATTTCAAAATCAGTTTTTTTTAAAACAGTTTTTTTTGCAGTTTTTGACTTAGTTTTCTTTTCAAAAACTACCCCCTTTAAAACTAGGGCTTTTTCGCAAATGGACTTAACCCTAACCCTAAACCCTAGAACTGCATGCACCTATAGATTTAGAAGCCAACATCTCACAAGCACCTTAGGGTACTTTTGATTGATAACCTAGAATGGGTTGAGATGCTTAGGTCTTTGCCTTAATTCAAGATGCTTTAAGTTAGTGCATCTACAGTAATTGGGGCACTAAATACAACTTAAACAGTAATCAAGTCAAGTGTCAAGTTTAGAAAATCTAACTTGAACACAACACTTAACTTGACTAACCCTAGCGAAAATTACTGTTTATAACAGTTAGTAAGTAACTAATTGGGTTAGACAGGTCCCTACAGAGAAAATTTAAATTAGTTTGATTCAGTTTATCTTGCATTGGTTCAGTACAGCACATCATTCTGTTATATTATTATGCAAGTTATCTATTATTTTGCTATATTGGTTGTTTTTTTTTAATATATGGCAAAGGGGGAGAGATAGGAAAGGAGAGAATTTTTAAATTTTTTAGCCTTAAAATTTAAAAATTCTTCAAAAAAAAAATATACTTACTCTATTTTTCAAAGTACATACTCTAGTTTTTTCAAAAAATTACTTACTCTAAGCTTGTTCACTATTTTTCAAAGTACTTACTCTAGTTTTTTCAAAAAATTACTTACTCTAAGCTTGTTCAAAAAAGTACTTACTCTATTTTTCAAAGTACTTACTCTAGTTTTTTCAAAAATTACTTACTCTAAGTTTGTTCAAAAAAAATAGGTACTTACTCTATTTTATCTTTCAAAAGTACTTAGTCTAAATTGTTTTCAAAAGCATTTTCTAAGTACTTAAAGTTAAGCCATCACTAAGTACTTATTTCTAAACTTCCCTAGAAAAGTTTCGAAATACTAAAGAGATTGAAAACTTTTAAAGTACTTTCAAAAACTCAAAAGAGATGTCTTAGAAACTTTTTTCCACTAAGTTGTACTTCTAAAAATTTCTAAGTATAAAATTTTTTTTGGAAAATCTAATTTTGAAAAATCTTCTAAGTTAAGACACTTTTTCCACTAAGTTGTTCTTCTAAAAATTTCTAAGTATAAAATTTTTTTGGAAAATCTATTTGTGAAAAATCTTCTAAGTTTTGAAAAAAAAAATTAATTCCATCATGTTGACTTAGAAATTTTTCAAACCCCACGAAACATTGGAAAACCTAGGGGGAGATTCCTTCCAGGGGGAGGGAACTAAAATAGTTTATCATCTACTCTGATTAACTTAACTCTTTGAATCGGGTTGCCATAAATCAAAAAGGGGGAGATTGTTGGTGCAGACGGCACCCAAGTCAAACCTGTGTTTTGATAAATGGCAAAAGGTTCAAAAGTTAAGTCTTATGTGTTATCTAACATGTTGCTTGAGTGTGCAGATTGAAGTCCTAGCGAAGGAATGCTAGGCACCTAGCGAAGGAATGCTAGACACTGAAACCCTAAGTCCTGGCGAAGGGCAGCTGGGCACTAGCGAAGGGCTGCTAGGATACGAAGACCTAGTGAAGGACTGCTAGGCACCAGGCAAAGGACAGCCTGGGAACCAAGACCTAGCGAAGGACTGCTAGGCACCTGGCGAAGGACTGTCAGGATCCGAAGACCTGGTGAAGGACTGCTAGGCACCGGGCGAAGGACAGCTTGGTATCCAAGACCTGGCAAAGGACCGCTAGGCAAAGTCCAACCGAAGGAGCCAGTTGGCAACAGGTAAATTCTCCTGAGAGGAGTAGGTGAGGACGCGTTTCCCGTCGAGGGAACAGTAGGCGTCGGTTTGACCTAGGGCTCCATTTTGGAGACCCAAAGTCAGAACCAAGATAGCTAAGGTTGTATAAAACTAATAATTGATTGCTCTATGTTGTTTTGGACTAACCCAGAATGCAGGACCGAAGGAATGAGTGTCTGCAGCTCAGAACGCCTCAAAGGAGAGAGGCAGCAGCTGAGTAGGGCGCCCCCAGTGTCCCGGGCGCCCCCATGGTCAAGGCAAAACAAGATGAGCAAAAGTTCGCTTCAGAAGCTTGCTGGGAGGGGCGCCCCCATGCTCCCGGCGCCCCCGTGCTCCCGGGCACCCCCAGTGCCCAGGGCGCCCCGGGTTCAAGCCAACGAAGAGGATAATCTTCATCCAGCCGAGATGCCCGCTGAAAGGGTCAACCAGGGCGCCCCCACAGTCAACCCTCAGCCCTATTCGAGTGGGATAAGGTCTGACCGAGAGTTGCTCGGATTGGGTGACACGTGGGGGGCGCCCCCAACGTTCAGGGCGCCCTGGGAGGCTATAAAAAGCCCCTCGACCCCAAGGCTTCGAACAATCAATTCTTCCAACGTATTCACGCTCTTCTACTCCTGCGCTCTGCTCCGGAAACCTCCCGACTCGAGATACAAGTGCCGACAACATCCCTCTGCTCCAAAAATACAATCTACGCCGGACGTCGGTAACGAAGAGCTGCTTTTAAGTTTACTGTACTATTCTTGTAATACATTTTGTGAACTGTTTTTTGCGCACATATAGAATTGCTCGCAATAAACGGTCAACGACCGTGGGCCTTGGTGTAGGAGCCGACCGCGACTCTGAACCAAGTAAAATCTTGGTGTTCGCGTGTGTTTTACTTTATTTATTTCCGCTGCTCATTTACTTTTACAAATCTGAACGTTTTACGATATTCACCCCCCCCCTCTATCGTTCTTCTCGATCCAACAATATCATTACTGCTTGGCTGCAGTCCGTAGGTATCGATGTTTCACAGGGCCGCAGTGTGCCCATGGTTCGACAGGACTGCCGCCTGGATCGTCACATGCTCGCTCAGTCTGGCATTGTTGTCGGATCACAGGGGCTGAGGTGGAAGGATCGACGACATGTAGGGGAGTTACCAGGAGCAGTCCATGATCAGGAGCCGTCCGCTGGTACTGAGGATTATGATGAGTGGGCTCCTAACCTACGCTGGCAGGTTGCGGAGTTAGAGCAGTTGATGCAGCACGAGCTACATATTTCCGAGCCCTGGCACCAGGAGGTCAGCTTAGAGTTTCAGTCTTTCGATTGTCGTCTCGATGCTCTAGCATCTGATGTCTCTGAGATCAGCTCACTACAGGACACATGGTATGAGGAGTGGTATCATCATACGTTTCCTGGTGGTGCGTCCCCCAGCAGCCCTCCGCCAGGGGATGTTATATATATTGATGATTTTTCAGACGATGACCACGCGGGGGATTGATGACATTGACTGTTATGATGAGTGTCATATTTGATTGTGCTCAGTTCTTTTGAGGTGTCTTGACCTTGATGCGACATGATGCATCTGATATTTTTCATGTAATTCATACTTGGCTTACCATGTTTTGATTGTTGGCATATATGTGTGTGTTCACATGATTACTATCTGCGTGTATGCCTTATTTTGCATGTTTATGATTTTGCTTATAATGCCTTGCCCATATGATACATATGCTTGTTTTGTCATGTCTTATCTTTGTCATATGTGCTCATATGTTTATCAAAAATCAATCATATCTTTGTTGTTTTGGGATACCCCTAGGGTTGAGGGGGAGTATGGTTAAACTTAACAGCCCCTCTAGACCCTTTTCGGTGTTCGACAAAGGGGGAGAGTGTGGTTGGTTAAGTTTAGAATGATTATGCTGTAGGGGGAGGATCCTGATTCCCCTATGATTCTGAATTGAGAAATTGATTGGGAATCCCTAAACATAAAATTGGGTTGTTAAACAACAAAAAGGGGGAGATTGTTGATGCAGTCTGACCCTGATTATTGTTTTGGTGTTGACAACGATTTTAGTTTAGGTTGATGATTATGATTATGGTTAAGTCCTGATCAGGGATTAGGCATGGTATGGAAAATCCTAGCTTGGAGGGCTAGGTGTTGTAAAATCCTAACCTGGAGGGTTAGGTGCGGAAAATCCTAGCTTGGAGGGCTAGGTGTTGGAAAAGTCCTAATTCGGAAGGGTTGAGTGAAAAGTCCTAGCTTGGAGGGCTAGGTGAAAAGTCCTAACTTGGAGGGTTAGGTGAAAAGTCCCAACTTGGAGGGTTAGGTGAAAAAGTCCTGGCTTGGAGGGTCAGGTCCTAGCTTGGAGGGCTAGGTTTGGAAAAGTCCTAATTCGAAAGGGTTGGGTGAAAAGTCCTAGCTTGAAGGGCTAGGTGAAAAGTCCTAACTTTGAGGGTTAGGTGAAAATTCCCAACTTGGAGGGTTAGGTGAAAAAGTCCTAGCTTGGAGGGCTAGGTTGGATGAAACCCTAGCTTGGAGGGCTAGGTTTGAGTCCCTGGATCAGTATGGTGACCGATCAGGGAATTTGGCACGCTGCTCCTTCGTGGATCGGTCCGGTGACCGATCCAGCAATGACTGATCGGTCTGGTGACCGATCAGGGAGCGCACAGTGAGGTTGGGAACCTACTGTGTGGCTCCTGATCGGTCTGGTGACCGATCAGGGAGCAGGCCGTTGCCTTGTTGCTTGGCTCCTGATCGGTCCGGTGACCGATCAGGGAGCAGGCAGCTTCCTCACTGCCTTGCCTCTGATCGGTCTGGTGACCGATCAGGGAGCACTCAGTGAGTTGAGTTCCCCCGTTGATCAGCTCCTGAACGGTCTGGTGACCGATCCACGACTTAGGATTTGATTTTCGCGATTACTGTTCACTTAGAAGTGGACCGATCAGGCTTGAGCTTGATCGGTCAGGGAGGTACCTGATCGGTCTGGTGACCGATCAGGCTTGTGTCGCCGTGAGAGCTGGGAGTCCCAGCAAAGCGGTAGATCGGTCTGGTGACCGACCCACAAGCCCTGGATCGGTCCGGTGACCGATCACTTTAATTCAAAATGCATTGTCAGACGCTCTGATCGCGTCTGAACGTATCCGATTCTCTACGCTTAACCTCTAATTCTTGATTTGCTACTTGATATGCTGTGCTAGTACTCTGATTGAGCTGCAGGTGACAGGAAGGATCCAAACACTCAAGGAGAGTCAATGGAGGCCTTTCCTTGGAGCAAGTTTGTCCGTTTTCCATCTCAGGTTGCAACGGACGCTGGCGCTGGCTGGAGCTGCTGACTGGGGAAGCTCAGGGAGTCCAAAGAGTTCAGTGGTGGCTGGTGGTTGCAGGAGAGCAGCTGGAGGCTGCAGTGAGATGTTGACCTGGTGCTAGTGGAGAGTGGATAAGCAGCGTGGTGGAGAAGAGCAGAGAAGAACTTTGGTTGCCTTGGTTTTCTACTGCGATTTCTTGCTACGTGCTTGTGCTCTTGGCTGATCATCCTCTCTTGAGAACGCTACTATGATCTTTGAAACAACCATCCCTTGCTTGAGCACTTGGAGGAAGGAACAAGAGGCTTTGAGTCCAATAGCGAGAAGACACGAAGAAAGGGGTTCTTGCGTGAGATCGTCGCTGGGTAGAGCTCGGAAGAAGCTTACTGTGTTCTTGTTTGTGCTAAGTGTTAAGTAAGATCTTTCTTGTGTTTCATTGTGCTTAAAACTATATCTTTGATTGAAACGTTGTGGAGAGGTTACTCCACCGAGAACGAGGTTGCATTCTATCCGGATCTTTCGGGGCTTGATCTGCCGACGATCAAGGGATCGCCCACCTTAAGAGCACGCCAAGGAGTAGGGGCAAGTTATCCCCGAACCTTGTAAATCCTCTTGTTAGCATTCTTGTGTTTGCTCATAGTTTAGGGTTTAGTTTTCTGCATATTCTGTTTTTACTACTTCCGCTGTGCTACTAAAAGTTTAAGTGCAGAAATTTGAAAAGCGCAAAGTCCAAGTGTTTGGCTATATTCACCCCCCCCCCTCTCTAGCCATCCGAGTTCCAATAAAACCTTCACAAGATGTTTTCTTCCTCTTGTACAAGATGGAAATTAGAGTAGGAGGAAGAGAGTGAGACTTTGAGCACTTAGAATAGGATCTTACACTTAAGAATCGCAACCCTATTCTGCTCCAAAGTCTCTACTTAAATAGAGGAGAGAGTTGTTCCTCAAACAACTCAGCTCCCAACACCAGCCGACTACCCCAAGAGCAGTCGACTGATGCCCAGCCAGTGGCTAGCCAACGGCTACATTTTTGAACTGATCAGTCGACTGGTCCTTGGACCAGTCAACTGATCTTTCTGTGAGTTTCAGTTTTGCGCTAGCAGTCGACTGGTCCTTCCCGCAGTCGACTGCCCAGCTTACATTCCCACTCAAACTCACTCCGAAGATCATCCTTCGCGAATGCCTCGAAGTCCACTCCCTTGGCTCGCCCCTTGAAGTTCTCTTCCCTTGGCTTTCGTCCCTCGGATGCCCACACAAGCCCACGGCTTACCTCCATGCCATCCTTCACATATGCCCTTGAAACCTACTTCCCCGGCTTCCCTCAGAGTCCTCTTCCTTCGGCTCTCGTCCCTTGGATGCGTACTTCATGTGTGATTCACCAAGTCCTGCATGACTCAAACACACATATCAAACCAACATGACAACCTAACTTAATCATATTGACACACACACATCAAAACCATGATCCACTCAATCATACTTGGGTTGATTGCCCCAACAATCTCCCCCTTTTTGATGTGTGGCAATATGTTTAAGTTAGGTATAACAATAACAATTGAAAATTACAGACATAGCAAATAAAGAAGCATAAACATGCATCCTCCCCCTTAACCTATGCCCTCCACATACTTTTCAATTTTCCACAAGTTAAGTCACAAAACTAACTTAAACCTCCCAATTCTCCCCCTTTGACACCATCAAATGGATTGCTTCAATCAATATTAACCATTGGCACCACATATGAATACCTTTTCCTTTTCTGAAAAACCCCAAAAACCAAAAACAGAAGGACCAGTCGACTGAGACAGTTACCGGTCGATTGGTGCCTTTGTACTACCAATTTACAGAAAGATCAGTCGACTGCCCCCAGGGGCAGTCGACTGATACATATCAGTTTGAACATTTCAGCTTCTGAGCCGAAATTCAGAAATCCATAAACAATTCTATAAAATTCAAAAAATCATGAAATTTTACAAACATGTTTCTTATGATGTATTCTTTCAGGGCACAATATATTTTCATGAAAAATCTAAACATGTTTGACTTTTTGACTAAATCTCAAATTCTTTGAAAACATCCAACTTTGTATCAAAGTTACACCCTAGTTTTGAAATCATGTGTTTTGCAAACTTATGTCATAGTAAATAAAACACAGAAATGTTTTCAAATTATTTGAAATGTCCAACTGTGATCTATGGGCAAGATGTCCATTAATTAAACATTTGCTTTCCTCATAGTTGGTCTATTCTCAATAATGTGATACATCTAACAACCCAACAATATGCCATAAGCATAAGTGAGTTATTTGTATCATCCTATCTCATGCACTACCTTATTATTGCATTACCCCAAGGCCAAATTTATACTTCTACAAAACACATACCAAGTCCTCTTCTTAGAGATATGAATTTCGCTTTGGGTAGAGGCTTGGTAAATATGTCGGCAAGGTTGGACTTTGATTCAACATAATGTAATTCAATGTTACCCCTTGCCACATGATCCCTAATGAAGTGATGCTTCACTTTAATATGTTTTGTCCTAGAGTGATGCACCGAATTTTTGGTCAAATTAATAGTGCTCACATTATCAAATAAGACCTTGACCTTGGAGTAATGAAGCTCATAATCCTCTAAGGTGTGCATGATCCAAAGTAATTGAGCTACACAACCACCCATTGCTACATATTCGGCCTCGGTTGTTGACAAGGAAACACATGGTTGTTTTCAACTACTCCAACTAACTACGGATGATCCAAGAAATTGACACCCACCACTAGTACTCTTTCTATCCAATTTGCAACCCGCATAATCGGAGTCGATGTACCCAAATAAATCAATATTTGGAGTTCTAGGGTATCAAAGACCAACATTAAGTGTGCCCTTAATATACCTTAAAATCCTTTTTACTACTACTAAGTGAGACTCTTTGTCACACGATTGATACCTTGCACACATGCCTACCACAAATAATATATCCGGTCTACTAGCGGTGAGATACAACAAACTACCAATTATGCTCCTATATTGTTTTGGATCAACTACCTTTCCCTCATGATCATTATCCATCTTGACATTTGTTCCAATGGGAATAGATGCTACCTTAGCATTTTCTAATCCAAATTTCTTGATAATTTCCCTAGCATACTTTGTTTGATAAACATGAGTTCCTTCATTTGCTTGTTTGACTTGCAATCCTAAAAAGAAAGTCAACTCTCCAACAAGACTCATTTCAAATTCATTTTCCATATACTTGATAAATTCATGAAGAAACTCATTATTTGTTGACCTAAAAATGATGTCATCAACATAAACTTGGGCCACAAAAATGTCCTTATCCTTAAACTTAAGAAATAGAGTTGGATCAATTGTTCCCCTTCTAAACCCCTTGGAAACTAAGAAAGATGAAAGCCTTTCATACTAAGCTCGGGAGCTTGTTTCAACCCATATAAGGTTTTCCTTAATTTATAAACATGATTAGGATAGTCTATATTTTCAAAACTGGGTGGTTGTTCTACATACACTTCCTCCTTAATAAACCCATTAAGAAATGTCGATTTCACATCCATTTGAGGAAGTTTAAAACCCATGTGGATGACATATCCTAACAAAATCTGGATGGACTCCAATCTAGCTACGGGAGCATAAGTTTCATCATAGTCAAGTCCCTCAACTTGGTTGAAACCCCTAGCTACCAATCTATCCTTGTTCCTAGTAACTCTCCCTTGATCATCCAATTTGTTCCTAAAGACCCATCTTGTTGTGACAATTGTGCTATCATTAGGCCTTGGAACTAATTCTCATACTTCACTTCTTTCAAATTGGTTTAACTCTTCTTGCATTGCTAGAATCCAATCCGCATCAACTAAGACTTCATAAATTGACTTTGGCTCTAGTTGTGATATTAAAGCAATTTGACTAGCATGTTCTCTAAAATAGGATTTAGTTCTTACTCCTTGTTCAATATCTCCAACTATTTGGTTAATAGGATGATCTTGATGGTGCCTTAAGGTCCTAGGGATTGTGGGCTCATCTACTTCATGATCATTATTGCCTTTTTCATCATCCGATGCATTTCTTCCTCCCCCTTGATCATACCCCCTAAATGTAAGTCTTGGATTGCTTGGATAAGGTTTTGATTTACTCCTATATCCTTATCAATGGAGGATTTCCTAGGGTAAGTACTAGTAGACTCATCAAAATCCACATTGGAAGATTCCTCAATCAATTTAGTCCTCTTGTTATATATTCTATACCCTCTACTAGTAGATGAGTACCCAACTAAAATCCCCTCATCTACCTTAGACTCAAATTTCCTTAAATCATCCTTAGTATTTAAAATATAGACCTTGCAACCAAACACTCTAAAATAGTGAATTTGAGGAATTTTCCCATTCCAAAATTCAAAAGGTGTCTTTTCTAAAAATTTATGAATTAAAACTCGATTTTGGATGTAACAAGCGGTATTTACCGCTTCCGCCCAAAAATATCTAGGTAAAGAATAAGCATTAAGCATAGTCCTAGCCGCTTCTTGCAAAGCTCGATTCCTTCTTTCTACAACCCCATTTTGTTGTGGTGTTCTTAGACATGAAAATTCATGTTTGTATCCATGTTCTAGACAAAACTAGAGAAGTTTGAATTTTCAAACTCTCCACCATGATCACTCCTAATTCGGTTGATTTTGAGATGTTTCTCATTTTCAACCCATTTGCTAAATCCTACAAATATCTCTAGAGTTTCATCCTTATGTCTCATGAAATAAACTCAAGTATATCTAGAAAAATCATCAATAATTACTAAGCAATATTTATTTCCTACTAATGAAGGAGTACTATGATAATCAAATAAATCTAAATGCAATAATTCCAATGGTAGAGAAGTACTAGTTAGAGTTTTACCTTTATGTGATGACTTGGATTGCTTACCCTCTTGACATGCATCACACATTTTATTCTTGGCATACTTGATCGTTGGTAGTCCTTTTACCAACTCCATCTTGGCCACTCTTGCTATGTTCTTCATGTTGATGTGTCCAAGCCTTCTATGTCATAGTTATCCTTCTTCTTCTTTTGATATGAGACACTTAGTAGAAATGTTAGAAGCATAAGAGAAATTAAAATAATAAAGATTTGCTTCCCTATATCCTTCCAACATAATATTTTTCGAGCTATTGTGCCTAACCAAACATTTATTAGCATGAAACTCAACTCTATACCCGGCATCACATAATTGACTAACACTAAGTAAGTTGAATTCCATGTCCTTAATTAGAAGCACTTTATGGATGATGATTGTAAGTGATACCTCAATTATGCCTCTACCTATAATCTTGAGCTTTCCACTATTCCTAAAAGACACCGTTCATTCTTTCAAGTAGCTAATTGTGGAGAACTTGCTCACATCACCGGCCATATGCCTTGAGCAACCGCTATCCACAATCCACTTGTTTGAATCCTTCTTCTCTTCTACCTAAGCAACATGAAAAACATAATCTTTTGGTACCCATACACTTGGTCCACAAACATCATTCAAATATTTCTTAGGAACCCATGCTTGCTTTACATTGCCTTTAATGGTTGGCTTTCTAAGTGCACCCTTTCTTCCTATAAGAGAAATAAAAGCAATCTCCTTGGTCTTGGGTTTATATCCTATTCCGGCCTTGTTATATATGACTCTTTGACTACCAATAATCATATCAAGGTTCTTTGAGCCAATTTGAAATTTGCTAAGGGTCCTGGTGAGACTCTTTACCCTCTCCCTTAATTCCTTATTTTCTTCTTCTAAAGATGACTCATTTAAATTAAAAGAAGAATCATGCACATTGTCCTTGATTGTCATAGATTCTAATTTTTCCTTTAACATGCAAACCTCATTTTTCAAACTCTTAATTTTCCTTTTGGCATTAAACAAATCATCATTAGTACTAGAAATAATCTTCACAAGTGTAGTAGGGGTAGCTTGTATACCTCACTTACCGAGACATCCAAATCCGAGGATTGACCTCCCCCTTTACTTGAGCTCCCTTCTTCATCATCACTTGAGCACTTTTCATCTTCGGATGATGCGCATGTTATGTTGTCAACTCCCATTAGTGCAAAATGAGACACGTGGTATTCTTCTTCTTCCGATGAAGGATCATCCCATGTCGCCTTTAGACTTGTAGCCTTCTTGCCTTTTTCTTTTGTTTTCTTCTTTTCATTCTTCTTCTTTTCCTCCTTCTTCTTTTCTTCCTTTTTCTTCAAAAGTGGACACTCATCCCTCATGTGCCCTTCTTCATGGCAATTGTAGCATATGATGACCTTCTTTGTCTTACTCTTACTTCTTGAGTTTTTCCTACTATAGGATTTGTTAGAAAAACTTTTAAATGCTTTCCTCATCTTTCTTACCATATACGCCTCTTGATCGCTATCCATTGAAGCGCTTGATTCTTCCGAATCGGATGATAAGTATGAGACCTTCTTCTTGTCCTTCTTCTTTCTTCTTTCTTTTTCTACAACAAGAGCTACACCCTTTTCTTTAGTAGACACATTATCTTATTCATGAAGTTCAAATTCACAAAATAAATCATCAAGCTTTACTAAAGAAAGATCCCTAGAGACTTTATAGGCATCAACCATTGAGACCCATAGAGTGGTTCTAGGGAAAGATTGAAGCACATACCTTACTAGATCCCTATTCTCCAATTTCTCACCTATCACATGAAGCTCATTGATGATTTCTTTAACTCTACCATGCAATTGGCTCACAGTTTCATTTGTCTTCATGGTGAGGGATTGAAGTTGTGTCACCAAGAGATCTTTCTTGGCTCTTCTTGATTCATTTGATCCCTCATTTAACTCAATGAGTTTTTCCCAAATCTCTTTTGCGGTCTTCAACGGTCCTACTTTGTTCAATTGCTCCTTTGAAAGACCACTAGAGTTGTTGTAGCCTTTGCATTTGCTTGAGCCTTCTTCATAATTTCTGTTGACCAATTCTTCATAGGAAGAGGCTCTCCCCTCTCATTCATTGGCACTTCAAAACCATCTACAACAGTAAACCAATTCTCAATATCATTCATTAAGTAATATTCCATCCTACCTTTCCAATATGCAAAGTTGTTGCCATCGAAAAATGGTGGTCGCGCAATGCTATATCCCTCTCGGAACGCCATCTTAATGTTCCGATTGACGGTGAGTTCTTCCTAAATGAACCTCGCTCTGAAACCACTTGTTAGGACCTTGGCGTCTAGCTAGAGAGGGGTGAATAGCAACTTTTCGATTTTTTCTTCAAGAATGTTAGATAAAACACAAGACAAAAACAATAAACGATAAAAAACAATGCTAACTTCCTGATTTACTTGGTATTCACCTCCAAGAGGTGACTAATCCAAGGATCCACACCACATGCACAAGCTCCACTATGAACTTCTCCTTCAAGGTGGAGAAACCTTCACAAGATGTTCTCTTCTGTTGATTCAGTCTGACCTGATTGCTGTTTTGGTGTTGACACCGATTTAAGTTTGGTTGAGTGAGATCAGATAGTTAAGTTCGGATTAAGTCCTGGTCGGGGACTGGCACGAAGTCCTGGTGAGTGAAGCTGAGCAAAAGTCCTGATTAGTGAAGTTAGGCACGAAGTCCTGGTGAGTGAAGCTAAGCAAAAGTCCTGATTAGTGATGTTAGGCACGAAGTCCTGGTGAGTGAAGCTGGGTACAAAATCCTGGTGAGTGAAGCCGGGTCCTAGCAAGGGAAGCTAGGTGAAGGAAATCCTAGTGAGTAAAGCTAGGTGAAGTAAATCCTGGTGAGTGAAGTTGGGTTATAGTGAGTGAAGCTAGGTTGGACTAAGTCCCGGTGAGTGAAGTTGGGCATGAAGTCTTGGTCCGGGGGACTGAGCATTAAGTGTGGGTCCTGGTGAGTGAAACTAGGTTGGACTAAGTCCCGGTGAGTGAAGCTGGGCATGAAGTCTTGGTCCAGGGGACTGAGCATTAAGTGTATTGGTCAGAGAGAGCTCGGTAGCTCGTTCTCCGGACCAGACTGAGTCAGAGAAGGCAAAGGAGCCTGTTCTCTGGACTCAAGGTCTAACTTGAGTTAGTCATGGTCAGGATTGGGCCATGAATTAATCAAGTAAGTTGGTTGGATCGGCCTGAGGTCCGATCAGGGAGTTGACACAAACTCTCTTGATAGTAGATCGGTCACAAGACCGATCCAGGATGTCTGATCGGTCTGGTGATCGATCAGAAACAGATCAGAAACATTCTGTGTGGTCACAGAATGTTGGCTGATCGGTCAGTTAACCAATCAGCATAGACCGGACCAATCAGGCAGGAGCTTGATCGGTCAGGCTGACCGATCAGGCCCTTGCCTGATCGGTCAGTGAGACCGATCAGGCCTGGGCTGATCAGTCAGGGAGACCGATCAGTGGCTTAGACTGGGAATCACCTGGAATTCACAGTAGATTTGTGATCGGTCTGGTGACCAATCCCTGGCCTCTGATCGGTCTGTGCGATCGATCAGAACTTCACTGGATCGATCAGATTGAAGTCTGATTGATCAGGAGGTTGCCTGATTGGTCACCTTGACCGATCAGGTGGCTTGATCATAATTTCCAGTAAGATAAGGGATCGGTCTGGTGACTGATCCCCTGTCTCTGATCGGTCAGTGAGACCGATAAGAACCTCACTGGATCGATCCGAGTCAAGTCTGATCGGTCAGGAGGGTGTCTGATCGGTTAGGGTGACCGATCAGCGCCTCAGAACTTTAATTCAAATTACTGTCAGACCTCTTATTTGCTTTGATTTTCTTCTGATCTGGTTTGATTTGCTTCGCTAATAAGTCTGTGAGTGTCCAGATGATACAGTACGATACAGAGCCAAGAAGGAGGGTTAATGGTGACTTTCGCTGTGGCTATTTTGTTTGGTATCTGTTTGCAGGTTTCAACGGCTTCTGGCGTCTGGCCTGAAGCTTCAACTAAAGAGATGACTTCAGTGAGCTCAGAAGGGGTCAGTAGGTCAGTGGGTGATGAAGCCGTGGGTCAGTGGATGACGAAGCCTGTTGATGTGCAAAAGGAAGGCTTAAGAGGAGGCTGGTGAAGCAGAGACAAGTATCAGACAACAACGAGAACTGAGTGAAGGGTCTTGTGTGAAGTTGTGCTGTGTTGTGCTCTGTGTTAAGCTCTTCGTGCTTTATGTGCTTGTGCTTAAGGTTGCATCTGTAAGCTTCTTCTCAAGTCTCTGTGCTTACTTTGATATATTTCTGAGACTGTCTGTGGAGAGGTTACTCCACCGAGAAGGAGAATTTCTTAGCCGGATTCACTCCGGGGCTTGATCTGCCGACGATCAAGGGATCGCCCACCTCACGGGCACGCCAAGGAGTAGGGGCAAGTTATCCCCGAACCTTATAAATCCTGGTGTTCATCTTTGTCTGTTTTCTTTCTGTCTTCTTTCTGTTCTATTTTTCCGCTGCTAACCTGATCGCAGGAAGATCGAAAGCCAGAGTTTTTAGTGGGTGGCTATTCACACCCACCCTCTCTAGCCATCCCAGATCCAACAAGTGGTATCAGAGCCTGGGGCTCTTTCAAATTGATTAACACCCGAAGAGCAAGAGGATGGCTTTGAGAGAACGTTTCAGCACCAACAGACCACCTTTCTTCGATGGAGCAGACTTCCAATATTGAAGATCAAGAATGGAGTACTATCTGAAAACCAATATTGGCATGTGGTTTTCAGTCAAAGAGGGATTCACTCCTCCAAAGGATGCTGAGGGCAAGGAACTCGAGTCATCAAGGTGGTTAGCCGAACAAACCAGAAATGGTGAGGCTGATTCTAAAGCAGTGGTCACCCTGCAGTGTGGGATGACCAAGGAGCAACTCATCAAGGTTGGTCCTTTCTCAAGTGCCAATGATCTATGGAACAAGCTCATAGAGCTTCATGAAGGCACTCGAGATTCCCAGATAGCAAAGAGGGATCTCTTCCTCAATCAACTCCAGAACCTTACCATGAAAGATTCTGAAACTGTAAGTGAGCTTCATGGTCGATTCAAGGAGATTCTCAACGGCTTGCACTCAATTGATGAGAAGGTCGAGAATCGTGACCTTGTAAGGTATGTACTCAAATCTTTTCCTAGGAATGCCTTGTGGTCATCCATGGTGGATGCCTACAAGGTATCCAGGGATCTTTCCATTGTAAAGTTAGATGACTTCTTTTATGAAATGGAGCTACATGAGATTGCTAACAAAGGCCCAAAAGAGAAGGGTATTGCTCTTGTAGCAGGGGACAAGGCAAAGAAGAAGAAAGAAAAGAAGAAGGAGAAGGAGGTCTCATCTTCTTCATCTGAATCCGATGATGACAAGAGCGAGTCTTCATCAACTGAGATGGCCAACTTTGTGAGAAGGATGATGAGGAAGAGTCGGTGCTACAAGAGGAAAGGTAACACAAGTGAGAATAAGGTTGATAAATCTAACATCACTTGTTATGAATGTAGCAAAAAGGGGCACTATAAAAATGAGTGTCCAAAACTCAAGAAGAAGGAGGAGAAGACAAAGAAGAAGAAGGCCTTGAAGGCCACATGGGATGAGTCCTCATCTAGCTCATCCGAGGAGGAGAAGGAGGAGAAGAGCACCCGTCACGTGGCTCTTATGGCTTTAGAAGACTCGCACATGGAGAGTAGTGACGAGTCAAGTGATTCATCAACCGCGGCTTCATCATCTTCGGATGATGAAGAGGTAATTTCTCCCGAACTTGATAAATGTTATAGAACTATAGCTTGCTTGACTAACTTGCTTAAGAAATCTAAGGACAAGGTAAAATCCTTAAAATTAGAAGTAGAACAATTGAAAACCTCTAAGGATGATGATATTGATGATTTGCATGTTGAGGTACTTGAGGATGAAAACAAGGCCTTGAAGAGTGAAGTTGAAAAACTCAAGAATCTTCTTGAGAAATTTTCAACTAGCTCTAAGACCTTGGACATGATCCTTAACGCTCAAAGAGCGGTCTACAACAAGGCCGGTATAGGTTACCGACCTAAGGAACCTAGTTTTGTCTCATTGATGTCTAGAACCCATTTTAAATCATCAAATGCTTCTAGGGTTCAAGGACTTAGAAAGAAAATGACCAAGGCATGGGTGCCAAAATCTTGCATTGTAGGTGCATTAGGTCCCAAGGTTTGGGTACCTAAATCATCTATCTTTCGTGTTGTGTAGGCATTGATTGAGGGGGAACATCTATCAACTTGGTTTGTTGATAGTGGGTGCTCCAAACACATGACCGGGGATAAATCATTATTCACTACCCTACAAAGTAAAAGTAGAGGTAATGTATCATTTGGTAACAATGGTAGTCTTAAGGTTGTAGGAATAGGAGACATTCAAATATCTGAATGTCTTAGAATCAAGAATGTCCTTCTAGTCAAGGGGATGACCTTCAATCTCCTAAGTGTCAGTCAATTGTGTGATGCGGGATACACAATTGAATTTCACCTAAGTCAATGTCTAGTTAGACATAATGACACACATGACACGGTACTAGTAGGCACGAGAGTAGACAACATTTATCAAGTTTCCTTTAAAAGTGCTACTAATGCCTCTATTAAGTGTTTCATGTCAAAAGAAGAAGAGTCTTGGCTTTGGCACCGGAGGTTAGCTCACGTGAACATGAAGAACATCCGGAAATTGGCCAACAAAGGACTTGTACGAGGCTTACCAAGCATCAAGTACGAAAAGGAAAAGTTATGTGATGCATGTCAAATGGGTAAGCAAACAAAAGCGTCTCATAAAGGTAAAAGCATTGTAAGTACCTCTACCGCTTTAGATTTATTGCATATGGACTTGTTTGATTGTAGTACCGTAGTTTCATTGAATGGTAGTAGATATTGCTTTGTAATTGTTGATGACTATACTAGATATACATGGACTTATTTTCTAAAACATAAGGACCAAACCTTAGACATTTTTATTTCTTTTTGTAGAAGAATTGAAAATGAAAAATCTACAACAATCAAAACCATTAGGAGTGATCCTGGAGGAGAATTTCAAAACCATAGGTTTTCAGAATTCTGTCAAGAAAAAGGATATAGACATGAGTTCTCTACTCCTAGAACACCACAGCAAAATGGTGTTGTAAAGAGGAAGAACCGAGTCCTACAAGAGGCTGCACGAAGCATGCTTAATGAGTACTCTTTACCGAGCTACTTATGGGTTGAAGCTGTAAACACAGCCTGCTATCTGTAAAACCGAGTCCTCATCCATAAGTTTTTAGGAAAGACTCCACATGAACTTTGGTTTAGAAGACCGCCTATAGTTAAACATCTCCGGGTGTTTGGGTGTAAGGTGTTCATTCTAAACACTAAGGATCATCTTGGAAAGTTCACAGCAAAAGCTGATGAAGGGATACTGGTCGGGTATTCCCTTGTCAGCAAAGCTTACCGAGTCTACAACAAGAAGTCTAAGTTAGTTGAAGAATCTTCTGACGTTGTATTTGAGGAGATCCCAAAAGTGATTGATCAGTCAGAAGATGGAGAGGGGGTTCAATTCGAACTTAGGAGACTAGGATTGGATGAAAGTCCAAGTGTTGGAGATGTTGCAGATGAGTCTGATAATGGTGAGCCTAGACTACATGGAGCTCAGCCTGACCCTGAGTCTGAGCCTGTGTCTAGTGAAACCATTCAAGAAGCACCTCCAACTCCAAGGCAAACTAGGTTAGCCTCTAGTCATCCCCAAGATCAAATTGTTGGAGATATTCATCATGGGGTTAGAACTAGATCATTCTTTAGGAATGAGGCTAATGAGGTCGCCTTGATTTCTGAAATTGAACATAGATTAGTCGACGAAGCATTACTTGATCCCGATTGGATCATTGCTATGCAAGATGAGTTAGGTCAATTTGAGAGAAGTCAAGTTTGGGACTTACTTCCTAGATCTAAGAAGACCACAATTATTGGGACTAAATGGGTCTTCAAGAATAAATTGAACCATAAGGGAGAAATCGTAAGAAACAAGGCACGCTTAGTAGCCAAGGGCTATAGCCAAGTTGAAGGCCTTGATTACGATGAGACATATGCTCCCGTGGCACGATTGTAATCCATTCGATTGATGCTTGCATTTGCAGCACATAGAGGATTCAAACTCTATCAAATGGATGTGAAATCGGCCTTCTTAAATGGTTTCATTAAAGAAGAGGTCTATGTTGAATAACCACCGGGGTTTGAAAATTCCGAATTTCCAAACCACGTGTTTAAGCTAAAGAAGACTCTTTATGACCTAAAACAAGCACCTCGTGCTTGGTATGAGCGGTTGTCAACATTCTTAATTGAGAAAAGCTTCGTGAGAGGTCAAATAGACCCTACACTATTTCTACGTAGAGATGGTGATAATATATTTGTAGCCCAAGTATATGTCGATGACATAATTTGTGACTCCAACAACAAGGGATATTTGAATGAGTTCATTTAACACATAGAGAGTGAGTTTGAGATGAGTCTAGTGGGAGAATTGACTTTTTTCCTTGGACTTGAAATGAGACAAACTAGAGACGGGATCCATGTGCATCAATCCAAATACACTTAAGAGATGCCCAAGAAATTTAACATGAGTGACTCTAAGGAGGTAACCACTCCCATTGCAACTAACACGCGATTAGATAATGATGAGAGTTAGAAGCCAGTTGATTTGACCCAACATAGAAGTATGATAGGTAGTTTGCTATACCTCACAACGAGTCGCCCGGATATTCTCTTTGCTGTGGGTATGTGCGCTAGGTACCAAGTATGTGCCAAGGAATCTCATTTAATTGTTGTTAAGAGAATTTTGAGATACCTTAAGGTTACAATTGGAGTTGGTCTATGGTACCCCCGTACAGAGTCTTTTGATTTGATAGGCTATACCGATTCCGACGATGTTGGGTGCAAGTTGGATCGGAAAAGTACAAGTGGGGGTTGCCAATTTTTAGGATCATCTTTAGTAAGTTGGTCAAATCGGAAGCAACACTGTGTTGCTCTCTCCACGACCGAGGCAGAGTATATCGCCATGGGAGAGAGTGTATCACAAATGTTGTGGATGATACACACATTTAGAGGACTATGGATTGTCTTACAAGGGTGTGCAAGTGGTGTGTGACAACATAAGCACCATAAACCTTACAAAAAATCTAGTCCACCATTCAAGGATCAAACACATTGAAGTGCGTCATCACTTCATTAGAGATCATGTTGCTAGAGGAGATATTGTACTCTCACATGTAGAGTCAAAGTCTAATCTAGCGGACATTTTCACTAAACCACTCCCCGAAAATGAATTTAGTTTCTTAAGGAGGGAGTTAGGAATGTGCTGTGCATAATAGGTTCAAGGTAAAAACCCTTCATGGTCATTCCTAATTGTTGGGCAACTTGGGGATATCTCACACAAACTATAAGGTTTAACAAAATATTTTTGTATTGCTAGAAATGGAGTGAGATGCTAGGATCAACAAAATTATTCAAAATGTATCATACATCCCTTGAATAATGAGGTTGAAGAGAAAATGATCATTAATTTGACCAACTATGAGGAAAACCAATGCATAATACATGCGTATTTGGTTCCAAGAACATACTTAGACATTCCAATAAAGTAAAATTGATTGGAGCATTGCTTGATACAAACTTCAAACTTGATTTGGATTTTTGATCGATCTCAGGAGTCTTTAGCAGAGTTCAATTGGTTGGAATATTGCTTGATACAAACTTGATAAGGGTTTTTGAATCCATAAGGAAACGACTTTCACTTGATTCATGGGATGTTTGAAACAATTTGGGGTTGAGTGTTTGAACAAACTTGGTTCTGGAACGTATCAGAGTTTCAGAAATTTTTCTAAAATCTGATCGGTCCACAGACCACAGACCGATCAGAATTCTCTGTATCGAACAACATGTATCAAAAGTCCTTCTGAATCGAACCTGATCGGTCCACAGACTGATCAGGCTTTTTCTGATCGGTCAAACAGACCGATCAAGCCCTTCCTGATCGGTCTGGAGACCGATCAGGCACTTCCTGATCGGTCGGGCAGACCGATCAGGGCTCCTCCTGATCGGTCTGGAGACCGATCAGGAGCCTTCTGATCGGTTGGAGACCGATCAGGAGCCTTCTGATCAGTCACGGTGACCGATCAGACTCCTTCTGATCGATCAGGGTACTCCCTGAAAGGTCCAAAAACGCCTCTGATCGATCAACCATCTGATCCCCTCCATTAAATATGGTTGGTGATCAGTCCACCAACTCTATTAACTCTCCTTTCTCCCTAAATTCTTCCAACCCTAGCCGCCGAACACACCATCTTCTTCCTTCTCCATTGCAACTTGTTTTTCTCTGCGAGTTCTCTCTTGCGCGAGTTTTCTGTGGGTTTCTTCTCAACCAACGACCATGGCACCCAAGTAAAACTTTCACCTATTCTCAGTCTTTCCTAATCATTTTATAATACTTGTGTCGTTTCGGAACTAATCACTGTTTGGTGTGGTTGTGCCGTGACCTTCACCACTGATCCAACCGTTTGTGTGCCGTGACAAAATCTCAATCTTAGAAAATCTTCCAAATCCAAGGCCGGTGAGGGAACCTCAAAATCCAAATCCCCCTCCACATCTAAACCTTCCCAATCCTCCCGACCTCAACCCTCTTCGAATCCGAGATTTCCTAATGCATACTTCGAACAAGCTTTTCAAAATTGTACCTTTAAGCTCCTTCCTTGTCGATCTGTGAATAAGTCATTTGTGTATGACTATTGTCCATCAGTAAGACAGATAATCGAATATTATGATCTTGAATCAATTCTTTTCCTCGAACGAAATATCAACATTGATTTAGTCTCCGAGTTCTATAATAACCTTTTCACTGACGGCGGTACGGGGTATACCACCCGAGTGGCCAGAACCAATTTAGATTTCACTTACTCCATTTTCTCGGAGTATTTAGCTTGTCGTCGATCGACGAATCACTATCTCATCTACCCTACTATCCCAGATCCTTTACCGGCTCCATTCGAGGGAGTCGCCTCTGATTCTATCTACGAGTATTTCTTTGGACAGCCTAGACCAGATGGCCTTGATGAGCTTGCCAGTGAGTTCCCCACTTTTGCTGTCGTTAGACTCTCCGCTGTTGATTATGTTCTATTCAAGATTATCGCCAACTGCCTTTTACCGATCACTTCAAAACCCCTAGCGGAGATCTATCCTTATCACTGCTTGATGCTCTACGGGATGCATCGGCACCTTGACTTTGACATCATGATGAGCATCTTCTATTCTATTATCTCCTATAATGATCCCGGGCGTCGTACAGTATATATGCCTTTTGGTCACATCATTACTGACCGACTCCTGTCAGTTGGTATTGATGTGTCCAAAGGTAGGATTGTGCCGATGGTTCGGCAAGACTGCCGACTTGGAAAATGTGTGTTTTCCAAGTCTGGCATCATTGCTGATTCGGTGGAAGGATGGTAGGGGTCTTGGGGAGCTTCCACGAGCGCCACATGTTCAGGTTGTCGCAGGTCCAACTGGATATGGTGCGTCCGCAGCTGAGGATGATGACGAGGTAGAGCCGGATCTCAGATGGTAGATTGCTGAGCTCGAGCAGACCATGGACCACCGATTTCATATGTGGGAGCTCGAGCAACAGGCGATCCGGTCTGAGATTTCTATGATGCGTGCCGATCAACGGGAGATGTTTGCAGAGCTGCGCTCGTGGATGGCTAGTCATCCACCACCGCAGACATTTCCTGGCCATCAGCCATCCAGCAGCACTGCTCCGGGGAGCTTCATACCTACTGACACCGACACACCTACATTTGATCCGATGCAATTTGATGCCCCCTGTGATCCTGATGATCAGGCCTGATATATTTGGATGTTATTTGATTTATGACTATTGTCTTCTGACTATGTGTGACTGATGACATTCTGATGTGTTTGTTTGTTTTGGTGTTTATTTCAGTTATTAGTTATAGTTTGTGTTTACTCCATTGTCATAAGATGCATATGAGTGTTTTTCCTTGCTATATTTATTTTATATTCCTGTCATATGCCTTTAATTCTACTCTTTGTTTATTTTGATTTTAGAGAGAGACCCTTAGTTAAGGGGGAGATTTTTAAACTTAATAACCAGTCTACACCCTTTTCGGTGTTTGACAAAAGGGAGAGAGTGGTTAGTTAAGTTTAGGATTTGTTAAATAAACTTGACTATTGTAGGGGGAGTGCTCTGATTCCCTTGCGATAATAAACTTGACTTCTAATACCTAAATTTTGTGTTATCAAACAACAAAAAGGGGGACATTGTTGATGCAGTCTGACCTGATTGTTGTTTTGGTGTTGACACCGATTTAAGTTTGGTTAAGTGAGATCAAATAGTTAAGTTCGGATTAAGTCCTGGTCGGGGACTGGGCACGAAGTCCTGGTGAGTGAAGCTGGGCAAAAGTCCTGATGAGTGAAGTTAGGCACGAAGTCCTGGTGAGTGAAGCTGGGCACAAAATCCTGGTGAGTGAAGCCGGGTCCTAGCAAGGGAAGATAGGTGAAGGAAATCCTAGTGAGTGAAGCTAGGTGAAGTAAATTCTGGTGAGGACTGAGCATTAAGTGTATTGGTCAGAGAGAGCTCGGTAGCTCGTTCTCTGGACCAGACTAAGTCAGAGAAGGCAAAGGAGCCTGTTCTCTGGACTCAGGGTCTAACTTGAGTTAGTCATGGTCAGGATTGGGCCATGAATTAATCAAGTAAGTTGGTTGGATCAGCCTGAGGTCCGATCAGGGAGTTGGCACGAACTCTCTTGATAGTAGATCGGTCACAAGACCGATCCAGGATGTCTAATTGGTCTGGTGATCGATTAGAAATAGATCAGAAACATTCTGTGTGGTCACAGAATGTTGGCTGATCGGTCAGGGAGACCGATCATTGGCTTAGACTGGGAATCACCTGGAATTCATAGTACATTTGTGATCGGTCTGGTGACCGATCCCTGGCCTCTGATCGATCTATGCGACCGATTAGAACTTCACTGGATCGATCAGATTGAAGTCTGATTGATCAGGAGGTTGCCTGATCGGTCACCTTGACCGATTAGGTGGCTTGATCATAATTTTCAGTAAGATAAGGGATCGGTCTGGTGACCGATCCCCTGTCTCTGATTGGTCACTGAGACCGATCAGAACCTCACTGGCTCGCCCCTTGAAGTTCTCTTACCTTGGCTTTCGTCCCTTGGATGCGCACACAAGCCCATGGCTTGCCTCCATGCCATCTTTCGCGTATGCCCTTGAAGTCTACTTCCCCGGCTTTCCTCAGAGTTCTCTTCCTTCGTCTCTCGTCCCTCAGATGCGTACTTCATGTGTAATTCACCAAGTCTTGCATGACTCAAAGACACATATCAAACCAACATGACAACCTAACTTAATCATATTGACACACACATATCAAAACCATGATCCACTCGATCATACTTTGGTTGATTGCCCTAACAGGTTTCCCCCTCAGTCTTAGTACTCATTTTTGAAATCAATTTAAGCAATCACAATCATTGTGATCAAGTTTTCATCCTTCTGTGCTCAAGTTTGCTGCGCCAAAACAAACGCCCTCGCTCTTCTTTAAGCAAGTGTTGTTGGTATAGATTTACATTTCTATTTGTATTTAAACAAACATATTCTGTAAACCATTTTGGGAATTATAAAATTGCCCAACAAAAAAGGTCAAGGACCGTGGGCCTTGGAGTAGGAGTCGTCACAGACTTCGAACCAAGTAAAAACAAAGCTTGTTAGCGTTGTTTTGACTTGTTCGTTTTATTATTCCGTTGTATTTACTCATATTTTAAATTCCAGAAATTTCATATCGATATTCACACCCCCCCTCTATCGAGCACATCAATCCCACAAGTGGTATCAGAGCGGGAGCACTCTGAATTGGTGAAACCACCATTCGAGCTTTTTTCGGATTTTTCACTTTTTCTTTCAAATAAAAAATATATTTGTGCGAGGTTTTAAAACCATCATAAGTTAGAAAAAATATATTTGAGCTTTTTTAATTTTTAATTCTCATCTTTTTAGCATAAATTAGAATTAATCAAACCATCATTTTCTAAAAATTTGTCATAATTTTTTTATATTATTTTAATATTTTTGTCTCGAAATTCGTACAACCCCAATTTGAGCAAATTTTTTCCTTCTTCTCCCACACTATTAATCCAAGACCAATTCTTGGTATCTTCTTTATTATTTTTCTTGTGTACGAGATTTATCCTAAATGACCCATCAAGAATGGAACAGTTCTAGACTACCATTATTCTTCGATGAGAATTTTAGATCCTGGAAGGATCTAATGGAGTCTCACCTGATGACCCAAATAGATTTGTGGATGATGATCCAAATGGGGTTCATATTCCCCACAGAAGATGGAATACCACTCTTTTGGGTCAAATTGGATGAACCAACACTAAGCAAGATCGAGACAGATGCTAAGGCGACTACAATTCTACAATTCGGCCTGACCAAAGAAGAATTCAAGTGGATCGGATCTTTTGAATATGCTAAAGAGATGTGAGAAAAGATGATTAACCTACACGAAGAGACTTCCAATATTGAGGTTTTAGAAGGTGTGTTGTCTAAATATCAGAAGAGTCTGACGAAGAAGAACAAACTCAACCAAGCCTCATTGCACTACCAGTACAAGTTCACCTTGCCGAGATCGAGTCCGAGTCTGAATTAGAAGATGAGCCGAAACAATGCAATAGATCGATATCCATTTCTGAAGAAGGTAAACTCGCTATAAGTGGTTATTCTGAACTCGAACTCTGTGACTTAATTTCATATCTATCTCGCAAGTTGACTAAGTCCAATATCCGGGTTAAGTCCCTCCAAAAGGAGGTTAAAGCCCTAAAGGAGGAGGCTAACTCGAGTTCCCTGACTGAGACCGTTCAGGAAGGAACCTTATCTCAAGTCCAAAAACTTGAGGAAGAGAATTCCTATTTGAAAACTCAAGTCAAAGAGCTCAGAGTCACCCTAGAATGGTTTACTTTGGGTTCCAAGAATCTTGATATGATTCTTGGAAAACAAAAGGTCGTCTTTAATCGATCCGGACTTGGATACAAAACCAACTCACGATATAGATCGTACTTTTCTATTGTGAACCGTAATAGCACTCGAGTCCAAGCATGAGTCCCTAAACATAGCTTGACAAATCAAGATGGACCAAACCATTATTGGATCCCTAAGGATCAAATTCATTACTTGATAGACCGTATCGAGGTTTTGATCCCGGGAGAGCTAATATAAAGACTATTTTTTTATTAGATAAATCTTGCATGCTTTTCTCATTGCTTATTTGCTCGTTTATTTTTCTAAAAAATTGTCATGTTTAGGAATAGAAATGGTTAGATAAGGACCTGATTTGATTGAAACTTGCACAACCTAGTATTAGGGTGGGCGAGATGATAGTACGTTAGGAAAGTCTATCTAAGGAGTCAGGTAGGGTAAGGCATACCGTACTTAGTCTTTTTAGCCCGGTGGAACTAGAAGCTACCTGGCCACATCCTCGACTAGTTAGACCAAAGTTTCTCAAAGAGTAACCTGAAAAAGTAATTTATTTAAAAGGCTTTGTCTAGGAAAGGATCGTTGCTCCGATAACCAAGAAGGCCCATGTGCCTCACCAAGACTTGGAAGTCAATTATTGAAATTTATTTTCAATTTACTACTTGTTAAACTTGAATCTAACTCTATGTTCAATCAAATCATAGCTTTCAATTTAAAATGAAAGATAAAATTTGACACATCTCACAAAACAGATAAGGGTTTCTTGTTTTGTCACTAAGAAATGGGTGACATGCTTAGGACTTAAAAAGATTAGTCCAACCCAACCAACCACATATCTAATCAATTTCACTTTTAATATATTGAATCAAAATTAAAATTTTACCTTATTTAAAATTCTAAATTTAAAATACTTAACTTAATATTTAAAAACTCAAAGTTTTAACCTAACTTAACTTTTCAAAAAATTTCAAACTTAATTTTTCAAAAATTTATACTTAACATAATTTTTTTCAAAAATTCAATTCAGACTTAATTTTTCAAATTTTATACTTAACTTATTTTTTAAAAAAAATCAATTCAAACTTAATTTTTCAAAAATTCAATTCAAACTTAATTACTCAAAATTTATACTTAAATAATTTTTTCCCAAAAATTCGAAATTAATTTTTCAAAAATTCAATTCAAAAATAAATTTTCAAAATTTATACTCAACTATTTTTTTAAAAAAATTCAAACTTAATTTTTCAAAAATACATTTCAAACATAATTTTTTAAAATTTAAACTCAATTTCAAAATTTATTTTCAAAATTTAAATTCAATTTCAAAATTTATTCTTAAACTTAAATTTAATTTTTCAAATCATTATACTTAAACTTATTCATTAAATGCTTTGGGTGCCTTTTTGTTTACTTAACTAAAATTACTCAATCTAATTTTTGCAAACAAAGAAATTCTTTGCTTTGTGACTAAGAAAAATAATTTTTTCAAAAGTCACTTTGGGTTTAATTTAGAATTTATTTCAAAAAAAATCATTTTCACTTAGAAAAATGTCCACAGTTCGGGTTTTAATTGTTTTTTTAGGACTTAAGTATTTTTTTCAAAATTTTTCTTGGAAATCATTTTAAACATAAAATTTTTCCTTTTCAGTCTTTTTTTTTCAAAAGGAGAGTGAAAAGGAAAATTTTATTTTTCAAATCTTTAAATCAAAATATTTTTCAAAATTCATTTTTTTTAAATATTTTGAAAATCTTTTCAAAGTTTCCTTCAAAAATTATCTCCTAAAAATAAATATGTAAACTTACAATATAATAGGGAGAGAATCATAATTTGAGGAAGAGCGTGCTTAAACATTCTTTAATTTGAAATCTGTATTTTTTTTTGGTTTGTTGGAAATGTTGGAAAATACTTTAGTTAAAGCTAATTATGAAAAACTCAAAAAAAAATATATCAGCTCACTCTCTCTTACTTTCAAAACCGTTATCTACTCTTGTATGCTTAGATTTAAATCATGCATTGGACTCAAATGGGTGGATTAATTTGGTTCAAATTTTATTTTTCTACATTAGTTCCTTTTTATTGCTTATCTATCTCAAGATTGTTACTTAAAACATATTTGCTTCCTTGAAAATGATTTTTGGCATTTTTGTTAACTTAAATTTTTAAATATATATATATATATATATATATATATACATATTTATGTTTTCAAAATTCACGAGCTTTGATACCTAATTTTTAAAGTTTTCTTTTTTTCCCTCTCCTTAATCAAAATTTTTCTATATGGCAAAGGGGGAGAGTAGGGAAAAGTAAGTTTTTTTTAAAAAAAATGTTTCTTGCAAATTGTTTTTGATATATGGCATAGGAGGAGAGTAGGAAAAGTGGAGTTAAAAAGTTTTTCAAATATTTTATTTTTTCAAAACTTTGTTTTTCAGGTTTTCAAAAAGGGTGTTTTTTTCTTTTTACTCTATTTTTTCAAAAGAAAAAAATTTCAATTTAAATTTTTTTACTCTATTTTTCAAAAGGAAAAAATTTCAATTTACTCTATTTTTCAAGGGAAAATTTTAAATTCAACTAAGAATTTTTTAAAGTACTTTTTCAAAATGATACTTGGAATTTTTCAAAGTAATGAACTTTTTCAAAGTGATACTTAGAATTATTTTCAAAGAAGTTAGAAAATTTTTCAAATTGAAAATTACATATTTTTCAAAAGCTTCAGTGGGAGAATTTTATATCAAAGGAGAGCTTTATGCATTCTTTCAATTTTACAAGATTTTTTCCAAATTACAAATGTTTTAAACCCTAAAGGGGAAGATTACTTATCAAGGGGGAGTCTTACAAGTTTTTTTTTCAAATATTTCTAACTTTGAAAAAATTGCTTTAATATTGAAAATACTGTTTAACTCTGTTTCTTACATGCTTATATTTTTTTAACTTAACTTTTGAACTGAGTTACTATAAATCAAAAAGGGGAAGATTGTTGGTGCCGAAAGCATTAGATTAAACTTGGTTTTTATAATGGAAAAGTGTTCATGTTGGGTCGAGGTGGACCGGCAAGAGGGGGTGAATTGCCACAGTAAAATAAAACTAAATCTTTTGTGTGGTCTCACAAAGAATTTAGATTAGTTACAATAATTAGTTAAAACAAACATAAACAAATAAAACAAGTAAAAGGCTAAGACACAGAAATTTACTTGGTTGCAACCTAGGTGATTGCAAATCCAAGGTGACTGAAACTCACTATCAAAATCTCCTTCTAGCAGAGAAGCCTTTTACAGACTTTGAAGCACAAGACAAAAGAAAACTAAGAAATGAATTGTATGCAGTGGATGGATGAATTGAAACTGAGCTCTAGAGACCTATTTATAGCCCCAGACAAACTTATCTATTTGCTGACGTGGCAGTACTAGGCGCTCGAGTGCTCCAGGGCGCCTGACACGTGACCTGGATGTTATCCGTTATGAACGGTCGCAAACTATAGATTGGCTGATAAGTATGGACTATCGAGCACCTGTATGCACAGGGGCACCCTATTGCTCAAGCGCCCGAGAAGTCTTTGGTTAGCAGCTTGATGTCCAAATTTCAGCGGGTCTTCTTTGGGTGATTTCTAGCCAACCAGAGTTAGGCTCACCTGAGCCCGACTCCGGCCTTTTGCCCCTCGAGCATCCCTCCTTCCGGCTTCTCATCCCTCGGATGTTGCGCACGTCCTTCTCGCTCCACCGGTGTACTCTTCCACAGCTTCCGCGTTCCTTGGATGCACCGAGTCCGTCGGCTCACTTCCTGTGCAATCCTTCTCATCCACTGTGTCTTACGCTCAACTTCCTCCGCTCCTAAATTCTTGCACACCTAGACAGAGGGATCAAAACCAACAGGACCTAACTTAACTTGGTTGATCATATCATAACTAATCAGGGCACCAACAATCTCCCCCTTTTTGATGTGCATCAACCTAAGTTCAGTTAGGGTTATACTAAAAGAAATAACACCAAACATGAAAAAGATGTTTGCAAATTAAAACATCACAACCTCCCCCTGAATTGAAGCTACTCTCCCTCTTTGATCACAGAAAAAAATGGGGCACATCAAAAGCTAGTAAAAATATTTTTGTAGCTAATATGAATGAAATAATTTCTAACCATTCTTTTGTTTGTTTTTTTGTTAAAAAAATTGTTGGAAAATATTTGAAAACTTTTGTGTAAGTCTAAGAAATCAAATAGTCATAGATTAAAATATTTGAAAATTTTCAAAATGTGAAAAAAATTAGAGAAAATTTCTTAAAGTCAACAGAGAAAGAGTAGATCTAAAAAAAAGTTAGATTTTATATAAATAATTTTCTATCAAAATTTAAAATTTAAAATTAAATTTTATCTATTTTTAGAATTTAAAATTTGAATTTATAACGTAAAATTGTGAAAATTCAAAAAATAATCAGAAAATCTCAAAAATTAACAGTAAGTAAAGAAAATGTTTATGTATTGAGAAAAAATATGAACATAATTTTATCAATTTAAAATTTGACTACTATTTATTTTTCAAAGATAGTAAATAGACTGTTAAAAAAATAACAAAAAAACTGTTAGCACTAAAACATATAATGACTGAAAATTAATTTGGTAAAGACTTTGGAACTCAAAACAAGTTCCTATCTACGGGGTTAATTAAGAATTTTACAGGAATATAGTTCTTGGATACATTTCTAAGTTGGCACCTGTGATTTTTAATATACCAATTCAGATTATCAGGATAATTATTTTTCTTTCGGCATAAACATGCAATATCAAATTCTAGTTTTTCAACTAAATTTCTCAAACAAATATTTTAATTTTTTTAGTTTATCAGAAACATCGAAAGAACATTTATTAGTCAATTTTATTTTTAATTTTTGATTTTCTTTTTCTAATTTAAGATTAGCTTTAAGCATTGCTTTTATACCCAAGTATAGTTGTTCATGAGGAAGGAAACATACCTCACTTACTGGGTCGTTTTCGAAACGAGGGACTCTCCCTTCGTCGCTGCTTTCTTCTGGCAAGCTCCCCCTTTTTCAGTGCTTTTCTCTTGATGATTTGCCATCAACGCAAGTCCAGCGTATTCTTCGGCTTCCAATTCATCAGACGAGGTTTCATCCCAGGTGGCTTTTAGTGTCTTCTTCTTCTTTGGCTGGTTCTTAAGTTTGGGACACTAGCCTTTTAGATGACACTCCTCTTTACAATTCTAACATTGGATTGTACGTTTCTTCGGACATCATCTTTTACCCTAAAACTTAGAAAATTTATTAGCCCTTTTAAAAAAACTTTTAAGGTTTTTTACCATCTCCGCTGTATTTTCATCGTCCGTTGATGACTCCTCCTCAATCTGGTTTCTCCTCACGTTCAGAGCGACGTTGTCCATTTTCCTGTTCTTCCCTACACACCAAGATTCGTGAAGCTCTAAAATCGAAAACAGTTGTTCTAAAGTACTTACCTCAAGATCATTTGAAATAAAATATGCGTCGATTATTGAGGTTCAATCCGGGGATCTCGGGAAAGCATTTAGTGTGTACCATTGAGCGTCCTGACTTGATACCTTTTCTCCGAGATTCTCAAAGCTCGTGATTAGTTCTTTTACCTTAGCGTGCAGTTGAGCTACTAACTGTTCGTCTTCCATTCGGAGGTTGGTAAGCTAGCTTCGTAGGATGTCTCATCGTGCTAGTTTTGCCCGAGGTGCCTTCGTGCAATTCCAGGAACTTTTCCCAAAGTTCCTTCGCTGAGTCGTACTTCCTGATTCGATTGACATCTTGTTTGAGGAGGACGGTCAGCAGATGGAATTCCACCTTTCCGTTTGCTATCACATCTGCTTGCTCCTTTTTGTTCTAGGAGTCAGGTTCCTTGATTTTTCCTTCATTATCTTTCGGAGCTGAAAAACTAGTTTTCATTGTTAGTAATAATTCGTAATCAGTAGTAAAAAATACCTTCATTTTTCTTATCCATGATGCGAGCTCCTCTCAAACTTCGGCGAGTAGATCATTGGTCCAACCATTCTTTAGAATTTGCTGTAGTTGGCAGTTAGTCCTTCTGCGACATCCTGGCTCTGATACCACTTGTCGGTTCGAGGTGGACCGGCAAGAGGGGGTGAATTACCACTGTAAAATAAAACTAAATCTTTTGTGTGGTCTCATAAAGAATTTAGATTAGTTACAATAATTAGTTAAAACAAATATAAACAAATTAAACTAGTAAAAGGCTAAGACACAGAAATTTATTTGGTTGCAACCTAGGTGGTTGCTAATCCAAGACAACTGAAGCACACTATCAAAATCTTCTTCTGACGGAGAAACCTTTTATAGACTTTGAAGCACAAGATAGAAGAAATCTAAGAAATAAATTATATGCAGTTGATGGATGAATTGAAACTAAGCTCTAGCGCATATTTATAGCCCTGGACAAACTTATCCGTTTGCTGACGTAGTAGTACTGGGGCGCCTGACACATGGCCTGGATGTTATACGTTATGCAGCGGTCATAAACAGTAGATTGGCTGATAAGTATGGACTATCGGGCACATGTATGCACAGGGGCGCCCGAGTGCTCAGGTGCCCGAAAGCCTTTGGTCAGCAGCTTGTTGACCAAATTTCAGCGGGTCTTCTTTGGGTGATTTCTTGCCAACCGGAGTTAGGCTCACCCAAACCCGACTCCAGGCTTTCACCGCTCGAGCGTCCTTCCCTTCGGCTTCTCGTCCCTCGGACATTGCGCACATCCTTCTCGCTCCATCGATGTACATTTTGGCAGCTTCCACATCCCTCAGATGCACTGAGCCTGTCGGCTCACTTCCCCGTGTAATCCTTCTCGTCCACTGCGTCTTACGCTTGATCTCCTCCGCTCCTAAGTTCCTGCACACTTAGACAGAGGGATCAAAACCAACAGGACCTAACTTAACTTGGTTGATCACATCAAAACTAATCAGGGTACCAATAGTTCAAAGTTAAGTATGTTTTGTGATCTAACGTATTTGCTAAGTGTGCAGAAATTTCCTAGTTTGTCTAGGCACGAAGTTTTGACCTACAGGGTTTAGCACAAAGTCCTGGTCGAGGACTGAGCACGAACTCCTAGCCAAGGGCTAGGCATCGAAGACTTGACCGAGGGTTGGGCATGAAGACCTGGTCGAGGACTGTGCACCGAAGACCTGATCCGGTAGATCGGGTAGAAGACTTGTCAAGTGAGGACAACGGACAAAAATAGGGACGGGTCGAGGAACGGACGTCTCGAGACCGAGAGCTTTGGAGGCCGAGCAAAAGTCCAACCGAATATGCTAGTTGACAAAAGGTAAATTAGCCAGAGTGGAGTAGGTGAGGACGCATTCTCCGGAAGAGGGAACAGTAGGCGTCGGTCCAACCTAGATTTTCATTTTGAAATCCAAAGTCAAGATTAGACAGCTCTGGCTGTTATAAATGCATATATTCCATATATTAGTTATTGCACTTTGATTAACCTATTTTGCAGCCCAAGAAGTTGACCCAGCTAGTTTGAGGGCGCCCAGAGGACCTAGGCGCCCGAGTATACAGGCGCCCGAGACGTCTCGGGCACCTCAGTTGGTTTTGCTCAACGTTGGCGAAGCTGAGTTGGCGACTGCTGATTAGACGCGTCATGTCAGCACTCAGGTACCCCAGAGGACTCAGGCACCCGAGAGTGGATAAACTTTGGCCAAGTCAGCGGATGACAACGTGACCGAAACGGCGACGTGGAGGCGCCCCTATGCACACTTGGGCGCCCGAATGCCAATATAAAAGGGGTTTCGCCCCCTTAATCTCAGTACTTATTTTTGAAATCAACAAGCAATTACAATCACTGCGGTCAAGTTTTCAACCTTCCATGCTCAAGTTCGCTGCGCCAAAACAGAGATCGACGACACGTTGCTTCGACGACGAAACACCCTCGCTCTTCTTTAAGCAAGTGTTGTCGGTATAGATTTACATTTTTATTTGTACTTAAACTTACTTATTCTATAACCCATTTTGCGAATTATAGAATTGTCCAACGAAAATGGTCAAGGACCGTGGGCCTTAGAGTAGTAGTCATCACATACACCGAACCAAGTAAAACAAAGCTTGTTAACGTTGTTTTGACTTGTTCGTTTTATTATTCCGCTGCGTTTACTCACATTTTAAATCCGAGAAATTTCATATCGATATTCACCCCCCCCCCTCTATCGATCACATCGATCCCACAATGACTCCCTAGGTATCACTGAATAGTGTCTACAAGAACCAGTCGATTATTGTTAACGTACAGTCCGGTCCCTTCATCTCATACATCCCGATCATATCTACAACCATTGGTACATCGAGAATTGTATATTGATTCAATAACTATGTAATGTATCTTATAGTGCAATGCATATGCAACTAGGAAACTCCTTTCCTAAAGCACATCTTACGGCTCTGATTAGAGACTTCATACTCTATAAAACAATATATTATATAGGATATCCGCACTCATGGGTATGTGGTGAATCCCCGATTATAATGCACTAACTCCTATATGTTTCATTACTACATCCAATTTCATCACTTGATGACCCTAATTGAGTCAGTAAGTGAGTCAAAGTGTAGCCCCAGCATATAGAGTCTCAGTGTTGTCCCAGGTTATGAGGACTACTACTGCACAATAATAATCAAGGATTTATCCACTTGATAAATGATAACCACTTGGAAAATTTGTATGAGGGTGGTTCAATAAACTCATTGTATAAGCATTCATTTGTATGTTTGAATATCTTTATGTCCTTACTAATGAAATGTGATACACTAAATTATAGATGTTAGTATGTAGCTCGAGCGATCTTTTATCCTTGTTTATTAGGCAGCCCAATTGACTAGAAGCATGTTTAGAATATATAGCGAATATTGATGTATTTATGATGACCATTATATGTGTCACCACATCTCACTATAGTATACTCAAGGACTTTATCTATGCATCTAGCATGGGTATTAAGATAAAGTAAATGTCATACTGAATAGAATTATATTAAAATAAAGGATATTTATCTATAAGAGTCAATAATGTCCTAGTTAACAGTTGGCTTGCAAAGCACCTACTCTAACAGTTGGGTAGTTAAGCTTTTTCTAGGGATGACCTTACAATCTTTACAAATTTTTCTATCGCTCTTCCTAACCATAAGAAAGTTAATTTGCAATTTATTATTCTCACTTTTGAACGCGATCAAGTGTTCTTGTTTTTTCTTAAAAAATGTATTATCTAGTATAAGGTCATATCCTATCGCAAAATCTAATTTAGTTTTCTTTTTTTCATTGCTTGTTCCAAACTCATAACCCCAATGTCTCTCTCATATTCCTTATTTTTCACTCTTACATCTTTATTAGATCGTCTTCTATTAAAATCATTTCATTTGGTGGAACATTTTCTAATACTTAATTCATCTAGGTCATCCAAAATTTTAATTTAGCATCTTCATCTAATCCTACTCGAGATACATAAATGCTAATTACATTCATAGTTTCTTTTACCACTACTATCTTGAGAAATATAATTCTATTCTTTTTCTAACTACTTCTACAACTTCGCCTTTAATGAGCTATCTACACTATTACTCACTCTATTTCTTGTATTACTCTTTCCTATATATCATAACATAAACCCGAATTCTCTATTATCTTTACCTTCTCGCCTATATATTTTGTCTCTTTTAATACACAGGATATTAATTCTTCTCTTAATCATGATATCTACTATCTTCATTATTTGGCCAGCGAGAGTTCCTATGATATTTGTTCTAAATTTTAAATTATTAGTTTTTCTATAATATTTATTCTTATCCAAGTATGAGAATTCTTACTTATTTAACATTACACGCAAGTTCTCATGAAGATGTAGTGATCCTTGCCAATATGTTATAGTTAAACCTTGCAACGTGGACTCCTGTCTACTTACACTACACCTGAGTTCTAGGGATGTAGTGGTTCTTATTGAGACGTTATAGTTAAACCCTGTAAGTGTTTTTTCTGGGGAACAATCTAACATTAGCATAATACTTTAATGTATCTATTCATTGAATATTTGTCTTAGTTTAACGTTGACTGATAATCTAATATAATCCTCCTTCTTTATTCGAGCTTGGGACCGACCATGATAGAGTAATTCGTCATAGGCGAATCAAAATCAAAATTTCTAAAAATTATTTCAATTGCATTAGTTATGGTCGTAACTTTAAAATAGTACTAAACCAGTTATAGCTAAATTATAACTATTTTAATTAAGTTTGAATAATTTTAACAAATTTAATAAGTATAATTTTGATATAGCAATACTTTCTATGTTGTAATTATGATTAACTTGGAGTAATTTTCTTTATATTTATGACTATAGCGATGATCAATAGTATAGAGAAGAGTATTGTAAATATATCTTCATAAATATAAAAAATATTTTAATGATCCAACATCATCAAAACAAAAAAGTGGAGGAAAATAACTGAAGAAAATAATTGCCTCACAAAGGAAGACAAGATAAAAGAGAAAATTAACTAAAAAAAAATTAAGGACTTAATTGTCGATCTAAATGCTTAGAGTTCATCCCTTAAATATAACTAAAAAGAACAATCTAGACTCATTTCTCAATGAAGTAGTCAACCATTGAGAATATAAACTATAAAAAGAATAAAAATTATTTAATCCTAATATAATTTGAAGTAGATAGCTTGAGTTTCCAACAAATTATAGTTCGGCAATTTACCAAAGGGCGTACGTAACAATACGTAATTACCAAAGGGCGTCCCATGGTTTCTATTTTACCAAAGGGCGCAGCCCTTTAAGTGAACTTCCTATTATACCCTTGGCGCCACAATACACCTTTTCCATTACCATTTTCGAGACATCCGAACCACTTTTGCAGTAAAATAAGAATATGTGTTCGGATGGCAAGGTCATTCTATCTCTCACCGCGAAAACGTAAATGGTATTGTTGAAGGAGGACATTGTGCGTGCCCTAGTTGTGCTTTAGTCGTTTGCTACTCCCTCGATTCCCTCCGCCCAACCAAAACCTAGGCTCCTATACAGGAAAGTGATAGTGTGTGATCCTGAGGCTGCTTGAAGTGTTAACGTTGAAGTTGATACTGCTCGGCACTATCAAAGTAGGATTTAGGGTTTCTGCAGGTTTGATTTGCATAATAATGGCAGGTAAAAGGTCTGTGGGTGGTTCCTCATCGTCTTCTTCATTGGCATTAATCACCAAGGTATGTGATATTGTTTATACTTAATTTTGCTGAATAAACACTGCTTGTGATATTGTTTAAACTTATTTTTGCTGAATAAACACTGCTTGTGATATTGTTTATACTTATTTTTGCTGAATAAATTTGTAATGTATAAAAACTGTAGGGTTCAGATGAGTTTGGGAAAAAATTACATTGGTGCAGTGTTTTAGGCCATTTTAAACATTTTGTTGAAGCATTTGAAATTTTAAAAGATCAACACATTGTGAAGATCAAAGAGTCGCCCTTCAGTATTTTCTTGGACATTCAAGAATTGCAGCATATCCGGGGAATTTTGGTTAATATATTTGAAAGTTGGGATTCAACCTCGCAAGTTTTTAAATTCTCAGGTAATAGTTTTAATTATGAATTATAAAGAGTATCTATAGTAAGATAAAACTTGGATATAGTTGACCTTAAATGATTGATATTTGATCAATTTAAATGAGTGAATTTAAGGTGAAATTCACTTCAGGTCGGTAGGCCTGAAATGAAATAATTTCAGGCCTACCGAGGGCCTGAAGTGAATTTACTTCAGGCCCAACGTGGGCCTGAATGATTCATTTCAGGCCCAACGTGGGCCTGAAATGAATCATTTCAGGCCCAACGTGGGCCTGAAATGAATTCATTTCAGGCCCAACGAGAAATAAATTGAATCCTATATTGTTGATGATAACTAAATATTTTAATTGTTTCAGGTGTACCGGTTGCGTTCACCAGACGAGATGTTGCTTTGGTACTGGGTATAGTGGACCGTGGAGTTTCGATCCCTATTAATTCAACTGAAGCATCGGGTGACCTCTATCGTACTTACTTCTCAAAAGAAAAACAACCTACTAGAACAAGAATTGAGGACTTACTTAAACATTATTTAAAAGTGTTGAATCAGAGGATGATGTGTTATTAGTTTGTAAATTTTATATTTTGTATATATTTGTTTGTGTTTTATTTTCGTCTAGTGCATATAAGGTCCCTCTAGGGCTTGTAGATATAGTAGATGATTATGACAATCTTGGTAGATTCAACTGGGTGGAAGCTATCCATAAATTTTTGTCTCCCCAATTACCTAAGATTGGGGAATTATTTTCATCAAGTCAAAGAAACCAGAGGACCACAAACCTCCCTTATGTAAAGGGATTTGCTGGGCTTTTGGCAGTGAGTAGAATTTACCTAAATTATATTTTATAATATTTTGCTGTTATTAATGTAATTGGCTGGAAAACTTTGTGTAGGCATGGTTTTTGGAGCATGTACCCATTCAAAAACCATACAATGTTGAAGGACCCCGAATAAATAAGTGGAGGAATATTCCTTCGCATATTAGTAGGGTGAGAGACCTTGTCAACCAAATCAGCTCCGAAGAGGTAATTATTGTAAACTGTGATCTATGTTAGTTTATCTATGTTAGTTTGATATAGAGGCAGTAAAATTTGTGTACTTGGTAATTGACAGGTGATTGTTGAAATAATTCCTAACCTACATGAAAACACATTGTTTGAGAACCTTGAGATTGGGGATGACATTCCACAGCCAATAGCGACATCACAAGGACATGACACAGAAGATGTAAGGCCATGTGGTGAATGCATTCTTAAAGACACCCTAATCAAGGAGCTAACAGAGGAGAATATATGTTTGAATGAAAGGGTTAAGGAATTACTTTCAATTATTGAAAAAAAGGGCATGGAGGCTCAAGAAAGCTATCCTGTAGTCAGTCCTCTTTCTGATCCAGTATCTTGTAGAACAAGGAGAGGACGTGACCGAACTCGGTATGATTACAGGGATACTCCAATTGAGAGTCCAGTATGGCACCAACTATTACATAAGGGGAAGCGGAGAAAGGAACAAATATCAAATGTGATGGACAAGGGAAAAAGGAAACTTAGTGAGGAGGATATGGATGAAGCAAGAGAAACCATTACTGTAATGGAAGTCATGTCTGAAGAAGATATAGAGGAGGAGAAAAGAAGGACCTTCGAACTATACAAAATGAGGCTTCAAGGCATTGATGTATGTGACTTATTTTCATATTAATTACGTCAAATTTATTGAATTTGGTCATTAATTAGTTTGGTGTAAATTGTATCGATGTAGTTTGTGAAGAAGCATTTTATGAAGTCGAAGAAGAAAAATCAAGATAAAGAAGTGGCCTACGTGATAAATAAATTGGAGAACCTAAAGTAAGTTATGAAACATAGTTTAGTTAATATATTTGGGGCTTTAATATATAATCTTATCAATTAACTTGGCAGGTTGGATAATGAATTTATCTGGGAGGATGCACCCTTTGCTTTGAAATTGCATTCATTCTTACAAATCCTCAATGGAGAGGTTTTTACAAAAGGCGAGGTCATTGATGCCTTCTGTAAAATGTTATTTAGGGGAGCATCCACATCTGGTAGGTCATACCACAAGTCAATATATTGTTCAACCTTCTTCACAGTAAGTGATGTAAATTAGTAAGAATTAATAGATTGTAGAAGACCTAGTATTATGATGTGGTTATTAATAATTTTGATTTTGCAACTATTTAGGCTTCAATAAGATCGTCAAGAAAGTTTTCCATGCAACAAGTGATGAAGACGGATATGATAGAACAAGGGTTTAGATATATTTTAATACCTTTGTGCAGTGATAATACACACTTTCACTTGTTGGCGGTGGATACAGAAGCAATGACTTTCATTCATTTAAATTCTCTTGCTAGTGGCCGTAAATATAAGCATGATTTTGACTCAGCGGTGAGCTACCTACCTTTATTCATATATATGTTCATCATTTGATAAAAAATGTCATTGAAATTCATGATATATTTGACAGGTAAAAGAACTTAAACAATATACTCGCGAGGAACTTACGGCTATTCATCCATATCTACAAAGTCATCATCCCTTGGACAAATGGCCCTCCGTTAGACAAAAATGTCCCCAACAAGAACATAGGTCAGTAAGTGAGGAAGAGTTTGAAAATTTTAAAATGATCAAAGTATTTTATTACCCCACTTATTGAAATCTGAAATACTGTTTGTTATTTTCAGCGTGGACTGTGCCTTCTTTGTTATGCAATACGTCCGATGTCTCCTATACGATGAGAAGATGGATTTCAAACAAGGAGATATGACGAAAATGAGATTTGATCTGACAGTAAATATTATGGGAGACATGTATTGTAAAACATGAGAGTGTCAATCTCTTGAAGTAATGTTGTAAAAAAACATCCTTTGCTGGTGATTCGGCTCCATTTGTATAGAAATTGTGTAATTTGTATGAATATAATTTATTGTCCAGAAAAACAAAACAATTGTGTGATGTTGATTCACATCGAGTTGCTGCAATGTAGTGTACCAACTGATACGGTAAGAAAACAACTCATAATGATTTGGACAAAGTTTGCACACCAGAAATAACATCTCTTTGGTTAACTCTAACTACTGACATATATCCAAGTACTGATCTAGGTCCATAAGTGGGTTTCTGATACATAATTTGAAAACATGACTTTATCGTCTCGAAGGAATTGAAAATTGGTATGCATTCTGTATTGAACTAGTAAGATGGATTATCTCTACCATAAATTTAAAATACTTGTTTCAAATTGTAAATTTTAATAATTAAATAAAATTACAGGATTTGGTCACAACTTGTAGATAAATATAGAATATTAATCTATAAATCATGATTTTATTTAATGGCCAAGGTGAGCATGAAATTTACTTTTCAGGAATACGGTGGGCCTGAAATAAAATGAATTTAGGCCCACGGTGGGCCTGAAATAAATCATTTCAGGCCCACCGTGGGCCTGAAATAAATCATTTCAGGCCCATGATGGGCCTGAAATAAAAACACTTCAGGCCCAAGGAGGGCCTGAAATAAAACCTTTCAGGCCCACGTTGGGCCTGAATAGATCCATTTCAGGCCCAGGGTGGGCCTGAAATAAATCAATTCAGGCCCACGGCGGGCCTGAAATAAAAACACTTCAGGCCCAAGGAGGGCCTGAAATAAAACCTTTCAGGCCCAAGTTGGGCCTGAATAGATCCATTTCAGGCCCAGGGTGGGCCTGAAATCAAGTCATTTCAGGCCCACCGTGTGCCTCAACTGGGAAAATTTCAGGGTCTCTGTTAACCATTAAATACTTCTGATTTAAGTTGGTGGATAATAAATTTATAGTTGTATAGGTGTAAGACGTTTATAGAAGATAACTGATAAATATTGGTACTTAGTGTGCACATAAAAATCCACTGATCTAGCCTTGGTGATACAGCAAGATCAGAGGGTTGGCCACCCAAAATCTCATCTCCTATCTCAACCCTAACTACTGATCTAGGTTTTTCAGAATTCCAGATATGGGAGGTCCATCAGTGAGTTTTGCACAAAACTCACTGATAGACCTAAATCCACTGATCTAGCCTTGGTGATACAGCAAGATTAGAGGGTTGGGCACCCAAAATCTCATCTCCTATCTCAACCCTAACTACTGATCTAGGTTTTTCAGAATTCCAGATATGGGAGGTCCATCAGTGAGTTTTGCTCAAAACTCACTGATAGACCTAAATCCACTGATCTAGCCTTGGTGATACAGCAAGATCAGAGGGTTGGGCACCCAAAATCTCATCTCCTATCCCAACCCTAACTACTGATCTAGGTTTTTCAGAATTCCAGATATGGGAGGTCCATCAGTGAGTTTTGCTCAAAACTCACTGATAGACCTAAATCCACTGATCTAGCCTTGGTGATACAGCAAGATCAGAGGGTTGGCCACCCAAAATCTCATCTCCTATCTCAACACTAACTACTGATCTAGGTTTTTCAGAATTCCAGATATGGGAGGTCCATCAGTGAGTTTTGCTCAAAACTCACTGATAGACCAAAATCCACTGATCTAGCCTTGGTGATACAGCAAGATCAGAGGGTTGGCCACCCAAAATCTCATCTCCTATCTCAACCCTAACTACTGATCTATGTTTTTCAGAATTCCAGATATGGGAGGTCCATCAGTGAGTTTTGCTCAAAACTCACTGATAGACCAAAATCCACTGATCTAGCCTTGGTGATACAGCAAGATCAGAGGGTTGGGCACCCAAAATCTCATCTCCTATCTCAACCCTAACTACTGATCTAGGTTTTTCAGAATTCCAGATATGGGAGGTCCATCAGTGAGTTTTGCTCAAAACTCACTGATAGACCTAAACCCACTGATCTAGCCTTGGTGATACAGCAAGATCAGAGGGTTGGGCACCCA
>JAGFNQ010000370.1:0-19310 GCA_024364735.1 Boesenbergia rotunda | reverse complement strand
CCAACATCACGATCATGTCTTCTAAAATGTCAGCTCCATGTTGTGGCAGAAGCTTACTATTGTAACAGCACCAAGGACTGGCCAAAGGATAAAAAGGGTACAGGTAATGTATTGCAATCTGATTAGAGTAGAGAAATCTTTGGTAAAAAAGATTATTTCTACGTGAAGTTGATTGCCAAAGGTAATGTGGATTGAAAAAAAGACAAAAAAACAATGAAAAAGTGTTATACAAAGGTAAAGAATAGAGAACTAGAGAATGAAAAAAGGTGATGTACTGTAATAAGTGTTATCAATAACAAAGGTAATGGTCTACAAAAGTGTTATCGATGACAAAAGTAATGTATTGCAACCTATAACAAGTGTTCTGCAAAGGTTATGTTGGTTGACAAAACAATAATAAAGTTTACATTTTGACATGTTAGCAAGTTGGCATATCAAATTATAGATATCAGAACAGTATTTTCTGCAGGTTCATTTATTTCCATAAAAAACACAATTAAAACTGAAGGTTTTGATTGTATTGTAGAAATAGTATATGAGCATATGATAGAATAGTTCATGAAGAAAAATATTATAATAAGAACCACATCAACAGAAGCATCGACCTATGATGCATCAAATAGGTTCAACTCTTCATGTGAAAATTTATCAAATAAACATATTATAACATAAGATAATGACAAATCATTTAGGCCTTCCCACTTGTATCAAAGCAAAATGGTCTGCTATGAGCAGATAACTGTTGAATGTAAATAACAAATGGAGCATTACAATTATATAAAGTACCTCATACAAGTACACAACAAAAGAATATAAATGCCAAATAAACATGACAAATACATAGGCAATGTCTTCAAGATGCAATACACATATTTACTACCAGCAATAGGAACTACAAGATGATTAGCATACCTCACATGACATAAAACCACAACTAAGAAGCTCTCCGCTTTCGCAAGTCAATGTAATTGATTTAGAGGCATATCATACAAGTCTAGCAAGGTAAATCACACGAGTTAATAATTGAGAACATTCTATAAAAAGGTTTTGCACACCACACATTAAATAAATACAACACATGGGCATGTTAAGGAACTTCTGACCACTTTCAGTCTAATTGATTACCTCCAAGCTTGCAGAATTTAGGTAAAGATGGAATCTTCTCATCTAAATGAGTCCATGTAGTTTCTTTCAAAAATTTTTTATTTTTCAACTAAATCAATGATAAGTGACTCCAACAAAGAGGAAAGTTTCTCAATTGTGATTTGGATCAGTCATTGAAGCTTCAAAAAAAAAGAGGAATTTTGAAGATATTTATTGACTGTAAGAGTAACAAAAAATCTCTGAAGATAACAAGAGTCAAGCAAGATAACCTGTAAGGTCTCCTCAGTTGCTAAATCATCTAAAAGAAGCAAGTCCCTGGCAAACCTTGCAATCACCTCATAGAATCAACTACACACAAAAAGACAATCAAGTGGAGGTGCAAACTGAATGCTCAGTTTCTATCAAAAAATCATTTCAAGCATTATGGTGCGTCATAATCAATGAACTATAAAATGAATGATTAATTCAATTTATATCACCCACTACTAGAATAACTTTCATATTCCAAATTTTCCTCAATACAATCCACATTTAATGATGAAACTATAATAGAAACCAGGATAAAGAAAGAACTCAAAACTAACCTATCAAGTTGAGGAGCAAAATTGAAAGTGATAAAAAAACTGGAAACCATTGGCATCGCGACCAACATTTGCCATTGATAGAAGACCAGGACCATCGGTATAGAACAAAATTTTCATCTGGAAAATAGGAATGGCAACAAGTTAAAGATTAAAAAAAATACAATGCCAAAGCAAAACATTCACAGGACAAGTAAAGAGAAACACCCACATTAGGAACATGCCAACTATTACTGTTGTCTGTAGAAGAATAGAAAATAAACATCGTGTTAAAGCCAATAGATAAACATGATGCAAGGACATTTGATACATCCTAATATATAGCATCAACCTTATGACATGGTAGATTAACTCCTACAATGAGTAGTTGAAATATACTATTATAAACCTTGCCAGGCCTCTATTGGTGTTGTGCCTCTGCCACTGATAGTTCTATAGGGGGGCCTCTGTCGATGTTGCACCTCTGCTGTTGAAGGAACTCGAAGAAGGACGGGGTGTTGCGCCTCTGCCGTTGAAGGAGCTCGAAGAGGGACGGGGTGCTGCCCCTCTGTCGCTGACAGAGATCGAAAAGCGGGGGTGTCACAGAGATGCTCGATGAGGGAGGGGGTAGAGGCAGATTTGATTTGCTGATAGAGTTCAAACAGGGAGGGCGGCAGAAGAGAGAGAGAAAGGGGGTGCGGCGGTTCGAATAGCCGGAGAGAGGGGGGTCGCGACAACAGAAGAGGGAGGGAAAGCGGTTCAAAGAGGGAGGGGTCGAGAGCTTGAAGAGGGAGGGTAAGGGGAAGGGGGTGCTGCTGATAGGGTTGTGGTGGGCTACTGATAAGGTTGTGGCGGCTTGCAAAGAAGATGAGCGGTGGCTTGCCCTTGAGTGAGGATAGTTTTTGTGGAAAGGGGCGGAGTGGAAGATTATAAAGGTTTGTTTTGTTATGGAATCATATTTTTAACAGCGCATCCGCAGCAAGATGCGAATGTACTGTTATAATTAATTTTTAACAGCGCATTCTATACGCTGCAGCTGTTCTATTATTAACTAATATTAATAGCGAATGTTGTACGCTGTTAAAATTATATTTAACAGCATATTGTTTTTACAAGCTGTTACTTATAAATATATAATAGTCTCCGCAGCGTATTTTATTTAGCACGCTGCGAAAATAATTATTAATAGCACACTATAAATATGCACTGTTGATAACGCGCTGCAGAAAGTCATATTTGTTGTTGTGCGATGACTAGGCATGGCTAGGATTTGTGGCGTAGGCCAGAGGCTCTGCTACCATGCAGGAGGAAATATATTTTGATGTATTCAGCATAATGATACAAGTTATATTTATATACAAGAGATAAAAATAAAAGGAAATATATAAAAACATTTACGTGCAATAAATTTCTAATAAAAGGCAATATATAAAATATTTATGTACAATAAATTTCAAGATATCATAATATTCTAAAATATCCTAATAATTTCATCTTCTCTTGCATTACTATAATCTATTTATCAGAGTCGTCGTAGCTAACCGCCTATAAGACTATTGCAGGTTCCTAATTGGAATCAATCTCTTCGGCTACATTTAGGGCATAAGCAACTAAATCAACCTCTACATATCTCCGTGGAGGCCCAATATTTCTACGAGGTCTATTTTTCGCAATGGAATATTGTGGAGATGCTTGTGAGGAACTACTAGTATCCACTAAATCTGAGTTAGACTCCAGAGTAGACTCTAGTGTAGATCCAATCTGAAGCTCCACCTGTGTGCTCGATTTTTGTTTATCTCTTTCAGAAGTATGTCGGGAAGAGAGATCATTAAGCATTCTAGACTCATCAAAACAACATCTCGACTGATGACGACTTTATTAATCTCTGGACACCAAAGCTTGTGTCCCTTCACACCAAACTTAAAACCTATAAAAATATACTTCATAGATCAAGTCTCCAACTTTCCATCATCAACATGAGCATATGCAAGACTTCCAAAAATTATTAAATGACTAGCAGGTGTACTAGATTATACCTCTTGTGGAATTCTTTTATCAAATAGCAGTTGGCAAAGAGCGATTGATGAGAAAACAAGCGTACGCACCAGTTTCGGCCCAAAAATACTTCAATAAACCAACATTAAGGAGAATACATTGAACCTTTTACATCAAAATCATATTCATCCTCTCTACCACACCGTTTTGTTGAGGGTTACACCGAACTATATTATGCCTCACAATTGCTTCCATTCTACATAAGACATTGAACTCATCAAAACAAAACTCTAAACCATTATCTATTCGGATATACTTGACTTACCTTCAATCTGCTTTTCGATCATTATTTTCCACTTCTCAAAAATAAGAAGCATATCACTCTTTTGCTTCAAAAAGAATGCCCATATATTTTTAGAGAAATCATCAATAATAGTGAGCATATACAATGCACCTCCCTTTGAAGGCACCTTAGACAGTCCCCAAAGATCAGAGTGAATGTAATCTAGTGTCCCATTCGTGTTGTAGATGCCTATTGAGAACTTGACTCTTTTTAGCTTGCCAAAAACACAATGCTCATAGAATTTCAATTTCGTAATACTTTGCCCGCCAACAAGTCATCTCTTACTCAATTCAAACATGTCGTTCTCACTCATGTGACCCAAACACATATGCCAAATCTTTGTGATGTCGTTATCTGATAATGAAGGACTAGTGATAACCGCTTCAGTCGTGTCACGGTTTCAAATACAATTATAGTATTGAACTCCTTTAAACTAATGTAGCATAGAGTAACTCGAGTCGTCTCCCAACGAATGTAATTGGTACATGATAATTCTCAGGATCGTATTTTATTTCTTTTGGATTTTGGATGATAACTGGGGTTTGGATTTGAGTTGCTAAGACTAATAAACGAAATGAATAGTAAAGCTAGTATGAAATCTAATCCTGATAAATGAAAGACAGTGTGAATAAAGAATATCTACTCTAATCTAAACCATACTTGCAAGGATTAAAAGCAACATAAAGTAAAGCAAATAACAAAACCTAGATTAATCCAACATAATTTCATCCAAATAAAAACATGAACTCAAGGCAATTAAAAGAGATAAGACAAGCAAGAATTAAGCCAAACAAGAGACATGAAATTAAACCTAGCTATAGAAGCATTTAGTCGAACAACTTATGAGCAGAATTCAAAATGACATGAGTGCGTACAATTTGAAATAGGGAAGTTCAATCCAATACAAACATTCTTCAATTGACACAAACTCTCTACACATAGCAACATTCAAGATTAATCATTGAAACACAATAAATATCCCCAAATCAACACATAGCTGTGAAATGGAAGTTGATGTCTACTGGATCGGATGAAGGAAAACAACTGCAGTGAAGAAATGAATCTGCTGTAAATGAACTGCTGGCATTGTGATGGAATTGCAACCGAATAGGTAGCTGCCGAGTCTTGCTGAAGGAAGAGCTGCTGTCAAGGAGATCTACTGCTGGAAATTGAAACTATTAAGAGACTGAATTCAAAAAATTTAAGCTGTTGTGAAGAAACAAATTGCTGCCAAATGCTATTGAAGAAGTGACCACAATTGCAGAAATCGAAAGACAGTTAAATCTAATTGAATCCAAGCAAAACTGAAAATTGTTGTGAAGAACTGGAATTAAATTGCTGAAAAATGAAACTACTAAAGAAAAACCTAGCTGTGGTCGGCGGCTGTGAAGGAGTGGATGAGATGAAGAACGCCAGCTAGGGTTCGAAACCCCTGAAACCTAGCTGTGGTCGGTGGCGATGGTGATGGAGAGGAAGTCGCCAGCGGTGGAGTGGAGCGGATGGAGTGAGTCGAGAGAGCCCCGTCTGCCCTAGCTGTGGTTGCGCGATCCGCGTTTTGTATGGCTGCACGTGGTTCAGCCAAATCAACTCAAGCCTTGGGTTCAACCACAGCTCAGTCCAGTTCCAGCCAACTTCAGCTCTGGTTCAGTCAATGGTTCAGTCAAGCCAAGCAGCTAGGTTCGGTCAGCCTTGGGTTGAATCAGCTTCAGTAAATGGGTTCAATCTCAGCCCAGCTCATTAGTTGGTTCAACCAACCCAGCCAGAAGTTGGGTCAGCTAAAACAGCCAGATCTCACAGCTCCAATCTTTAATTCATTAGCAACGGACGGCTGAGATCGATTTGGCCTCATCCAACGGTCAGATCTCTTCAGATCTGAACCAAACTCCACAGATCCTAATCAATAGTTCTGATCTACCTGTCCCCAGCTCGGATTAACCAGATTAGTGGCGGATGGTCCAGATCTTCCCTTTTCTTGAATGGATGGTCTAGAACATCTTGAGCTTGATCCAACGGTCAGATCGCTTCTGATTTGACTGAAATTTTCAGATCTTGATCTATGGTCAGGATTGATTCTATCTTGAACTCGGATTGACCAGAAGTTGACCGATGGCTCAGATCTAGCCGTTCTCTGGAATGGACGGCTCCTATTAATCCACTGCTTAATCCCTTTGATCTGGATCCAATGCTGACTCAAGTTTGACCCGATTTAATCTAGGTCCATGATCATTTGAAGCCTACAAAATGATATTCAAATTTAGTGCCAAAAATATCCCAAATATATAAATATTAGAATTAAAAGCCAAAATGAAAGAAATACATGAAACCTAATAAAATTGTAAACTTAAGCATATAAAATGTGGATCAAACATGGATTTTAGAGCCGAAAATAATCAACAAAATGATGGTTATCAAACTCCCCCACACTTATTCTTGCACGTCTCGGGCAAGTAAACAAAACTAAAAGAAAACAACATATCTCCCAAACATTACATCCCCTATCAACACTTTAAGAAATAATAAAAGAAAGTTACTTAGGATCGTCAAGGCTCAAGAATCCATGTAGTTATGGTTCCAAATCTCACATAAGTCAAAAGGATGGTAATTTCATCAACTTGAATAAACTAAGCATGACAAAAACCTCACAAGACGGATATATGCGCTGATGCTCACAAAAATAACATATATGAAAGTGGAGTTCTCTCAAAACATTCATGACATTGCACTACCATATGCTTGCTTATCTTCTACTTCTCCACTACTATAACATAAGTACATAAATCAAGAGGGCTTTTCAATAAATAATACTGAAACCAAGTGCTGACAAGAGAACAAGAATGGTAGATAACAAAGAAGATCATAGAGAGCATGAAAGAAGATCAAAGAGAATATGAGAGCATTGGGGTAATTAACATGATGTATACAATCAAACAATAGGCCAAAATAAATAACTCAATCAAACCTCTAACACTCAAAATGCTCCTTGCACATTCTCAATACAATATACATCAACCACTTATAGCATCTCTCAAAATGCATGTAATGATTAACAACATAACTCTTGAATTTCTCTAAACAATAATATCAAAAGAGTACACATCAAGATAATATTCCTTTTTGTTCATCACTAACAAAATCCCGAATGCTTGAGGAATTTTTTTTTTTCACTTTCTTCAATTCAATTTTTTTTATTATTTTTTTTCACTTTTTTTTCTTTATTATTATTATTTTTATCTCTCTTCCCTTTTTTTTCACATAGAGAAATTTTCTCTCTTTTTTTTTCACACAAGCATTCGTCCATCCACACTTGTCTCCCCCCCCCCCCCCCCCACTTAAAACTTGAGCGTCTCACGAAAACTGCTAAATATGTAACTAAGCATGATATGTACTCATCATGCAATCACCCCATGCTTTCATCGCATGCTCAAGGAAAGAACAAGCTAACAAGGATATGACAATGAGAATATAGTGACAATGAGAAAGACGATGAAACAGGAAAGTAATAGGTGAAACGCTCTCTAGTAACAATAGCAAGGTAGAGGGAAAACTAAGAGTTCAACAAGAAAGGTTGCCTCTATCATATTCATGTAAGCTTATGTTAATGTAATTTCAAAAAGAATCAAAGCAAGTTCTAGAGTGTCAAGTATCACAAATGTTATCACGCATAAGAGGATTAAGGATAGGCATGGCAATATCCTCACTAGGTGATCAATAAAATGTCATGCTTAATCCAACAAGATAGATTCCATCACCACAACAAATGACTAAATGCAATTAATGTCCCCAAGCATACCAAGGAAACCAAAACTCAATAGTTAGACTTAACTATCTTTTATGATTCTCAAAACATAATAAAGAAACATGTAGGGAGATACAACTAGAAGTCAAACAAGGTTTATTCAAAACCAAACAACATGCAGAATGCGGAAGCAAAACATGAATGCAAAGTATAGAAGCGAACAAACACGCGAGTATAAACATAAAGAAAAACAAGAAAAGGAAAGTAAAGGAACAAACTCCTCTTCAAGTAGGGTAGAGAGCACGTAGCATTCATTTTGGGAGAACTATCCTCAAGTAGTCAATCTCATAGTGCACGGATTTCTCCCTTATTAATTTTGCACAAGCATCTTCCGGTGGTCGGAGACGACTAAGGTTCAGAACCCACTTAAGAGGTGAAGTGCTACTAGTCAAGATAAAAGTAACTCCCCCCTCTTGATGCTTTTTGGAAGTCCTTCCAGTAGGTTGGAGTCTGTTCAGATGGAGCACCCACTCCAGAAGCCTACGTGACCCTGCAAAACCATATAGTACCTCTCTCAAGCGTGCAGGGTAAGAAATAAGTGTAATACAATCAATCTCTATATAAAGAGAATCCAAAAATGCATCACTGCCAATAAAATCAATGTTAGGTACCTCAATGGAGTTTTCACAATTAATATCTGCATAAGATGTGTCTAGTAATTCATCAGAACAAATAACATCAACACTAGGTATCGCAATGAAATTTTCACAATCAATTTCTAAATGAGATGTAGCAAGACATGCATCACAACCAATAAAATCAACATTGGGTACCTCTATGCGATTTTCACAATTATTGTCCATAAAGGATGTATCAAGAATATCATCACAACAAACAATCTCAACACTAGGTGTGTCCAAATATTTACCACAATGAACAGAATCAATTTCAGGTGCCTTTATAGGTTTTTCACAAATAATTTCTACAGCAGATGTATCAATAAATTCATCACAATGAATACAATCAGTTTTAGGCACCTCTGTGAATTTTTCACACTCAACATTTACATGAGATGTATCACAACATGCTTCACATTCAACAAATTCAATACTAGGTACCTCTATGAATTTCTCACAATCAAATTTTACAAAAGATGTATCAATAAGTGTATCACAACCAATGAAATCAGTTTGAGGTACCTCTATGCAATTTTCAGAAAAAATAGGAGGAATACTTACCTGATCGTGCTGAAGAATACCTGGAGGTTCTACACGAATATATGTAATTATTGGCTCCTCCTGGTCAAGTATAGGTTCCATCTCAGGCTCAAGTTCTGGTGGACACTCAACTAAAGCAGGTGATCCTTGGGTTCTTGCTTCCACCATGCAAGCCCCTACACTTTCTGGCTTGTCCTCTGAATCCTCTAATGTATCCATCACTGTTGGTGGTCCCTGGGGCTCAGTGCAATCCCCTACACCTGTGGATTCATCTGCAACACATGCTTCTGTTAGTAGGAGCCCTAGAGCCAATTATGTGATGATTGACTAGAGGCATTTTGTATCATATTCTATTATTAATAAAGACATATTTGGTTATTATACTTACTTTGTATTCTGTGCCGAATGACTAAGTATAATAATGTCCTTGTGTAGTAGATTCTTATCTACATTATATCGATTGGTTGAATCGATAGTGAGATAATGTAGAGAACACTACACTAAATTATTCCTAGTTGAGCATTAATATTCAGGGACAATATTAATGCATGGAGACTAGCATGTAGGTCAACTGATGACTTGAGCTCACAAGTCATGGATATGTGATATCAAGTTGACACATGGGTATACATTGGAGAATGTGTACTGAATGACCCGCCATGAGAAAGTTTCATAGATTGTCATATGAGTGTCATAGACTTTCTCATGTGACTATTGGTATGAATAGTCCTTGGACCTAAAGTCACTACGGTTCCCTACATAAGGAGTTATGTACTTTGGTATCGTCAAACGTCACCCGTAACAGGGTAGACTATAAAGGCGATCACGGGGTATGTAATGAATTATGCGGAGGGATGTGAGTGATGTAGATGGGATCTATCCCTCCCATATGATGGGAGTGATATCTGTGGGCCTCTTGATCGAGTAGGACTACTGAAACGCATGACTATGCTCAAATGAGTCAATATGAGATATTGAGCTCATTCGTTTAAGTGAGTCTACTCGGGGATCAAAAAATACAAGATTGATTGAGGATGACACGGTCTATGCCTCATTGGTCAATCTAGATATCAAGGATAGAAGGACAAGGTCATACACTATCATAGTCATGGAGGTTTAGTCGGATCTCGACTTTTCTTGTTACTTGGGTAGCAATGATGCATTGCTAGATGCCGCTCATTACTTATGTGTCTAAAGTGTTTAGACGCATTGCCAATGTCGCAAGAACCTATTGGGTCACACACAAAGGACACAATACTTCAGAAAATTCTATCAGCAGGCCTGAGCCCGAGTGGGAAATCGGGAGGCTCGAGCCCGAGTTGGAGAACTCAGGAGTCCGAGCCCGAGTTAGAGAACTCGGGAGTCCGAGTTGGAGAACTCGGGAGTCCGAGCCCGAGTTGGAGAACTCGGGAGTCCGAGCCCGAGTTGGGAACTCGGGAGTGCGAGCCCGAGTTGGGGAACTCGGAAGTCCGAACCTGAGTTGGGAACTCAGGAGATCTGAGCTCGAGTTGGGAACTCGGGGGTGCAGGTCGGGAGCTCGGCACTCGGCAGACTGAGTCGGAGCTCGGCAGACTGGATCGGCACTCGGCAGACTAGGTCGGCGCTCGGCAGTCGGGGCTCGGCACTCGGCAGTCGGGGCTCGGCGCTCGGGAGACTTGGTCGGGAGACCGAGTCGGAAGCTCGAGTGGCCTGGTCGGATTTGCATGCAGAAAAGAGAAAAGTCTCTCTTCATTGGATGAAGAGAAGATGAAGAGTCACATGGAAAGATGTGCTCTTTATTGGCTTTAATGAAGGGAAGGCAAAGAGACAAATGACTCTTGGTATTCATGGGATGGATATAAAAGGGGTCAAGTCATTTTCGAATGGAATGAAGTGTGCTTTCTTCTTCCCTTCCTCTCTTCTTCCTCTCCTCCACTCTTGGCCGAAACTCTACCGTAGAGTTCTTGGTGTTTTCGAGCTACCTCAAGTTGCTAGCACAACTAAGGTAGTTTCCCGAAGTTGAGAGATTTTGTCCGTGTGGATACGAATAGAGGCACGGATGTTTGAACGTGCAAGAGATCCGACACTTCTTGGACGAGCGGGATACGCAAAGGGCACGCTCCAAAGGTATACACAGTAGATAGATCTATTAGATAGATAGCTTTGTACGAGTTTTCTTTCGCTTGGATTGCTTGTGGGTTCTTGTTTCCGCTACGTTTTTATTGTTTTGTGCCGGGAGAACCCAACAGCTTCATCAACCATATCTGCAACAACCATATTAGAAAAGTTAGAATCATCAACAACTAAATCCTTACAAAATAAAAGTTTAGAAGGGTCCTGTAAGATTTCAGAATCAAAATCAAGGTTGTTACAAACTCTGCTATCCATCTTCTCCAATGCCTCTAAATTAGTAGGAATGGGTGATTCTTGGGGCTCAGTGCAATCCCCTACACTCTCAATTCTATCCTCTGGATCTCCTGATACATCAACCAATGATGGTGGTCCTTGGAGCTCAGTGCAATCCCCTACACCTGTAGAATCATCTGATTGTCCTGATCTTTGGGCTAGTATTTGATTCATTTGATCAACCAATTTCGAAAGGCGTCCTGCGATGTCGTGACGCTCTTGTTGATGTAAAATTTGTTGAAGCATCTCGTTTATCCTCTGTTGTTGAGCCTCATTCTCATTAGGATTCTCAAAGCCTCCTTGATTGTTGTGGAACTCCTGTTGATCTTGAAATGTGACATAAGGTTGCTGAAAATTAAGAGTTGGCTGTGAGTTCTGAAATGGGAGCTGTTGGGGCTGCTCAAATGATTGAATGAGCTGATTAAATTGCTGAAAACTTGGTTCACAACTTGGAGGAGATTGCTGAAAATTATGATTATGAAAACTCTGATCATATGGCTGAAATTGTTGGTTGAAAGATTGGATTGGCTACTGAAAATTCTGATTCTAGAATTGAAAACTCTGAAATGGTGGCTGAAAATTCTGATCGTTTGGTGGAAAATATTACTGTGAAGGTTGAAATCCACTCTGATTTTGATTCTGGAAAGTCTGAAATGGTTGGAACCCCTGCTGAAAATTCTGACTTGGTTGAAAAGGTAGCTGACCTTGCTGAAATTGTGGCTGAAATTGCTGTGGTGGTTGAATGAAATGTTGACTTTGCTGAAAATCTTGATTTGACTGCTGAAATTGTTGGAAAGGCTGACTTGGCTGAAAATTTTGTTGAAAATTTGGATTGTACCCTTGCTGAAAATTCTGAAATTGGGGTTGAAATTGTTGCAGAGACTTTTTCAGAATTCCAAATATGGTAGGTCCATCAGTGAGTTTTGCTCAAAACTCACTGATATACCTAAACCACTCCTATAGCATTGGTGATACAACAAGATTAGATGTTTCGGTACCCAAAATCTCATCTCCTAGACCACTCCTATTAGATGTTTCGGCACCCAAACTCACTGATATACCTAAACCACTCCTATATAATATGTAATTATATATTAAACTTTTTTATAAAATTTTTTTTATATATTTTTATATGAATGATGGAGGGCCTGAAGTCATCCGGGCATAGAAAAAATTTTAATTTTAAAAATATTTTTTTATATTTAATTATTATTTATTAAATTAATTATTTATTGGATTTGAAGTTATTTGACTTTAGACCATCCTGGGATGACTTCAGGCCCTATGTTTGAATCTGAAATTACGTGTTTTGATAGGTTTTTTTATATATTAATATATTTTTAAAATAGAAAAAAAAATTGAGTCCACGTCGGGCCTGAATCAAAAGATTTCAGGCCGAACGTGGGCCTGAAATAAAAAATTTCAGGTCCACGCTGGGCCTGAATGTATTGATTTCAAGTCCAGCGTGGGCCTGAAATCAATACACGCTCTTTTTTTTTTAATTTTCAGCCAACGTTTTTTTTTCAAATTTTTTTATATATTAATATATTAATATATTTATATATATTTATTAATATATTTATTAATAAACAGCGTGGGATGAGATATTAATATATTTATTAATATTATATATATATATATTAATATATATATTAAATATTATTTAATATATTAATTTCTATTAATCAAATATAAAAATTATTTATTTATATTTTTAAATCACGTTGGATGAGATATTTGTTAACTGAAATATTTTTTTGATGTTTACCTTACAACGTTTTCAGTGCCGATTTCATATTATATTATTTTAAAATAAAAGTCTGAAAAAGTATCTGCAGTCGTCTCAAAATTTGTTACTGAGAGAGAGAAGGAGAAAGACAGTAGATAACAGGAGGGGTATAAGAGGAAGTTCACTATTATTAAGTGCACCCTTTGGTGAAAATGAAATCATGGTACGCGCTGTTTGGTAAATACTTATTCTTAGGTACGCCTTTTGGTAAATTGCCCTAATTATATAGATAGTTTTTTTTCGTTATTATAGTAGCGTATATGAACATCTCATATCATTCTAGTTTTACTAATTAAGCTTCATTCTAATCGACTAAATTTGCTCGAGCATCTTAATTTCATTTAGCTCTAAGGATGGATCTCAAGTCTCAACCACCAACTAGGGTCGAGAATTCGATTAAAATCGAATCGGCAATTTACCAAAGGGCGTACGTAACAATACGTAATTACCAAAGGGCGTCCCATGGTTTCTATTTTACCAAAGGGCGCAGCCCTTTAAGTGAACTTCCTATTATACCCTTGGCGCCACAATACACCTTTTCCATTACCATTTTCGAGACATCCGAACCACTTTTGCAGTAAAATAAGAATATGTGGTTCGGATGGCAAGGTCATACTATCTCTCACCGCGAAAACGTAAATGGTATTGTTGAAGGAGGACATTGTGCGTGCCCTAGCTGTGCTTTAGTCGTTTGCTACTCCCTCGATTCCCTCCGCCCAACCAAAACCTAGGCTCCTATACAGGAAAGTGATAGTGTGTGATCCTGAGGCTGCTTGAAGTGTTAACGTTGAAGTTGATACTGCTCGGCACTATCAAAGTAGGATTTAGGGTTTCTGCAGGTTTGATTTGCATAATAATGGCAGGTAAAAGGTCTGTGGGTGGTTCCTCATCGTCTTCTTCATTGGCATTAATCACCAAGGTATGTGATATTGTTTATACTTAATTTTGCTGAATAAACACTGCTTGTGATATTGTTTAAACTTATTTTTGCTGAATAAACACTGCTTGTGATATTGTTTATACTTATTTTTGCTGAATAAATTTGTAATGTATAAAAACTGTAGGGTTCAGATGAGTTTGGGAAAAAATTACATTGGTGCAGTGTTTTAGGCCATTTTAAACATTTTGTTGAAGCATTTGAAATTTTAAAAGATCAACACATTGCGAAGATCAAAGAGTCGCCCTTCAGTATTTTCTTGGACATTCAAGAATTGCAGCATATCCGGGGAATTTTGATTAATATATTTGAAAGTTGGGATTCAACCTCGCAAGTTTTTAAATTCTCAGGTAATAGTTTTAATTATGAATTATAAAGAGTATCTATAGTAAGATAAAACTTGGATATAGTTGACCTTAAATGATTGATATTTGATCAATTTAAATGAGTGAATTTAAGGTGAAATTCACTTCAGGTCGGTAGGCCTGAAATGAAATAATTTCAGGCCTACCGAGGGCCTGAAGTGAATTTACTTCAAGCCCTAGGTAGGCCTGAAATGAATTCATTTCAGGCCCAACGTGGGCCTGAAATGAATTCATTTCAGGCCCAACGAGAAATAAATTGAATCCTATATTGTTGATGATAACTAAATATTTTAATTGTTTCAGGTGTACCGGTTGCGTTCACCAGACGAGATGTTGCTTTGGTACTGGGTATAGTGGACCGTGGAGTTTCGATCCCTATTAATTCAACTGAAGCATCGGGTGACCTCTATCGTACTTACTTCTCAAAAGAAAAACAACCTACTATAACAAGAATTGAGGACTTACTTAAACATTATTCTAAAAGTGTTGAATCAGAGGATGATGTGTTATTAGTTTGTAAATTTTATATTTTGTATATATTTGTTTGTGTTTTATTTTCATCTAGTACATATAAGGTCCCTCTAGGGCTTATAGATATAGTAGATGATTATGACAATCTTGGTAGATTCAACTGGGTGAAAGCTATCCATAAATTTTTGTCTCCCCAATTACCTAAGATTGGGGAATTATTTTCATCAAGTCAAAGAAACCAGAGGACCACAAACCTCCCTTATGTAAAGGGATTTGCTGGGCTTTTGGCAGTGAGTAGAATTTACCTAAATTATATTTTATAATATTTTGCTGTTATTAATGTAATTGGCTAGAAAACTTTGTGTAGGCATGGTTTTTGGAGCATGTACCCATTCAAAAACCATACAATGTTGAAGGACCCCGAATAAATAAGTGGAGGAATATTCCTTCGCATATTAGTAGGGTGAGGGACCTTGTCAACCAAATCAGCTCCGAAGAGGTAATTATTGTAAACTGTGATCTATGTTAGTTTATCTATGTTAGTTTGATATAGAGGCAGTAAAATTTGTGTACTTGGTAATTGACAGGTGATTGTTGAAATAATTCCTAACCTACATGAAAACACATTGTTTGAGAACCTTGAGATTGGGGATGACATTCCACAGCCAATAGCGACATCACAAGGACATGACACAGAAGATGTAAGGCCATGTGGTGAATGCATTCTTAAAGACACCCTAATCAAGGAGCTAACAGAGGAGAATATATGTTTGAATGAAAGGGTTAAGGATTTACTTTCAATTATTGAAAAAAGGGCATGGAGGCTCAAGAAAGCTATCCTGTAGTCAGTCCTCTTTCTGATCCAGTATCTTGTAGAACAAGGAGAGGACGTGACCGAACTCGGTATGATTACAGGGATACTCTAATTGAGAGTCCAGTATGGCACCAACTATTACATAAGGGGAAGCGGAGAAAGGAACAAATATCAAATGTCATAGACAAGGGAAAAAGGAAACTTAGTGAGGAGGATATGGATGAAGCAAGAGAAACCATAACTGTAATGGAAGTCATGTCTGAAGAAGATATAGAGGAGGAGAAAAGAAGGACCTTCGAACTATACAAAATGAGGCTTCAAGGCATTGATGTATGTGACTTATTTTCATATTAATTACGTCAAATTTATTGAATTTGGTCATTAATTAGTTTGGTGTAAATTGTATCGATGTAGTTTGTGAAGAAGCATTTTATGAAGTCGAAGAAGAAAAATCAAGATAAAGAAGTGGCCTACGTGATAAATAAATTGGAGAACCTAAAGTAAGTTATGAAACATAGTTTAGTTAATATATTTGGGGCTTTAATATATAATCTTATCAATTAACTTGGCAGGTTGGATAATGAATTTATCTGGGAGGATACACCCTTTGCTTTGAAATTGCATTCATTCTTACAAATCCTCAATGGAGAGGTTTTTACAAAAGGCGAGGTCATTGATGCCTTCTGTAAAATGTTATTTAGGGGAGCATCCACATCTGGTAGGCCATACCACAAGTCAATATATTGTTCAACCTTCTTCACAGTAAGTGATGTAAATTAGTAAGAATTAATAGATTGTAGAAGACCTAGTATTATGATGTGGTTATTAATAATTTTGATTTTGCAACTATTTAGGCTTCAATAAGATCGTCAAGAAAGTTTTCCATGCAACAAGTGATGAAGACGGATATGATAGAACAAGGGTTTAGATATATTTTAATACCTTTGTGCAGTGATAATACACACTTTCACTTGTTGGCGGTGGATACAGAAGCAATGACTTTCATTCATTTAAATTCTCTTGCTAGTGGCCGTAAATATAAGCATGATTTTGACTCAGCGGTGAGCTACCTACCTTTATTCATATATATGTTCATCATTTGATAAAAAATGTCATTGAAATTCATGATATATTTGACAGGTAAAAGAACTTAAACAATATACTCGCGGGGAACTTACGGCTATTCATCCATATCTACAAAGTCATCATCCCTTGGACAAATGGCCCTCCGTTAGACAAAAATGTCCCCAACAAGAACATAGGTCAGTAAGTGAGGAAGAGTTTGAAAATTTTAAAATAATCAAAGTATTTTATTACCCCACTTATTGAAATCTGAAATACTGTTTGTTATTTTCAGCGTGGACTGTGCCTTCTTTGTTATGCAATACGTCCGATGTCTCCTATACGATGAGAAGATGGATTTCAAACAAGGAGATATGACGAAAATGAGATTTGATCTGACAGTAAATATTATGGGAGACATGTATTGTAAAACATGAGAGTGTCAATCTCTTGAAGTAATGTTGTAAAAAAACATCCTTTGCTGGTGATTCGGCTCCATTTGTATAGAAATTGTGTAATTTGTATGAATATAATTTATTGTCCAGAAAAACAAAACAATTGTGTGATGTTGATTCACATCGAGTTGCTGCAATGTAGTGTACCAACTGATACGGTAAGAAAACAACTCATAATGATTTGGACAAAGTTTGCACACCAGAAATAACATCTCTTTGGTTAACTCTAACTACTGACATATATCCAAGTACTGATCTAGGTCCATAAGTGGGTTTCTGATACATAATTTGAAAACATGACTTTATCGTCTCGAAGGAATTGAAAATTGGTATGCATTCTGTATTGAATTAGTAAGATGGATTATCTCTACCATAAATTTAAAATACTTGTTTCAAATTGTAAATTTTAATAATTAAATAAAATTACAGGATTTGGTCACAACTTGTAGATAAATATAGAATATTAATCTATAAATCATGATTTTATTTAATGGCCAAGGTGAGCATGAAATTTACTTTTCAGGAATACGGTGGGCCTGAAATAAAATGAATTCAGGCCCACTGTGGGCCTGAAATAAATCATTTCAGGCCCACCATAGGCCTGAAATAAATCATTTCAGGCCCATGATGGGCCTGAAATAAAAACACTTCAGGCCCAAGGAGGGCCTGAAATAAAACCTTTCAGGCCCACGTTGGGCCTGAATAGATCCATTTCAGGCCTAGGGTGGGCCTGAAATCAAGTCATTTCAGGCCCACCATGTGCCTCAACTGGGAAAATTTCAGGGTCTCTGTTAACCATTAAATACTTCTGATTTAAGTTGGTGAATAATAAATTTGTAGTTGTATAGGTGTAAGACGTTTATAGAAGATAACTGATAAATATTGGTACTTAGTGTGCACATAAAAATCCACTGATCTAGCATTGGTGATACAGCAAGATCAGAGGGTTGGGCACCCAAAATATCATCTCCTATCCCAACCCTAACTACTGATCTAGGTTTTTCAGAATTCCAGATATGGGAGGTCCTTCAGTGAGTTTTGCTCAAAACTCACTGATAGAACATAAATCACTGATCTAGCATTGGTGATACAGCAAGATCAGAGGGTTGGGCACCCAAAATCTCATCTCCTATCCCAACCCTAACTACTGATCTAGGTTTTTCAGAATTCCAGATATGGGAGGTCCATCAGTGAGTTTTGCTCAAAACTCACTGATAGACCTAAATCACTGATCTAGCATTGGTGATACAGCAAGATCAGAGGGTTGGGCACCCAAAATCTCATCTCCTATCCCAACCCTAACTACTGATCTAGGTTTTTCAGAATTCCAGATATGGGAGGTCCATCAGTGAGTTTTGCTCAAAACTCACTGATAGACCTAAATCCACTGATCTAGCCTTGGTGATACAGCAAGATCAGAGGGTTGGGCACCCAAAATCTCATCTCCTATCCCAACCCTAACTACTGATCTAGGTTTTCAGAATTCCAGATATGGGAGGTCCATCAGTGAGTTTTGCTCAAAACTGACTGATAGACCTAAATCCACTGATCTAGCTTGGTGATACAGCAAGATCAGAGGGTTGGGCACCCCAAAATCTCATCTCCTATCCCAACCCTAACTACTGATCTAGGTTTTTCAGAATTCCAGATATGGGAGGTCCATCAGTGAGTTTTGCTCAAAACTCACTGATAGACCTAAATCACTGATCTAGCTTGGTGATACAGCAAGATCAGAGGGTTGGCACCCAAAATCTCATCTCCTATCTCAACCCTAACTACTGATCTAGGTTTTTCAGAATTCCAGATATGGGAGGTCCATCAGTGAGTTTGCTCAAAACTCACTGATAGACCTAAATCACTGATCTAGCATTGGTGATACAGCAAGATCAGAGGTTGGCACCCAAAATCTCATCTCCTATCTCAACCCTAACTACTGATCTAGGTTTTTCAGAATTCCAGATATGGGAGGTCCATCAGTGAGTTTTGCTCAAAACTCACTGATAGACCTAAACCACTGATCTAAGCATTGGTGATACAGCAAGATTAGAGGTTTGGGCACCCAAAATCTCATCTCCTA
>JAGFNQ010000369.1:99018-145731 GCA_024364735.1 Boesenbergia rotunda | reverse complement strand
ATTAAACATAAAACAAAACTATAAAATACTAATTCAGAGGTTGTTGTATTGTGACCAAATATGTTCAACTATGTCGGCACGAAGTTGGTGATGCACATGACTGTCACGTAGTAGAGAATTTGTCCAGAGACAATCATGAAATCCTCAGTTTGAGCCTTGGACGGGTTGTGCGGATTCGTCACCTTCATTGTTATACTAATTTGTCACGTGATCCCCCTCATCATCCATAATTATGTTGTGCAAAATAATACATGCTAACGTAATATGTTTTAACTTTTATTCTATACCAATAACGAGTTGGACCTCTGACAATTGTCTATCGAGCTTGGAGCACCCCAAATGCTCGTTCAATATCTTTTCTTGCAGTTTCTTGTCTTTCCTTAGACAATCTCCTCTTGAGATCTTTCGGGCAAGAAAAAGCCTTCACGAAAGTAGTTCATTCTGGATATATTCTATCTGTTAGATAATATCCTTTCTTATATTGAGTGTCGTTGACTGTGAAATTAATCTCCGGGTCATTTTCTTGCAAGACGTTATTGAATATGAGAGATTCATACAATACATTAAGATCATTACGTGAATCTGTGACACCAAAGAATGCATGTCATATCCATAAATCTTGAGATGCGACCGCTTCAAGCACGATTGTTGATGATGATCCATGACCTCTTATAAATTGGTCTTTCCAAGCAACTGGACAATTTTTTCATTCTCAATGCATACAATCAAGGCTGCCTAATATTCCAGGGAAGTCGTGCCTCTCATTATGTAATTAAAGAAGACGTTGAATATCATCAGTATTTGACCTTCTCAAGTATTGATCACTAAAGAGTTTAATCACATAAACACAGAATTTGAAAAGGCATTGGATGGCGGTTGATTCACCCATGCGTAGGTACTCGTCAAGATGGTCGGCTGGGACTTCACAAGCTAATTGGCGAATCGCAGTTGTGCATTTTTGTAATGATGTCAAGCCTTGTCTACTCGCAACATTATTACTCTGCTGAAAAAATGATGAACGACTCTCAAGTGCATTCACTATGCGACAAAATAAATCTCTTCGCATATAAAATCGTCTTCAAAATATTTGATTTGCATACACTGGGTTTGTGGAGAAATAATCATTGAAGAGTCTCACATGCCTAGTGATTGGGATGTTAGCCAATCACAGACACGTGGCTCGAGGAGGTTGTGTGGCGTAACTACACCGGCAGGAGAAAAGTACCCGAGGTTATCTCGGGAGAAAAGTGCCCGAGATGATCTCGGGCAGAAAAGTGCCCGAGGCCATCTTGGGAGAAAAGTTCAGCCGAGCGCTAGGCCTCGGTCGACCTATCACTCGGGATTTCATTCATGAAATTGCTAAAACACCTTTGAAGTATTGGCAGAGCATTAGTGACGAAAAGGGAGAGCAACCCGGAATGATAATGGTAAGCTTAAAAGGCATGGTGACGGTTACAAGCACCCCCTGCATAGGACAGCTGGCAGGCGAACAAAACCTGTAACGCATAATGATGATGGTGAACTTAATATGCGCGGCAACAGTTACTAGCATCCCCCTGCGTATGACAGCTGGCAGGCGAGCACAACCAGTAATACATAGAAACAGGGGAGGTGGTTACAATAACGTCTAAGGGCTCGAAACAGAAGAACGACGACTATATAAGGTGCTTAGGCACCTAGGTAAAGGGGTCGAACTCTCTTAAATCTAAATAATTTACTTCCTTGCTTCTTTCCTATTTTGAAGAGCTTTTGATTTGAGCATCGGAGAGGGCTCCGTCAAAATTCCTTCCGGTGTGTCCCTTTAATGCTTATGTTAATCTCGCAAGCTCAGACACCCCCTCGTCCTCACCCAAGGCTGCACCACCGAGACTTGTTGTCCACGTTATTCGCTTCCAGAACAAATTTGATACCGAGGAAGCCCAAGCTGTGTAGACCTGGCCGCGGTGCTGAGGATGCCCAGCCAGGAGCAACCGAAATTCCTACGAGCTTATGGTGTCGAGGATGCCCAAAATGTGTAGACCTGGCCACGGTACTGAGGATGCCCGGCCGGGAGCAACCGAAGTTCCTACCAGCATGTGGTGCCGAGGATGCCCAAGCTGTGTAGACCTAGCCGCGGTGCTAAGGATGCCCGGCCGAGAGCAGCCGAAGCTCCTATCAGCTTGTGGTGTCGAGGATGCCCAAGCTGTGTAGACCTGGTCACGGTGCTAAGGATGCCCGACCGAGAGCAGTCGAAGTTTCTACCGGCTTGTGGCACCGAGGATGACCAAGTTGTGTAGACCTAGCCGCGGTGCAAGGGATGCCCCAACTCCTACCAGCTCGCATTGCCGGGATGCCCCAGAGGTATAGACTTGGCCACAGTTATGCTTAACTAGTTTCATACCGGTCATTACATATTATCCGGCCCGGGGCTTATTTTCCACAGTTCGCATTTATTGTCCTCTCTGGATTCAACTTCCCTTACGTGGAGATAAATTACTCGACGTAAATTCGGTATCTGACATACGGTAAGTTACCCGACATGGGGTCGGTATCCGAAATAGAGTTGGTATTGTCACTCTCTCGAGAGGGAGTCGTGATTGTGGTTTGACTGACATGAGTCTAGGAAATTAGTGATAGAGATCACGACGAATCTAAAACCTTATGGTAGATCACATTTCCTAGAGAACTAAGCAGAAAGCACAACCAAGTTATATTCAGAAAAAGAAATCTTTGCAAAGCACAACCAAGTTATATTCAAAAAAGGAAATTCTCACAAACAAGAGACATTCAAGAGCCTTCTGGCTCGGCGAGACATCAAATAAAAGATTAAATTATAGTTCTTTCTCTTCTGCGGACAATTCCTCTCAGGCTTGGCCTACATTAAGGAATTTTAGGTCGACATTTGATTTCAACACATCGACTCATTTGATCTACTGAAACAGCTCCAATGAAGCCTTATTTCAACCACTTTAAAACTTGGCCGGCCATTATATCGTCGAACTCCCCAGACTAGAGGAATTTAGCCTTGAAAGCTACTTCTATTTCAGACTGACGGGCTTCCTCTTTGGATTTATAGTTTTCTAGCTTCTTGAAGGCTTGATCTCGTTCAACCTTCATCATCTTCGTATCGGCTAGTGCCTAGTCTCGGTCAGCGAGAGCTTCATCGCGTTGTTCCCGGGCCGTTGACAATCGGGACTCAGCTTTGGCGATGGTCTTTAGTTGATCAGATATATAGTCGGCGGCAATTTGCAGATCCGCCTCATTCTTAGCTAACTTGTTTGTCTGTTCCTTGACCTGGCCGCTCAGTTCCTCTTTTGATGATTTGAGTAGCCGAATTTCCTTCAGTAGTTGGGCCTCCCGTGCCTGAAGTTGCTCCTTATCCAGGGACAATTGAGCACATTCTGCCGAGACAGATTTGATTCTCTCCGACATAAGACTTTCCCTGTGTCGAAGGCTATTCAAGTTTGATTCCAAAGTCCGGGAGATGCCCGCGGTGTGTTCGAGCTTGGCTCGGAGGTCTTTTGTGACCTCGGTCTGTATTTGGCCCCTCCCCCCCCCCCCCCCCCCGGCCAGACCCGCCAGACCTCAATCTCGGCTACCTTCTGCTGCAGCGCCGCTATCTTGCGCTCGGGAAGCATTCTACACCCGAGAGTCAAGCACTCGGACGTGGCCTAATAAGAAGAGCAGTAAGACCTCACAATATGAGCAAGGGTAATAAGGAAAGATATGCAAAATTGGACACTCAAGAGGGACTCATACAGCCAGGCAACCACCCCAGCCGAGCCGACATCTCCGAGAGAGACGGCATACTCCTTAGTGCCCTTGATCGCCTCCCGGCTTCTGGAGGAAAGAATGCATGAGGTAGCTCCAGAAGAGCTAGCGGGGGGGGGGGGGGGGGGGGGTCCACTCGGCGGATGTCCTCGACGGGTACTGCAGATGGCCCGGAAAAGCTGTCATCCGCACTTGAGGAGATCTCTTCCGTGGGTTGGGACCCCTTGAGGCAGCTCCTTGATTTGCAAGCATTATTGTCCAATCTTAGCCGCCTTTTCAACGGCTTGCACCTTCTTTCGGAGGCAGCTACTCGTGGGCTCCGGTTCTTCAAACCGTACAGTCTTGCCCTTCCGACTGGCGGACCCTGTGGAAAGAAGGATGGAATGGATTGTTGGGACTGATGGCACGGCTAGAGGGGAGGGTGAATAGCTCGGTCACCCGGAATTCGAATTCTTCCTACAATGTTAGCACAAGAGAAAACTTAATCTAACAAATACAAACAATGCTAACACGTTACCGATTTACGTGGTTCGGATATTTCTTGCTCCTACTCCACGGCGTGTCCTTGAGGTGGACGATCCCTTGATCCTTCGGTGGATCACACCCCAGCAATCTCTGGCTAAGTCTTTCTCCTTCTCGATGGAGAACAACCTCTCACAATCCTTCTTCCTCCTTACAAAATGAAGCTAGGGTTTTGGGAGGAAGATGGACACTTGGAGCTTGAGCACTTGAGCACTAGAGAAAAGATATTACAATGAAGAGCTAACCTCTTCCAAGTCTCATGCTCCCATTTAAATAGTGGAGAGAGCTATTAAACAAACAGCTCAACCCCGACATCAGTCGACTGCCCCCAGGACCAGTCGACTGATGCCTCAGCCAACGTCTAGCTCAACGACTCTAATTCGAACAGACCAGTCGACTGCTCTGGAGGCCAATCGACTTCTCCCGACTGTTCGACCTTACAGAAAGATGAGTCGACTGGTGTCCATATCAGTCGACTGCTACAGTGCGCTCTTAGTAGTATCAATCGACTGCCCTACTTACATATGCACTCAAACTCACTCCGAAGTCCATCCTTCGCGTATGCCTTCAAGTCTACTTACTCGGCTTGCCCCTTGAAGTTCTCTTTCGTCGGCTCTCGTCTCTCGGATACGCACACAAGCCCATGGTTTGCCTTCATGTCATCCTTCGCGTATGCCTTTGAAGTCTACTTCTTCGGCTCGCCCTTGAAGTCCTATTCCTTGGCTCTCATCCCTCAAATGCTACACTTCGTTACTCCATGTGTGATTCACAAAGTCCTGCACGACTCAAGCACACATTTAAATCACCATGAAAACCTAACTTAATCATATTGACACACACATCAAAACCCATGATCTATCCGATCAACCTTGGGTCGATTGCACCAACAATATCCCCCTTTTTGATGCGTAGCAATATGTTTAAGTTAGGTGCAAAGATAATTGAAAATTAAAAACATAGCAAACTAAGAAGCATAAACATGCATCCTCCCCCTTAACCTATGTCTTATCACAAGATTTTCAATTTTCGGCATAAACATAAAGAATTAAGTTAAAAACTAACTTAAATCTTTCAATTCTCCTCCTTTGACACCATCAAAAAGATTGCACTAAGCAAATTACCCTTGGTATCAATTTGGGACACCTTTTATTTTCTGAAAATCCCCAGAAATCAGAAAATTCAGGTGTTAGTCGACTGATTCAGTTACCAGTCGAGTAGCCTCATGAAAATGTCAAGTCACAGAATGTTCAGTCGACTAGTCTCTGAACCAGTCGACTGATACCATCAGTCTGAAATTTTAGCCTTTTGAGATGAAATTCAAAAATGCATAGAAAATTCCATAAAATTTCAAAAATTATGAAATTTTACAAACATATTTCTTGTGATGTTTTCTAACAAAGAAAAATATATTTTCATGAAAAATCCAAATATATTTGACTTTTTGACCAAAACTCAAATTCTTTGAAAATACTCAATTTTATATCAAACTTACATCCTAGTTTTGAAACCATGTGTTTTGCAAATCTATGTCATAGCAAATAAAACACAGAAATATTTTTCAAATCATTTGAAATGTCCAACTATGATCTATGGGCAAAATGTCCATTAATTAAAGATTTGCTTTCCCCATAATTGGAATATTATCACTAATATGATAAATCCAATAACTTATCAAAATGCCACAAACATAAGTGAGTTATTTGTATCATCTTAACATCTCATATGCATAAATGCAATCATAAATAAAAGCAATATGAGATGTATTAAAAAAATATATGAGATGTATTAAATGTACATCCTATTTAGCCCATTTTATCAAGAATTTCTACTTGGGCTAAAATACTCTCCCTTACTGTCTCAAGTCAACTAAATTTCAAAAATTTGAAATTTGAACAATATGGTTGGCTCAACCAAAATCCTTTAATCCTTGAGGATTGACTTTAGTACCCAATAGAAGTGTTTCCTAATTGGGTTGACCAAATACTCCTTGGGGATCCATTTCTTGTTGGGACCGGTAGACGAGCTAGAGGGGGGGTGATTAGCTCCGATTTGCTCCGTGATGATTTGTCGCGGCGGAAGACTCGAGCAAACGCTAACACAAAGGATTTACTTGGTATCCACCCCGGACGGGTGACTAATCCAAGGATCCACTCTCCTCACTCTCTCATACACTATGAAAGATTTCCTTCTTGAGGTGGAGAAACCTCTTACAAGCTTTCACAAAGATACAACAAGAATCCAAGCAAATAAAATAATGAAATCTTACAAGATTTACAATGATAAGCTCACACTTTGCTTTCCTTGCTATCTTCAAGCTTGTGATTGCCTCTAGAGCTTTGGAAGTGCAGCAACACTAAGCCCCAAAGCCTCTCTTGAGATGGCGTGGAAGAAGGAGGAAGAGATACGCTTCAAACCTGCGTGAAAACTTTTATACCCGACGCCTAGGGTTTCTGAATCGATTACCCAATCGATTACCACGTCAGATTCAGCCGTTCAACGGCTAGTTTTCGAACCGTAATCGATTAGCCAATCGATTACGAGTGTCCTGAATCGATTACCCAATCGATTCAGAACTCTTCTGTTCTCTCGCGCAAACTGTCGTAATCGATTAGCCAATCGATTACCGATACCCTGAATCGATTGCCCAATCGATTCAGGGCCCTTCTGTCCTCTCGCGCAAACTGCCCTAATCAATCACCTGATTGATTCACCCAATCGATTGAGTCCAACCTAACTTGTTTTCACAAGCCTAGGATCCCCTACCAAGTGTCCGGTCAACCCCTTTGACCAACCTGGATTTCTACTGCCTAGCTCCTAGCTCGGACTTAACCTGGTTCCCAACCAGATTTGCCTAACCCTCGAGTTAGGTCAAGTCTCTCTGTAGACTTCCACCTTGCCAGCATGTGATCTCCCCGATCCATCTGGACTTCACCTAGTCCCACTAGGTGTGCCTAGTCTCACTAGGACTTTTCCCATGCCAGCGTACGATCTCCCCGATCCACCTGGACTTCACCTAGTCCCACTAGGTGTGCCTAGTCCCACTAGGTCTTTTCTCATGCCAACGTACGATCTCCCCGATCCACCTGGACTTCACCTAGTCAAGTCTCCAGTCAACCTTGACCCACTTGACATCATATGATATTCAAACATCAGAAGACATTCAAACATCATTATCAAACATCGAAACATCCAAACTCAAGCTTACCAAGCTTAGTCAGACTTAAGCTCACCCGAGCCTAGTCAAACTAGGTCAACCCTGACCTAACCAAGATTGCACCAACAATCTCCCCCTTTTTTATGTTTAACAATATGTTTGAGAAAGACTAATCCCTATTAGCCTTTCAATCTCTCCCCCTTTGACACACATCAAAAACACTCCCCGAGAGTCTATGTGGTCAAAGGCATGCCCAATGAAACCCATGCTCATCCTTGAGTATTCATCATGATGAAAATTCCCAATTTTCATCCTTGCACATATACCAAAAATAAAAATTCAAACTCATGCTTTTAAGGAAGACCTCCCCCTCAAAACATGCTCTCAACCTCTAACATTGCACCAACAATGATCTTGGAAGTTCCTAAACCTTTAGGAAATCTCAACTCGAGGTTATGAGATTTTGAGATTCAGGACTCGAATCAAAATCTCTCCTTAACCCTATAGTTTTCACCAAACCATATCCCTTTTTGATTTCATACTGAAAGTTACCCACATAAACTTATAAAAGTATTCCAAGGGGCTAGGGATTGGTAGGTTACTCAAAATTAGGTTATTAGACTGAAAATAGACAGTTTCAGTCTCACCAATCGATTGGCGTTGGGAACCAATCGATTACACTAGCCTTAATCGATCAACTGATCGATTACGGCTGACTATAATTAGGGGTGTCAATTCGGGTGGGTCGGGTCGGGTTCGGGTCGGGTTGGGAAAAAAAAAATTTTAACTCCCAACCCGAACCCGACCCGAACCCGATTTCAACCCGAAACCCCCAAACCCGAACCCGAACCCGACCAACCCGACCCGACCCGAAAAAACCGATTCAAAATGTCTTTTTTCGTCATTTTCTCTATAATTCTTCACTTTTATCTCAATACTTCATTATGATCATACTATATTGATATTAATATACATAAAAATATCTTAATTTTCAAAATAAAATTTGATTTAATCCCAAAAAATCCACAAAATATTAAATTCGGGTCAACCCGAACCCGACCCGAACCCAACCCGAAATTTTTCAACCCGAAACCCCTCATCCCGAACCCGACCCGAACCCGAAAATTTTCAACCCGAACCCGATTTTTTTCAGGTCGATTCGGGTTGGGTCGTCGGGTCGTGTTGATTTTTGACACCCCTAACTATAATCGATCAACGGATCGATTACGGGAGCTTCTGTGCTCGCAAAAAGGATCTACCAATCGATTGGCTGCTGTCCCAATCGATTACCTGATCGATTGGGAGTTTCTGATTTCTGAAAACAATTTCAGATTGAATTTCAGAAACCCCTAAATAATTCTACAAAATTCGAAAAATTTTGAAATTTTGTGTAGACATTATTTATAACATATACTATCAAGGAAAAATAGTTTTCTATGAAAATAACCTTTATTTCCAAAGATTGACACAAAATTGGAAACCATTGAAATATTTCAATGTTTCACTCTATTTTGTACCCATTTCATCAATGATGAGTGCTATCAAAAGATAATCTTCACCAAGGTTTTCCATAATAGTTTTGAAATGTTTTTCAATAACAATTTCCAACCATGTTCCTTGGGCTAAATGCACATGACTTGTACATTAGCTTTCCCAATGATTGGAGTTCATTTATATTCAAATCTTGATGACCCTAAAACACAATAAGATGCATATAAATCAACACCTTGAGTTTTGTTCATTACCCTAACATCTCACTTGTTTCTAATGTATCTCAAAGACACATGCAAGTCACCTTATGGTCTTAGTGAGATGTGAAAGTCATGTTCTCCCTAAACTAAGGGTTCATGCATTTCTATCTAAACATTATAAACTTTGATCATCCACCTAGGATGTCAATTAATGTCAATGTCCTTAATTTCAATAAAAATTGACTTAATGCATGATAATGACTATGACATGCATCATATGAGGATTTTCAAAAGAAATTATAGCTAGATGATGCATGTATGACATGACATGTAATATTTTCATAATAACATATGAATGATGGATTATGATGTCATGGCATGTAATAGGGCATACAAAGCATGGCATGATAGCACAAAAGAAAATATCTAGATTTCCTATCTAAGTATCAATAACTCATCGCTAAGCCATTGATAATCCTAACTTTGCCCCTAATTTCCAAGATAATGCCAAAACTCCCAACTTGGCATATCTTTGGATTCTAACCTAGTTGTGCCAACTTTTATTGAGTTCAATCTTCCAAAAATATAGTTTGGCACAAAAATTTCCTCTTCCTAGGGTAAGAAAATGATTCCTTCATTTTCAAGAGTAATAACTCCTTGAAAATGTCCCAAAGTGCCAACTTCATCAAGGTTAGGTTAACTACCCTTCCAATTTGAGTTGACACTCCCTAGACCTATCTAGGGTGTGGCAAACACACTCTTAAGAACCCAAAACGTATTGGTGCTCCTTGGGTGTTCTAGGTATTCACTAGGGATAACTTCCCTTGATACCTTCCTAATGACTTTTCTAGGCTTCTCCGAAGCCTTAGTCATGTTAGTCTTGTCTTGGTCAACTCTAGGGATGACTTCCCTTGTGGCCTTGACTTGACTTCTTGACCTAGATTGAGTTCCATACCTATATGGAACTCTATGATAGGATGGACCATCATCCTTGGTTTTAGGTTTGTATCCCAAACCTTTCTTACTCCTAGAAGGTCCTTGATTTCCTAAGTCTAGGTTTTGAATTTTTTATCCCTTAAATAGATTTTCTATTTTCTTAAGGGATTTTTCCAATTTATCAAGTTTTGACCTTAAAACTTGATTTTCAATCATTACCTCATCAAGGCTTGGTTTTCTAATATAGCCTTGATAATTTTTCTTTTTGGCCTTGTTTTGGATAGGTCTACCATCAAATGATCTAATAATATCCCTATCCTTAGGTGTGGTAGACCTAGCATGGAAAGCTCTATATTTTTCCTTAGGTTTTTCATGCCTCCTATTTTCATGATAAATAGCATTAAAATGATAATAATTATTTCTAGCATGCATATTATCATGATGAAAATAAGTACCATTACCTAATGGTACCTTAGTCTTAATCTTGGAGGCTCCCCCTTGACTTGAGCTCCTCCTCTTTGCTTTGGTCGGATCCTTCCCCTTTGGACATTGGTTTCGATAATGTCCCTTTTGCTTGCATGAGGAGCACACAATGTGCTTCTTATCCTTCTTTACCACGGGGCTGACCTCCTTTGGTTTCTCCTTGGTCTTGGGTGCCACTTGCACCTTCTTCTTGACCAAATTGGGACACTTACTCTTGTAGTGTCCTTTTTCCCTACACTCAAAGCAAATGATGTGATCTTTATTTCTACAAATTGAAATTCTTATACCTTTGCTTGTAGGGGTGTTGCATGACTCTTCACTTGATCCGGAAGTAGATACTTCTTCTTTTTCCGGAGTCAATGACCTTTGCTCCCCCTCAACCCTAGAGGTGGAGACTTCTTCTTTTTCCTCCTCGGCTAATGCTTCTTGAATTTCCTCCCCCGATGTTGAGCATCTCTCAACTTCCGAGTCCTCTTCATTTGATGAATCTCCCTCGTCAGATTTGTCTTAATACGGTACAGTGGAGGGATCTTCATGAAGCTTTGCCAATTTGCTCCAAAGCTCTTTGGCATCTTTGAATTCTCCAATCTTGTCCAAGATGGTGCTTGGCAAAAGATTGACCAATAACTTGGTCACTTTGTCGTTGGCCTCGCATCTCTTGATTTGCTCCTCATTCCATTTGTTTTTCTTGAGGAGCTTTCCTTTGGTGTTTGTTGGACCTTTAAAACCCTCCATTAGAGCAAACCATTGCTCTATCTCATCATGAAGTAATTTTCAATCTTTGACTTCCAAAGATTGAAATTTGCCTTGTCGAATGGTGGAGGTGCCCGGGTGTCATAGCCAAACTCCATTTTTGAAGTTGAACCCTCTTGATGATGACTTCTTGAAATTAGGGTTTCTTCCAACTTCTTCTTCTTCCTCTAGCTCTTGCCCTCTTGGCGATGAGTCCAAAGAAGAGCAACCTTGCTCTGATACCACTTGTTGGGACCGGTAGATGAGCTAGAGGGGGGTGATTAGCTCTGATTTGCTCCGTGATGATTTGTCGCGGCGGAAGACTTGAGCAAACGCTAACACAAAGGATTTACTTGGTATCCACCCCGGACGGGTGACTAATCCAAGGATCCACTCTCCTCACTCTCTCATACACTATGAAAGATCTCCTTCTTGAGGTGGAGAAACCTCTTACAAGCTTTCACAAAGATACAACAAGAATCCAAGCAAATACAATAATGAAATCTTACAAGATTTACAATGATAAGCTCACACTTTGCTTTCCTTGCTATCTTCAAGCTTGTGATTGCCTCTAGAGCTTTGGAAGTGCAGCAACACTAAGCCCCAAAGCCTCTCTTGAGATGGCGTGGAAGAAGGAGGAAGAGATACGCTTCAAACCTGCGTGAAAACCTTTATACCCGACGCCTAGGGTTTCTGAATCGATTACCCAATCGATTACCACGTCAGATTCAGCCGTTCAACGGCTAGTTTTCGAACCGTAATCGATTAGCCAATCAATTACGAGTGTCCTGAATCGATTACCCAATCGATTCAGAACTCTTCTGTTCTCTCGCGCAAACTGTCGTAATCGATTAGTCAATCGATTACCGATACCCTGAATCGATTGCCCAATCGATTCAGGGCCCTTCTGTCCTCTTGCGCAAACTGCCCTAATCGATCACCTGATCGATTCACCCAATCGATTACCCAATCGATTGAGTCCAACCTAACTTGTTTTCACAAGCCTAGGATCCCCTACCAAGTGTCCGGTCAACCCCTTTGACCAACCTGGATTTCTACTGCCTAGCTCCCAGCTCGGACTTAACCTGGTTCCCAACCAGATTTGCCTAACCCTCGAGTTAGGTCAAGTCTCTCTGTAGACTTCCACCTTGCCAGCATGCGATCTCCCCGATCCATCTGGACTTCACCTAGTCCCACTAGGTGTGCCTAGTCCTACTAGGTCTTTTCCCATGCCAGCGTACGATCTCCCCGATCCACCTGGACTTCACCTAGTCCCACTAGGTGTGCCTAGTCCCACTAGGTCTTTTCCCATGCCAGCGTACGATCTCCCCGATCCACCTGGACTTCACCTAGTCAAGTCTCCAGTCAACCTTGACCCACTTGACATCATATGATATTCAAACATCAGAAGACATTCAAACATCATTATCAAACATCGAAACATCCAAACTCAAGCTTACCAAGCTTAGTCAGACTTAAGCTCACCCGAGCCTAGTCAAACTAGGTCAACCCTGACCTAACCAAGATTGCACCAACATTTCTTACTTAGGGTTTTGGTTTTTGCTTGTCCTCTAGCAAGTATGCAATGATAGGCTTTTCCATTGCTAGACTTCCCAAAACCTAATCCCTCTTTCTTAAAACTTGCCCTTTGGCTCTCAATGATCATATCTAGTGTCTTTGAGCCTATTTTAAATTTTCTAAGGGTTTTGGTAAGACTATCTACCTTTTCCCTTAATTCCTTATTTTCTTCTTCTAAGAATGAATCATTTGAAATAGAAGAAAAAATATGCACATCATCCTTAATTTTTATGAATTCTAATTTTTCCTTTAGCATGCAAATTTCATTTTTCAAATCCTTAATCTTCTTTCTAACCTTAAACAAATCATCATTAGTGCTAGAAATTATTTTTACAAGAGTAGAAGTGGGTAAATTGTATACCTCACTTACCGAGACGTCCGATTCCGAAGTTGAGCCTCCCCCTTTACTTGAGCTCCCTTCATCCTCACTTGAGCTCTTCTCTTCTTCAAATTCGGATGGCATAGAGGCAATGTCGTCAATTCCCATTAGTGCGAAATGGGATACGTGATGTTCCTCTTCCTCCGATGAGGATAAATCATCCCATGTAGTTTTCAAATTTTGCACTTTCTTCCCCTTCTCTTTTGACTTCTTCTTTTCTTCTTTCTTCTTTCCTTCCTTCCTTCTTCTTCAAGAGGGGACATTCATCTCTCATATGTCCTTCTCCTTGGGAATTGTAGTAAATTATCTTCCTCATTCTACTTTTGCTCCTTGACACTTTCCTACCATGAGATTTGTTAGTAGAAAAATGTTTAAATGTTTTTGTCATTTTTCTTACCATGTAGGCTTCCGCATCACTATCCATCGATACACTTGATTCCTCGGAGTCGAGGAAGTCTTCTTCTTTTTACATTTTCCCTTGTTTGCCACAAGGGCTATACTCTTTGGCTTGTATATTTCTTCAATTGTTCCTCCAACTCGAGTTTCGTGAAGCTCCATAGTTGAGAAGAAGTCCTCTAGAAATGTTTTCTCTAGATCCTTGGATATGTAGTACGAGTCCACCATTGAGCTCTAATTTGATGTTCTTGGGAATGCATTGATGGCTTTCATCAAGATGTCTCGGTTTGATAGTTGCTCTCCTATGCTTGTTAGTCCATTAAGTATTTCCTTAAATCTATCATGTAAATTTCATACCTTTTCCCCTTTATCAAGTTTGATATTGTTGAGTTAGGATCGGAGAAGATCTCTCTTAGCCATGTTTGCCTCCGAAGTGCCCTCATGAAGCTCTAGTAGCTTATCCCACAAACCATTGGCACTTGAGTAGGTTCCAATCCTTGTGACTTCATGTTGAGGGAGCACACTTAGTAGATGATGCAAAGCCTTTGAATTCGCTAAGTAGTCATCCCTTTGCTTCTTACTCCACCTTATCTTCTCAAGCAATTTGTTATCTTAATCCCTAGGCACTTCAAAACCATTTTCCATGATTAGCATAATGTCAAAGTCGGTATTGAAGAATACCTCCATCCTTTTCTTCCACCAAGCAAATTCTCCTTTAAACTTTGGCGGTTGGATGTGTGAGCTGACCATTTCAATGATTTTGTACTTCTTGGCGGTTAGTCCATTGAAGGCGTCCTTGCGCTCTGATACCACTTGTTGGGGCTGATGGCACGGCTAGAGGGGGTGAATAGCTCGGTCACCCCGAATTCTAATTCTTCCTACAACGTTAACACAAGCGAAAACTTAATCTAACAAATACAAACAATGCTAACACATTACCGGTTTACGTGGTTCAGAGATTTCTTGCTCCTACTCCACGGCGTGTCCTTGAGGTCAGGGTTTCACGCCCCGGCAATCTCCGGCTAAGTCTTTATCCTTCTCGGTGAAGAACAACCTCTGACAATCCTTCTTCCTCCTTACAAGATGAAACTAGGGTTTTGAGAGGAAGATGAGCACTTGGAGCTTAAGCACTTGAGCACTAAAGAAAAGATCTTACAATGAAGAGCTAACCTCTTCCAAGTCTCATGCTCCCATTTAAATAGTGGAGAGAGATGTTAAACAAACAGCTCAGCCCCAACATCAGTCGACTGCCCTCAGGGCCAGTCGACTGCCCTCAGGGCCAGTCGACTGATGCCTCAGCCAACGGCTAGCTCAACAGCTCTAATTCGAACAGACCAGTCGACTGCTCTGGTGGCCAGTCGACTGCTCCCAATTGTTCGACCTTACAGAAAGATGAGTCAACTGGTGTCCATACTAGTCGACGGCTACAGTGCGCTCTCAGTAGTATCAATCGACTGGTTCCCTTGCCAGTCGATTGCCCTACTTACATATGCACTCAAACTCTCCGAAGTCCATCCTTCGTGTATGCCTTCAAGTCTACTTTCTCGGCTTGCCCCTTGAAGTTCTCTTCCTTCGGCTCTCATCTCTCGGATGCACACACAAGCCCACGGCTTGTCTCTAAGTCATCCTTCGCTTATGCTTTTGAAGTCTACTTCCTCGGCTCGCCCTTGAAGTCCACTTCCTTAGCTCTCGTCCCTCGGATGCTACAATTCGTTACTCCATGTGTGATTCACAAAGTCCTGCACGACTCAAGCACACATATCAAATCATCATGAAAACCTAACTTAATCATATTGGCACACACATCAAAACCCATGATCTATCCGATCAACCTTGAGTCGATTGCACCAACATGGATTTCCAACTGCTCGGTCGGTCGCTCGGACTCATTTCCAACTGCTTAGGAAGAAAATAGTAGAGAGAAGATTTTTAGAGGGATGGAGGAAGATGCTTGAAGATTGAAATGAGAGTGATTGGGAGGGAGGTGTTTGAAGATTGAAATGAGAGTTATAAGGTGATGAGTATTTATAAATGAAAATTTATTATTTTTAGTAAAATAGTCGTTTGTGATCGTTTTATGACCGTTGTGTGCATTTACTAGCCGTTTAGGTCACCGTTGTCGATTTTCAATCGATTACGATTGTCTCAATCGATTTGAGGCATATTAGGGGTGCCCCGAATCAATTGAGGCAGTCCCTAATCAATTGGGGGCTGCAACAGTCGATTGGGACAACCCCCAATCGATCAGGGATTGAGGGCAGTTCCAATCGATTGGGGATGTCATGTCATATCTGTTTTTCAATTGATGAACGCGTTCAAATATTTGAATGTGTTCATTGTGTCAGCGCTTTAACACGCTCGCCACAACGGTTTTAACGTGTGCGCCCCTGTTAATCGAGCGTTATAATGCTCGATTAACGGTCGTTGCAGGTGCTCTTAGGATGCCCAATGAATGGAAATTTCCATGACAAATTTACAAGAAGTGACATACAACATCTTTAATAACAGAGAAATCATGTCCATGCAATATTTCTTTGAAACTTAGGAAAGGATGATTTAGTCCTTTAATCTTCGAAGGGTGAGTTTATTTGAAAATATTGCTTATTTCGTTACCCTAGATGGAGCTATTATGGGTCTTCACATGTCAGTTGGCAATTGGATAGAATGAGTCGACTACAATTAACTTAAGCATGAGCATTTCGGCTAATGGTTGGACCAAACAAGTCAATGAGTTAGTCCTTTAATTGAAATAGATTGTCATAAAGAGGAAATGCGTTTACCTGGAGGGAGGATGACCTCGGCGACCACAGGGTTGGGGAAGGAGGAGGAGGAGGAGCCAGTGTCGGACGATTACCAGGACCTCGACACGACCGGCGTGCATTTCATTAGCCACACCGATCGCTCTGCTCGCCCGCACTGCCATTAGCCACACCGATGCTGCATCACGACCTCGAGCACCACCAGCCGGAACCCCACCAGGATGGACACCGGCGCCGGCGCCGGCGGAGGCTTCCGCCACAGACTTGGCGTGCCTTGTCGCGTACTCACTCTCTTCCATTCTATGGTGGTCACTTCGTCTTCCGATCCTTAATTGGTCAACGTTGTGTCTTATCGGGCATCAACTAGAATGTCGCTGTGGCGCTCGCCTAAGTTGTTTTGGCAGTAGATTTTTTTTAAAATTTTTAAGATATATTTAAAATTTAAAAGTTTATTATTTTAAAAATTAAATTATAATCATTTAAGTTAATAATTTTTTTTCTTCAAAAATTTAGATTTTTCTTTTGAATTATAATGTTTTAACGAAAATAATTTATATGCTTACGAAATATATTATATGTATTTAACGTTTAAAATTTTAAAATTTAAAGATTGAATTATAATGGTTTAAGTTAATAAAATTTTATCAAATGATTTTAAAATTTAGATGCTATAAATATATATATATATATATAATTAAATTGAAGAAAGAAAATAATCATTTTTAAATAAAAAATAATAACTATTAAATGAATCTTTATTATTTATCGTATTTGTAGAGAAATAACTTTTAAAGATTTCATGAATCAACGTCTGTAAAAGTTAATGGCGATTGGGTTGTCAACAAAAGAAGTATAGATTGGTCAAAAATTTAATGATCCAATGAGTTGAATTACGAGATGATTCGACATTCACTTTTATAATTGCAGACTACCCTGTGATGTCACATCACTGATTAACATAGTTGATGGAGGTTAAGGGAGTGCTCCGAGCACTTCTTAAATTCTAATTACAAAAAAAAATTATAAATATTAAATTCTACTTTCAGCTTTTTTTTTAGAAGTAAAAATTTAATATTTTTTCTTCTATTTTTTTATGTATAACCTAAAATTAAAAAAATAACATTTATATCCGTAATAAATTTAATATTTTACATAATTATCATTATAATTTTTTAAATAATATTTTATATTTTTATATAATTTGTATTTCTAAAATTTTTTATACATTTGTATGTATTTATATAATTTTGTCGATTTTTATATTTATATTTATATTTTTATATATATTTTTTAAAATCCTCATGTTGTAAAAAAATATTTTTGATATAATATTCAAAAATATAATAATAATTATATAAACATGATGATCTATTAAAATTATATTTATAAAATTAAAAAAATAATAATTTATATTATTTAAGAATATTATTATTATTTAATTAAAAATTAAATTTAAAAATAATTATTCATGAAACACTTAAAGTTTACCTTATCAATTTTTAATTTCTATTTTCAAACACTCCATACTTTTAGACTTTAAAATAATCTTTATAAAAAGTATTTTTTTAATTAGTAAAAATTATCCTAAACACTTTCGAAAAATTAAGAACTCAAGAGCTGAGCCTGAGTCAACTGATCCGATCACAAAATTAACTAATCAAGCCAACCAAGTGAACCGGTGGTGGAAGAGGTCATTTAATAACAATAATAATAATAATTTAAGTATTATTATTAATTCGTGTGCTACTTATCAATCTATTTATATAAAATCGATCTTCAATCTTCATCTGTCTAGAAAAAAAAACTTTGATAAGTACTCATCTTATAAAAGCAACAAACTAATGTATGGTCTAAATCTTCAGTAACTATCACACCACAGAATTCCATTGGGATACTTGATTTCCCAAATAATGATTAGGAAAAAAGAACACATTTCGCTAAGAATAGAGAAGCAAAAAGAGACAAATTTGATACTAATCTCCTGACCATTTTGTTCAATTCTGTCCTACCTTTAGAAGGTGGCTCCAAACTCAACCTTCTATCATGTGCTACTATCAACATCGAATCCTGAACCAGTCCAACCAGTCATAGGTCCTCTTTCCTTTGGCAAGATCATGCTGCCCTTTGTTCTCCCGGTGTTCATGATTCTCTTTTTATCTTTCACTTCTGGGACTTGACGATTCTTCACATCTGATGATGTTGACTCACTGCTATTGGTTGCAGCATTTGCATTAGGAACTTTAACTGATGCTGACTGATTCACTGTCGCTGGAGGTCCTACAGCATTGCTATTCAGTTTTCCATCCTGACATGGCATTATGAGGAATTCAAGTTATATATCTAATCTAATCTGCATCAAAAAGACGGGATACTGAGTTTGCTAGATTGAAAGATGCCATGGCACTGCAACGAGGATGCTTCCAAAATGTCGAAAATCTTGACAAGAAAAATAGTCAATAGACAACATGTCAACAAGAAAAGTCAGAAACAGCTGGTATGTAATAAAAATCCCGCCAATATATACTTAGACAAAGAAAAAAAATCATAAAGGGCAAGGGAAGGGAGGCATACTGATACATCAGAAGAAACTTTGTTGGGGTTAAGGGCTTCCAATCGTCTTTTTAATTCCTCCAATCTTAGAAACTGAGTGTTGGTGCTTTCTTGGACCTATTCATTATGCATCAAAATGATTTCAAAAAATAGTTTAATCAAGTATGACATTCTGAGCTAGAAAAATTATACCAGCTGGTTCAGATCATCACAGAGCTTTTGCTTGATTGCCTCTGCATCTTTAACAGCTTGAACTGCAGCTTCCCAAGCCTAAGATGCTGGAATTAGTTTATCCTTCAAAGATGCTTGATATGAGAAAGTATCAATGAGAAACTTATTCCATCTTTTAACTGCTACTCAACTCTCAACATTTTCTATGTCTCATAAGTATTTATTGATTTAGTTGTATTGTTTCCTCTTCAGATGAAATGATATAGCTATCATGGTGGTAAATACCGATTCGCTCGCCCCTAGCGCCCCCGCCAACCTGTCCCAGGGCCAACACAGAGGAGGTAAATCACGGGGACTACTAGCCCAGATGTTGTGGCTAGTGCACGGGGAGGGCGGGCACAATATGATATAGCTATCATGACTCATAATTGAGAAGTAAGGGGGCGCTTGGTATACATTCGGCAATGGGAATGGTAATGGGTTTTGATTGAGGGGTTTATGGGTTTAATGATAACCTAGTGGGGGCTGGGTTATAAAATCAAGGGTATCATATCCATATTTTGATTATGATTCCCATATACCAAGCATCATAAATGGGAACCTTCTAAACCCACTTACCAAGCACCCCCTAAAATTAATTAGTAGTAGAGATTCTCATCTTCACAGGAGACTCATCATCATCATCATTCTCTTCTTCCTTAATGGTAGCAGGCTTCCAAAGATACTCCTAAGAATGTGTCATTTGGATGGCCCTGGTGATCATTGATGATGGCATCCAAATCCTTAAAGGTCGTAAATAACACTCGATTATTCTGGAAGGGCAAGGACAAATACATCCGTGCGCACTTGCATGTAGCACGAGATTGCCTTGAAAGTCTTTGAATAATGAATAATGCATGGTATTCCGGCCAAACACGGTGGATAGTCAAACCACCGGTCAAAGAATGGGTTGACGTGCATGCTCTTCAGAGATCGTTAGTAAGGTAAAGATGAGAGGACCTGAAAAGTACTCCAAAAGAGGTTAGAATGACACCAGGGATGTATCCCGGCAAACCACTCTGACGCTTAAGTTAGAGTTTTCTTGAGGTGGTTGAATTGTACAAGGACAAGTAGAGTTTCCGTATGTGTGTACCTACGCCCACAAGAGCGAGCGACTTTTTAAAGGGTTGTAAAAGTGCACGTTCTCTGGGGTGTGCAATTTCGTTTACCACATGTTACGGGATGTTCGTTGTCGTTCTCCACGTCTTACTGAAGAAACAGTCTCATTAATGAGGCGGTTACGGTAGTTGTGTCACCTCGTTATCCATGCGTCATCTCTGCTTTTTCAGCGGGCCATGTAAGGTGTGGACCCAATCTAGGGATGATGTCGGTAACTAAGGCCGAGTTAGAGACGTTGTCGGTGACTGAGGCAGAGCCAGGGACATTGTCGGAGACCGAGGCCGAGCCAGGGATGATGTCAGCGACTGAGATTGAGCCAAGGACTCTATCAGCAAATGAGGCCTAGCTAGGGATGATGTTGATGAACAAGGTCGAGTCATAATAGCCACTTGTCCTTCGTCAAACTCAAATCTTGGGGATGAATGCACTGAGAAGGTTCAATTAGAATCAAGTCCCTTCTAGGCTGAGTCTGATGCCCTTTGAGTCACGTCTATCCCACCTTAACTTTGACTGACAACTCAGCACGACTTTTTTTTTTGTGATTCTGATATCCAGCTCTTCGAATCGACTAATCCTAGAGGTGACTAGCCCGACCCCAATAAAATTTCCCACCTGCCACTAGGCTAAATTAGGAAGCGCTCATGAAGGCCCATTCAAATGGCCAGCAATTTTAGGTCCGCTTTTCACCGAAGAAAAAATTTCCTGCAGTGTGCCACAGCCGAGACTCGAATCTTAGATCCCTTGGTTATTCATTGGAGGATCTAACCATTACACCATTGTCTTAGGGGCAGTACGACTTTTGACCATATGTGACACGTGGCAGCTGCAAGATTCTACAAAGTAGATTCTTCTCCTTGGTACAAGATAGAGCAAATAGGACATATAGGTTATTTGGATGGGGCAGCAGCGCCACACACTTATCAAGGCCTTCAACTCTCTACAAGAAAACTCAAATTCTCTAAGTTATGGATCTAGAGCTGTGGTGGCCGGCAGTAACATTGCATGTAAACCCCAATGGTCAGCTCACATGACTACAGGAAAAACATAATTCTGGATAAATAGTGTGGACTATATAACTCTACAACAGAAATAACCACATACACTACAGCACTATCCTTTTGCAAGATATGGGAGGGGCATAACTTCAATGCAAACAGCTTCAAATTAGATATTATACGACCTATTCCTACAGTGCCCTGCAATAAACCTGAACAAAATGGAAACGAGATTACTCAATGGGAAGGTACTTAGCTGGGCGCATTACATTAGGCGAGCATATTTGTATAATATATCTACCCCACCTCATTCTATTTTCTATAGGTTATGTTAGGATCTAGTACTTGAGCAATGCAATACTATTATCTCGATTGCAAGCTCGTGTTCACTCATCACCATACTCAGTAACAATATATTATCTATCTATTAATATCACCAGAAAAATTACCTTCCCATAAAAGGTTGCTTGTTAAGCACTTGCTAAGTAAATCTAACCAGAATTGTAAGCCCTTGGATGTTTAAGCAGATAATAGAAAAAGTGGTTGTTGAACATTGAAATGAGAGTCAGATAAATGGAATCTTTAAGCTTGAGTCTTTCTAGAAGTTATTGGCAACAATCTCAATAACTATGAATATGCAAATACAACTCAAATTTAATAAAAGGAGGCCTTATATAGAATAGTAAGCTTGCATTTGACAAGGGCATCAAGATTTGCCCAACTCCACTTTGCCTAGCATGGAATTTGATTACTCAACACAATCTCACATAAAAATAGAACAATGGCATATGCAGAAAGATCATATAGTTATATAAACAGGAGGCAGAAACCCATTAAAAGAGTGTTGCACTTAGGTTGAACCTAACCTTTTTTGTTTGTTCTTCCTTCAGTTTAGCAGCACGTATCTTCTCAGTGGATAATTCAATCTTCTTTCGCATATGCTCAAGTGCTGAAGCACAATAATTTCAAGCAACAAAACAGACAAGAAAAATAAGTTTAGAATTTAAAATACAAGAATGAGTACTTCCTGCACAAGACAATCTGGAAATGAAAGAACCTGCTTTCTTTGGCCCAGCTGTAAGTTTCAACTCTAATGTAAGGCTCTCTAGTTCACGTTCTACTTCTCGTATTTTTGAATAGTTTTCTTGTATATACCTAAGAAACAGGATAAAGTAACAACGGCTCTACCTTTCAAGATATTTATTGCAACCACTGATATTTATTGTAGTTTTTGGTGTTCGAGAAGGAAAATGGATCATCATACAAATTAAATTCAGAAAGTAAAAAATATTCATGGGGTTACACAATATGGATGCAAGATTGTTATGATCCAGAATAAAATCATAAAAAAAATTAAATTATCCATGCATAGAGAGGATTATCCATGCAGCTGTAATAGAAGCACAATCTATGTTATTTCACAAAAAGAAAAGAAAGGGCAACTCAAAATAACAGAATCTTTGGGAATTTTCGTAGGCTAAACTTATCCTAAATCACAGGTTCTTGATGCCACATATTTCAGCAGATTACAATTCTTGTACCGCAAACCATAGTTTATCTCTAGACGTTCAAACCCAAAGCTTTGAGTTAATCCCATGTTATTCAAATTAGCATACTATGATATTGTAGACTCCCATGACTAGAAGCTATAAATGCAAGTTCTCAACCATTCATATCCTGAACACCAATTCATTACTATTATCCTTGGAACTCAGAGTTTAACTATGAATTTTTAAACATTGAGACACATAATCTGATAATTGCAATTTAATATGGTAAAAGGTGATTCGCTCGCCCCCAGTACCCCTGCCAACCCGTCCTACGGCCAACACGGAGGAGGTAAATCACGGGGACTACTAGCCCGAATGTTGTGGCTAGCGCGTGGGGAGATCGGGCACACTGGCTTTGCCAAATTTTGATCCCCAGACCTCAAGGTGACAACATCCACGCACTAACCATTAGTCCATCTCATGGGGACTGATAATTGCAATTCAGACATGTCTTATCTGCATCTTGAATCAACATCATCAAGTCATATCTGTCCCAACTATATTGTCGGCTACATGAATTTTTATCTACGTCTTAAATGTTTAATAAAGAAAAGAAAAGCAATCTATCATAAAACAAAAGATGCAAAACGACCACATCCCACTTTGTAATCACGAAGTTTACAAAATTCACACCTGACATATGGTTAACTCTACACAAACAATTATTTGATTTCTATCCATTCCCCCCATAACGCATAAATTGACAAGGCCTAATTAGCTTCAATTGCTGACTTTAAAATTTTGCCCTTAAGATTTCGATTTTCTCAACAAAGTTCTGTCAGCGCTCTAACTTCACTCGATATGAAGGAACTACACAAAAATGCCTCAATTCTTTGTCCTCCCCAAGAGAAACTGAATCGAATTCCTTTAAAAAAACATCCAACATTACAAAATACATTGAAAAAATAACTGATCTCCTCGGATCTAAGAGTTAAAAGAATGTTTCAGTTTCAGGGTACCTCTTCAGTTGAAGCTGCTCTGCCTCGATGATCTGAAGTATTAGGAATCTTGAGCATCCGAAGATTGGAAGATAAAGATCAACAGAACAGAGGAAGATAAATTGAAGCGAAATAGAGGATACCTTCTCGGTGTAGGCAATGACAGGGGACTCTCTCGCGATGCCGTCAGGTCCGATCTCGATCTGCAGAGAAGGGTGAGGGGGCACTGTAGGAAGCGGAGGAGATGCCATTCGATCGGGAGGCGGAGGAGACGTCACAGAGGAGATTTGGAGGCGGGTGCAGAAGGGGAGGGAGGAGGAGAGATGTAAGAAGTCGCTTTCTCCTCCGCCTCCTCGTGGAGCACTCGGGAAGGTCAACAAAATCTCTCCAGAGTTTTATTTTAATAAAAAAACAAATCTATATATCTATCATAAATTTTACTAGGGTACCTATACTAACGTGATTCATAGTCTAAATTAAATATGACATATTACGTATTACATAAAACATATGATCTGATCTTGTTATTTTTTATTTTAATTTTTTATTTAATAATAAAAATTAACATATATATATTATTATTAAATATATTATTTAAATTATATAAAATTTTGTAAAATATTTTCACTTTTGCAAATTACCGCCGCATGTTTACAGAATGACGTGTAGTAAACTTTTCGAAATATATAAATCACATATTCTATTTTTAAAAATATCAAATCATACTATTCCCATCTAAATCAAATAGAACATGTAATCTTTACATGTGATCTTTATATATTACATAGAACATGTGATCTTTACATGTGATATTACATGTTATTTTTCATTTAATAATAAAAATTGACATATATATATTATCATTAAGCATGTTACGTTATTTGAATTGTGTAAAATTTTCGTGTATCGCATGAGTATTACACTAGTAAATAAATAAATAAGAGAAAACATTTTCACTTTTGTAAATTGCCACCGCATGTTTACGGAATGACGTGTAGTAAACTTTTTGAAATATCTAAAAAAAAAACTTTTTGAAATATCTAAATCACATATTCTATTTTTAAAAATATCAAATCATACCTAATACCTATAGGTCCATGTATACAGATTAGGAGGAATTAATAGTGCTATAAATAAAAATTTAATCTCTTATTTTGTACTTTAGTAATAATACACTAATTAATCAAATATACATAAATATAAAATAAAAAATAGGGATTCAAGATTTACTTAATTGTAATCTGAATAGTTGTTAATCTAAGATAATTTAAAATACTAGCAGAAATTCCTTCTTTGATAATAGTCAGAGGCAAAGAAACCCCTTACAATAGTTGATCGTATAGACAATTAGAATGAGTTTAGAAAAAAAAAAATACGGAATGTGTTGTGTGATTTCAACTTCAAGGAACTCTATTTATAACCCCTAGAAAAGTAATCGTTTTGCTAGCGTGGTACATTCGGGACGTCTGGAAGCAATTTAAGCGTCTAGACTGGGTTAATGCTGATCCACGTGTCAACATTGTCTAATAGCTCCGGATGACTTTTCGGCGATCTGGACGCCTGGAAGCGGTTCGGGCGCTTGGAGCTTTGCTAAAGTTGCTCTGAGCTGATCCGCTTCAACAAACTATCTGCTGATGTGGCAGCACATTCCAGGCACTTAGGCTGGGTCCAAGCGCCTGGAATCGAAGCGCCTGAAATGGTCAACTTAGAATGATGAATACTTTTTTTATTTTAGTCCTTTAGGTGATGCTCCGATCGTCTAGAGTTGAGCTCACTTGAACTCAATTTTGACCTTCTCCCATGCAAACTTTCTCCTTGGTTTTTCATCACTCAGACGTCGCTTACGTCATTTTTGCTCCATCAGTGTACTCTTCCCTAACTTCTTCGTCCCTCGGATGCATCGAATCCGTCAACTCGCTTCTTGTGCCATCTTTCTCAGTCATTGCGTCTTCCGTTTGATTTTGTGTACTCTTAAGTTTTTGCACATTTAGACACAAGACATCAAACACAAAATGATTTAACTTGACTCAGTTAATCATATCAAAATCAACACGAGATACTTACAATATCAATTTTACCCCTTCACATTTATCCGAATCAATTGCTATAGTGTAGTAATCGATTCAACTTTTTTAATAAGTATTTTTTTTAAGATCGATTTATGTTGAAAACATTATTACTCTCAATATATTATATTAAATTAATGTTTGAGAGCATATTTATAATTAGAAGAACTAGATGAATACGTAAAACTTAGTTTTATATCATTTCAAGTTTTTTAAATCCATCAATCCATTTCGGAAGTAACTTTAACCAATTGTCAGACTTAATTAATTTTTTTTAATGATTAAAAATTTAATTCGTATTAAAAAAATTATTACTCTCGACATGTCAAATTTATATATATATATATATATATATATTTATATAATTAGATAAATATATAAAATTTGATTTCATATCATTTCGAACTCTCCCGGGATTCATTGATTAGTTTTGACTGATAAATCTAAAGAGCTCAAAATAATATGAAATAAGTCTTATATATTCGTTTAGTTGTCCCAGAGCATAGCATAAATGATGGGCAATTGACTTTTCTGGTATAATAGTCAGAGATCGATCCTCAGGAGATGATGACCTACCTGTATTTTCTGCTCCACCATGCATCTGTTGTCTGTGTGCCTGTATGAACCTCATTCCATATCCGTGGAGCTGACTTTAGGAGGTCGATAACCTTGTAAATCTATTTTTTTATATATTCGTTTAATTCTCTTGATTATATATATCCTTAAATATAAATTTGATATAATATATTGAGAATAGTTAATTTTTAAACATAAATTAATATTTTAAAAAAAGTTTATATATGTATTTAAAAATATGTATAATGGATTGATATAATATAGTAATCGACGTAGATAAATATCAAGGGATAAAATGAATATTGAGCAGGTAATTTGATAATTTTAAAAGTAGGGTAATTTTTTTTTATACATGTGGATCGGTAAAAAGCTATTGCCATCGCATAGTTTAAGGAAAATATTCTTTTGTCTCGTAAAGGTTCGAACTAAAACTTCATTTCATCGCATATTCACATTTGTTCTTGATCTTGGCCCAGTTTATGGGCAGCTCGGTCAGTCAGCCTGACGTCACGAAGGCCAGTAGAGAGACCCACGAAGATCTCATCCGGGAAATTTCCGAGCTAGGGACCCTCCAGAGCTACTAACCGACCGACCCTAGTCGAGATCGGGCAGGTCGATCCCGAGCACCTCTTGGCTCGGCCACCGAGTCCAATTTTCCGACCCAGGATTAGATTGGGAGGGTCAGTCCTTTGCACCCCGTAGACCTGACAACCAGTATAAGCGAAATATGGCAAAGCGGATATAGTTCAGCCAACCCCCGACTAATGGCGTACCCTGTGTCACTCGGCTATACTACACCCGACCCAGGCCGTATCACTCGGACTTGCCGGTCGTCCATCAGTCTCTGGACCAGTCTTTCCTTAGCCGCCCCTACATCAAGACACCCTAGGGACGACCATGACGTCAGGGATAATGCCCGCCTTACCCAATCATAACATACATCGCGGGTATCTCGCTGACTCGATACGGTTGTACTATCCGAGCATCCCGTGTCATGTCACAGTACCTCTAGGTGCTCCCCACGAGCTGACAAGCACCATACCCCCGTCTCATTGACAAAAACAAGGATTGTCAGCTCCCCGGCTATATAAATCTCTCCCCTCCTCATTCCGCAGGTATGCGCAATTGTGCTCCCTTCTGCTATCTCCCTTTGCTTCATTACCTTTCCTGCGGATACTGACTTGACCGTCAGAGGGTCTGACCAGAAAAATTTCCCGACGAATTTGCTAACGGTCATTTTCTCATAGGTCGAAACTAGATCGGCGCCAGGTCAACAGCTCGTGGCACTCAAGCAACCATCTGATCTTTGAAACGTCACTTTACGACAGGATCAGTTCTCATGTGATATCGAAGGCGTTTTTTTCCTACATCATCCCATTTGGTTTTATTTTTTATAAAAAGCCTCTCATTAAAATCGCATAATTCTTCAATACTACTTGTATTATTATCCCTTTTATATTTTCTATTTAAATTTGAATTGAGCGTATTATAATAGCTATCAAAATTATAATTATTACCATATGAAAAATAAATTTAATAAAAATCTAAAATTATTCTAAGTTTTCGAAAAAAAAATTTAAACCATATTTTTTAGCCTAAGACTAAATTGAGTAATTATGCCCCTTAGACGTGTCAGTAGTTCAATTCAATTCATACTGTTAAATACAACATTTCGGATGCGATTCGGAAAAATTTTTGAAAAATTTTCCAGAAAAAAATTAAGATTTACAGACCGTAGATGAGATTTTCGAGGGTTGGGATATTCTGAACTTAAGCTTGGAAGGCTAAATGGTGAGGAATTTTAAGTTAAGGTTAGGGTTGAAAAATGTGGAAATGAGAGGGGGCTAAATGCAAGAAGGGCAAACCATAAAAGTCTATCTTCACTTCCTTCACCCACAAACTCAATCGTGACTCTTCCTTCGACCCCGAGTGGAAACCGAAGCTGCCATCGACTCGGTTTCTTCTTCTTCTCCGGCGGACTGTGTCCCCTCATGCCTAGCAACAAGTTAAATTAACCTAGATCGTGTGTTCCCCCTACCTATCGCAATAGTGTGACCATGGGACCTGCTACCGACAATTTGGGTCTTGCCATCACCAAACAAACCATCAACAACACCTAGCTGCCGGAGCCCATCAAAGGTGAGCTAGGATTGGATAAGTCTAGGGTTTTGTTTGTGGATGTATTAGGATTTCGATTTCATCTCTGATTCGTGGCATCTTCTCTTTGTTTGGGGGCAATCCAAGGGTTGTGTCGGCTGTGCATTGGATTTGTGGTTTGGAGTTGGATTGTAATCGATGAGGGTCTGAGATAAGGAGATCATCTTTAGCTTGCTTAGTGACTAGCTTAATTGTTGTAAATACGTTTCCATTCTCTTTTGGTTTCGAATTAAAGCTTAAGATCCATTGATGGTTTGATGATGCTGCTATGAACATGAATGATTGGATCTGAGATTCGAATATGAGTTGGTTTCTTCTTCCTTTTTCCACCGTGAGCCTTGAATTTGGTCAGATTGATTCCCGATCTAGTTTTCTATGGTTTGGATCAACTTTTGAATTTTGGATTTTGGTTTCAGTTCTTCATTCTTGCTCCCAATCACTATGTCGAAATTAGAGTTGCTATGGGGACCTGCTCGGGCTCAGGTAAGGACTGTACTGTTGGATTGTATGGTATATTGAATTGGGTTCTTTCTTGGAATCTAAGTAGTAGCCTAGACGATCCATGTTAGAAATTAAATTGAAATTGCTTTGGCATACACCACTGTAAGTTTTCGGGGTAATTTGGTTTGTTTTGGATGATTTACGCTTATACACAAGTTTGAACCTATTGGATATATTCTATTCAGTGGTTGGGGTTGATTGTGTGTTTTGGATTGGGTGTTGATGATCCCGTTGCTGCCGTGAGCCACTTGGAGGTGTAGGTTTGTGTAGGTATTTAAACTAAAAGTGAATTGATCTCTATTACGTTATAGATTGATAGTGCTAGTTTAGGAGGTTTTAGATCTATGTTAGGAATTAAAGTAGTTATGTTCTATTTGATACTCCTTGCTTTTTATCCGTAAGTTGCCAATTGGAGCATGCTTACGGTGAGTTAGGTTGGATATTAGTTTAGGGGTGGGCTAAACCTAAACTTGAACCTAACTCTAAAAAGTAGTAAGGGCTAATCATTTAATTAGATAATTAAATGAAATGAATGAGTAAGTAAACCCTAATGAGATTTAGGGATTTGTTTAACTACTTAATAATTGTTATAATAACTATTTAAATATGTCCTTTGATATAGGATATTAATTGGAATTTATCGTTGCGGATTATTTGGCGGGTGATTCTCTACATATACGAGATTCTTCCATTGGAGGTGTATACTTCTTGCTTGACTTCTTTAGATCTACTTTACTTTTATGCATGACTATTTATGTGTGCTGCAGTAGGTTTGATTTACCTTATATCTGTTATCATTGTTATCCTGTTTGATACTTAGTGTTTGATCTTGGATACAATCTAATTTCCTTTTATACGGTCTCGTTTTATTAATATCTAATTCTGTATAGTATGTATGCGAGCATGTGTACATAGATATAGTAGCATACCACTGTATGTTTGCATTGATTTATTTTAGTTATACTTGCATGTGTACCTGGATGTATGACAGTTAAATTATGATACATGTGTTTTGTATTGTTGCATGTCGGCGACTATCGGCTCCCTTGTGGTTTGAGCCTAGTGCCTACTACATGATCTGCACACTTACCCACTCATAGGTTAGTGGTTATCGTTGGATGTGCGTATTTGCTCTGTACTGCTTCGCTCGATCGCTCATGGGTAGTGGTTTCGGAGTGTGGTAGCAAGCAGGGATCCCTCCTCTATCTAGTGATCTGAGGATCGAGATGAGAGAGTATCTCCCCCATATGTACATGGGGCAGAGCGATAGCTCCACCAGCATCCTGTCCGCTCGGTTACTCAAGAGCAGTGATAGCAGAGTGCGTACAGTGTCACAGCCCTACCCACTCGGCCGACACATAAGACATGTCTCGGTAACTTGACTGATTGTCAGAGGTGACCATGTCATTGCATCATGTGCATATGATGCATTATGTATTTCATTGTGACTGATACATTTATTTGTTACATATGTTTGACGTGAACATATAGGAGACATTATGTGTTTGGTATGGATGACCCTGCACCTGCTCATATAATATGAGCCTTTTATGATCAGGATAGGCTAATTTGTGGTATGTATATTTATTTGATATTTTTAGTTATGTATATTTTAATATTTTCTTTGAGATTGTATTTTGTTATTTCTTTATAGTTTGTACAACTACTTATACTGTCATGCATATTTTTTTCTATACCTGTAGAATCCACTTGGATTCATCATCCATCATCATGTTTCTATTTTCAGGTTGATTGGTCACTAGGGGAGCCCAGTTGCCAGTTTCAAATCTCGATGACTCCGGCTTGGGTTCTTCCGCGTGTTTTTGTTTTCTATTTCAGCATATCTCTTATTCTGTATTTGTTTTACGTCATGAACATGTATTAGATTATATTTGACTCGTAATTTGCATTTTTGAGTCCTCTATTGGACTTGGTATGATTTTTTGCTGCGCGTGTGTCCGAATGACAGCTCAGGTGAGTTTTATGGATTTTAGAGCTATTGATGCATTGCTTTATATGTTTTATCCTTATTTGAGGCCAGAGACCATATTATACTGCGTGTGTATTTATATAAATATTCTAAATTATCCGTCATATAGAAGAGATATTGTCTAATTATATATTGGATCAGCGACTGTCCTCCCTCGAGGCATGACACATACATAATATTCATATTATGCCCCTTATTCAGAATTTTGACAGAAAAAATATAAATATTAAATAATAATGAAAATAATATAATAATGGTTAATTGAATAATTATACATTAAAACAAATGAGATGATGTTTTAATAAAAATAGAATAAAATGGAGCGTCATGTTCGTGATTCTAAAAATAAAGAGAGTCTTTTTATTTTGGACCTTCTAATTACACATTAGGCACAATGTTGTCAGATTTTTCATAGATTTTACAATCATTTCAATAAAACGATTTATTTCAACTTCTCAATCATTCAACTTCAACTTGTCAACAATCTTCTTGGAGATGCAGTAAGCAACGGATTGGATAGTGATCATCGGATTCACCCCGATCGCCGTCGGAATCACACTCCCGTCGCACACAAACAGCCTCTCCGCCTCCCAACTCTCCCCCTCCTCGTCCACCGCTCCTTCCTCCTTCCTCGCCCCCATCTTGCAACTCCCCATCTGGTGCGCCGAGCACAACATGCTCCACACCGCCTCCCTCGATGTCGGCCCGCCGGCGACGCTCACCGTGTCTAAGAACAGCTCCAACTCGTCTTCCTTCATCCCCTTGCACTTCACCCTTTGCCCGTCGCTTCTATGCGTCCCGACCTGTTGAAGGGAATGCTTTTTTAGTGTTCGTGTTTGATCAAAATTTGGTATTTTGATAGACTACGTAATGATTACATCGACGGCGCCGGCGGCGACCAAGATTCTAAGCGCCGTCCTTAAGCCTGCTTTTAGATTCTCCTTGTCGGGCTCGTTCAGTTCGTAGGTGATTTTCTTCTCCGCTTGGACTTCTCCCGAGCCGCTATCTCGGACGAGGGCGAAGATGTGTGCGGTTCGACTATAGCGCAGCATGGTCTGTTTCATGGCTTGGCCCGACACCCATGGGAGCACGGTGGCGAACGACGCAGGTCCCAACGCCGGCGTCTCCACGATTAATCCTGGCTTCACCTTGTGCAGCGACGTGATGATCCCTCCTTCGTAGATCTTTCCTTTAAGGTCGGATACGGATTCCGGAAAGTAGCCCCACGCGAGCGCCGACGGGTGGAGGTGGAGGTTCTTGCCGATGTGCCGGTTTCTGAGACCGCTCGCCGCCATTAATGGCGGCGTGAAGAGCGCCCCACACGCCGAGATCGTGGCTTTCGCTTTGAATATGAGCTTCTTGGTGATGGCGCCGTTCGAGCTCGTCGCGATCAATCCTACACATCTCTTCTTCTCGTTGTTCTTGTTTTTGTTCTTTTCGAGGATGAATCTCTCGGCTTTGCAGGCGGAGACGACGACGGCGCAGTGGTTGACGGCGTCGACCAGCCACGTCGTGTCGGTGCCGCGCTTCTCGCCGGCCCTGCAACCGTAACAGCAGCCGCCGCAGAAGTGATCACTAGACGAGTTCCTCGCCGCCGAAATGACTTCGAGACCGAGATTTCCACACCCTTTTCGGAGGACTTGATTCTGGAACCCCTCACGAAGGCAGCCCTCCGTGACGCCGAGCCTCTCGCAGACGGCGTCGACGGCGGACTCATACTCTGCGCTCGCGAACAGAGGAAGGCGATGGTTCTCCGCCCACTCCCTGAGAACCTCGGCCGGCGTCCGGATGCAGGCGGACCAGTTCACCGCCGTGCCGCCTCCCACCGTCGACCCGGCCAGAATCATCATGTTCCCGTCGACGGAGGTTAGCATTCCGCCGGATTCATACAACTGCGCCATGGATGGGCCTTCAAGGCCGGTGTAATCTTTTGCCGTGTAGTACTCACCTTTCTCTATCACCACAACCTTGTAGCCAGCGCCGGCGAGGACGGCGGCCGCGACGCCGCCGCCGCAGCCAGAGCCCACGATGACCGCGTCGCACTCGACGCTGAAATCGCAGGGGGATTCAGTGACTGTTAAACCCTTTTCGATCAGAGATCGAAGGAGAGACGAGTCTGTTTCGTGCATCGTCTCTATGATTCCTTTCTCTAGTGGCCTCTCTGTCTCAGATTCTACCGATGATTTGGAAGAGACATCGAAATTGCTGTCGTATCCAATTGCATTCCACGTTGGATTCTGCGAATCTTCATCGATCTGCAAATTAACATCGACAAGCTGACTATAATTCACAACTATTTAATTATCTACGAAAGGAAAAGATGCTTGAGGAATGAGTCAGAACCAGAGAGTAGAAGGTGTAGTGGCTGAAGCATTTGACAAGTATGAAGACGATTCTAAGAAGTGTGAAATACTTCTGCCTGTTCCAGTTCTTCAAGACTCGTTCTCTATTGTCCAAAGGCATTTCTGAGAACTTTCTGATGAAGGGGAAGCTCGAAGTCAGACACAGAGTTCCACAGAGGACTAGGGTTCCCAGTCTTGTAGCGAGGAGCCAGAGAACCAGTTTAACCAGCACACTGGCCGCCACTTGGCCTCTCTTCACCAGCAACTCTGCGACCTGCGGTTCAAATATATTGATCTTCTTCTTCGACCAACAATGGTATCAAATACGATGAAGAGGAAGAAGAGAAGAATTAAGGACCTCGTCTGGAACAGGGACGTCGGCGCCGGAGGCACGGAAGAAGACGTCGATTGACTTCCGACGGCTTTGCTCCACGTCGGCCCCCCTCCCGCCGGCGAGGGCGTGGTCGGCGGCCTTCTCCGGTTCCAAGGGAGGGATAAAGGCCTCGCACATCGCCGACAGAACCTCCACTTGCGCCGCCGAGAAGTTGTGGCCGTAGCCTCCTTTCCGGCGCTCTCCCCTCAACGTCGAGTTGCTGCCGGCGCCAGCTTCCCTCTTCTCCTCCATTATCGCGACCGAATCAATGACTTGGATTCGCTTCTCGATCACGGGCGGCCTCGTTGCTGGTTATTTATAGAAAGGTCAGAGGTGAACTGGCTGGCGACCAGTGCAGGTACGTGTACGTTTCGGATCTTTTCTTCAGTTCAATTCATACAAAACTGGCTGGCGACCAGTGCAGGTACGTGTACGATTCGGATCTTTTTCTTCAGTTCAATTCATACAAAAAGAGAAATTTGTGTTTCGCCCTCGGGGTTCACCTACTTTTTGTAAATATGACCCTCGAGTTTCTTAGTTGTGTCGTGGAGAGTGCAATTTTCCAATTACTCTAATATTTTTATTTCGTTCAGACTATATAAAAATTATTGGGCAAATATGCATGGAGCATTGCAACATCAACGGGATATTTATGATTTTATCTCAAAAATAACATATTCATCCTGCTCTATTATAATAATTATTAGTAGCTACTTCAATATATAAAAATTATTAAATAATTATATTTATAAGTCACCGAGTGATTATTATAATAATACGTGAAAATTACCGAATAGTAATTATCAGTAACTACTACAATATATAATGTATAAAAATTACTAGATAATTACTCTAATACGTCGAAGTTACTAACATCCTGTTTGAAAACCTATGGAATTCAATTCCATCCCAAATATATATGATTTGTTGTGGGAATTGAATTTCAACAAATGAAAATATTAAAATAACCTCACATAAATATAATGTTTGATTCCTAAACTATCAATGAAAGATAAAATAGTAAAAGCAATCAAAGTCATTTAGTTTTAGAGTCATTCCAATGTTTATCAACTTATTCCAAACATAAAAATTAAATTTAATTCTCGTTGAAATTCAATTCTTGATGAAATTTAATTCAATTCTATTGCTTAAAAACTTTTCAAACAGGATGTAAGTGATTGTTATAATACGTAGAAGTTATCTGATAGCTAAAATGTTTTTAGGATGACTTTAGGAATTAGGGTTTACACAATAAAGAAGTAGTTAAGGTAGCTAAAACTTATTTTAGGCTGACTTTAGTAATTAGGATTTACATATCGCATAGCTTCTATAATACAAGTCAATATTGATTAAATAATATTTTAATATAATAATTTATGATTTTAAATCCCGCAAATCATAAATTCACATTAAATAATAACTTCTATATATTCTAAATCTTAAACTAGATCGACCCAGTCCGGGCCTATAAGTGGATCAACGAGTCAATTACTCGTTGACCTTGTTCGCGAGCGCTTTCCGATTTATTCTGGTGACCGATGAGAAATTTCTATGAGGTCGAGCCGGTCATCCCAGGTTTAATTTATCTGCTGCTTGGTTCATCATTTTTTTTCAGATTAGAATAGTAACTGGTTTGTACAGATGAAAATTTGTTCCAAAGAATAGTATTGTAAAGGCATATATATAATGTATTAATAGTTTGTTTATATTGTGAATTAAAATCTAAAGGCATATGTATAAGCAATTCAGAAGGTTAAATGGATGATTCTGATCGATAAAAAAAGAGCTTTTATTTATTTTTAATGAGTTTACTTATGATAATCCAAGATACTCTTATAAAAATATAAAGGGTATACAAACAATTTAAGTGAGTGCAAGTTCTTATTTATATATTTTTTTATAAATTTATATGTTTAATTTTTTACAAAATAATAATTTTGCATTATGATAAACAGTAACAAATCATGAACTATAATCATTCAAAATGGTTAAGATTAAAACTCAATTTATCAGGGACCATCAAATTGATAATTTTGAATTGTGATCATGTCTATCATAAATATATTATAATAACTACTCCATGATTTCTATACATTATAGCAACTATATATTCGGTAGCTTTTATAAATTATAACAGTTAATTGATAATTTTTATAAATTCTAACCACGCTAGTATCTTTTATAATAATATTTATTAGGGAATATTTTTTGGATAAAAAGATTGAAGGGACTTCATATTATTTATTTATTTATTTATTTACAACAGAATTCTAAAATGCGTTCCTCATTTCTAAAATTTGAGTCGTTCTTCTCATGTTCTGTCCAAATTTATTTGGATACAAATGAATTAGGATTTTTTCATATACGCAAAAAGGTCCTTGTGTTTGAGCTTATTCCACAAAGACCCCAATCTTGTGTTTGATAGTTGGAGATTGTTTGACAGTTTAAGCTTTGCGAGTTACAGGTCAAGTCGCATTTTGTATTATTCTAACTTCTTTTGATAAAGTTACTAAGCCGAATCTCAAACTAAAATCAAGTTGCTAAAATGATTATTCAACCTTCATTTAAGTTTTTTTCTTCTTAAATTTGAACTTGATTTATTTGATTGTGTAAAACGGTTATTCAACTTTTCTAATTTGAACCTTGTCGATTAGAATGCATAGTTGTATAGTTGGTACATTAACCATGTCAATTTATTCTTAATTATTATTATGATATGACATGTCCGGAATGTGGTTGAGAGAAAATTAGTTGTGCAATTACATTTATTCATGTTCATACATATTTCACGTGGAAAAATGATAAATTAAATAATCAAATTTGCGAGGATTACTTCACCTTATAGAAGTTTTTAAAAATATATCATAATTAAAAATTGAATTGTAAATATTTAATCGAAAATTTAATATCTTTCCTACTGTACATGGTAGCTCCAAAGTAGAAAATTCTAATGTAGTGAATATTAGATATTTGATGTTATTACGAAATCTATCTTTTTCTTGGATAATAGGAGGCGATCTTTGTATGCAAAATAAAATATATCAAATTGATACAAATATAAAAATAATAATTGGTGTTTTTTCGGCTTTAATTTTATTAACAAAATTAAAGTGAGGTAAATTAACACATGTATTGGCAGATGGATTTAACCTATCATTATAATTATCAGATAAGGACTTGAAAATGATGGGTTTTTTAAATTTTTTAATAATTAATATAATTGACCTAATTAATAAGTGTCCTGTCAAGGAAGGCAACCATGAAAAGCTACGTCTATAACTGTCAAATAGATGCATACGTGTCTTACCTAATGGATTGATAATTTATACATAAATAATATTATGATAAAGTTTAAAAATAAAAATCTAATAAAATTAATATATATGTCCTCCTTATATATTAGTCTAGCATCTGAATTAGTAATTTCTATATTTTCATGGGATGAACTGATGATTAATACGTGAGTGTTACCACCAAGAAGTCTGGGGTCAAATCCTGACAAAGTCAATATGTCCACCTTCCTTACGCCCTAGCCATAACATCCGGACTAGTAGTCCTCCGTGATTTACCTCCTCCGTATTTATCCTGGGACGGATTGTTGCTGGGGGCGAGCGATTCACCTTTTGCCACCGAGTTAGTAGCCTCTGTGATTTACCTCCTCCGTGTTGGTTCAGGGACGAATTGGTGGGACGCTAGGGGCGAATGAATTGCCTAAATTAAAAATTACAAATATATATATAGAAAAATTAAAAATATTAAATTTAGTTACGGATTATGACATTATGAATTACTAAATCATCAAAGTAAAGTTGATAAGTTGATATGCAGCAGAATACTTCATCAATATAAACATATGTTTCTATTAGTTTTTACACCAACGATATTGGAATCTACTGATAACATGAATACTCACATACTATAACAACATATACCTAAAGTCAATGGAAGAATAAATAAGAAAAAAAATGAAAAGGAATCTTTCTACTCGAGTTATAATAAATTTTGATTAAATATTTCCTTTCTTTTCCGGCCATCAATCACCAATAAGTTGATAGATTTATTCCTAGTGGGTGTTAAATTTTGAGAATTTTTTTTCTTCAAGCCGCAGGCCAACCCAAGCCCACCTACGCGGGTCGCGAGTCAGCCCTCCTAAACCCAATTTTAAATGGATTGATAAAATTTTAATCCAACTTACTTAAATTGTTTGGTGGGGCGAGCTCAACCCATATTAATGGCTCTATGTATAAGATAAGAAGTGTCCCGGGGTACTGTATGACAGTAAATGATACAACGAGCTCTAATATATTAACGAGCGTTTGAAATTTTTATTGAGCCGAATTAGTTGCCTTTAATTCAAAATTAATCGGTTCAATGAGAAAATAACTAAATTATAAAAAAAAAAGAAAAGAAAAGTTAGCTCTGAATAATTAGAGATGGAAATTTATTTTCCATCGTTGAAGTTAACAACGAAAACTAATTTTCATCGATAATTATAATGACAAAATATTATTATCTATGGCTAATTAATGACGAATATGTATTTTATTGTTGCTAATTAACGATGGATACGTAAACTTTCGTCGTTAATTTTAACTAATTTTTTGGTATCATCTCCTCAATTTCAAAATTTAATCCTATCTGCATCAAAATATGTTTGTACATATAACAATATGCATTAGATATACAATGATACCTCCCAAACACATCTACGCTACATTAAAAACTTATTCGCTACATTATCAAACCTCACAATCATTCACAAACCAATCATTACAAACAACATATGTACATTAAAATCCATCCACAATTATATTCCAAACAAAATCCATCCACGATACAAATCATCACGAGTCATCATATCCAAATAACCTGATAAAATTAATATGTTCGTTCTTCCCACGCACTAGCTATAATATCAGGATTAGTAGTCCTCATGATTTATCTCTTCCGTATTGATTCTAAGACAGATTGATATATAGAAGCGCTAAAAACGAATAAATTATCTTTTGCCACCACGAGTCACCATATCTAAATAACATATCCATTATGTATAGATGCATTTATACATAAAAATCATCCACAATGCAAATAAATCCATTCAAGAATATCTTACCTGATCCATTAAAAAATAATTCCATCACAAAAACAAGGTCATACCAACCCATCTTATCCTACTTAAAAAAAAGTATATTCATCATCATCCCAAGTAAGTAAAATACGATAGATTATTAAAAAATTAAAGGCAAACTACTCATGCATGCATATATGAAAAAAATCATCTTCAAATTAAAATAGATATATACAAAATTAAAATTACTCATCCGAAAAATACACATACTCAAAAACACAAGTTTTACATATTTTAAAAAAATATATCTTAATTAAAATTTAGATATTCACTTATGGTGAAAGAATATACCTTTATCAAATTGTTCCTAAAAAGCATGTGACATTGAAAAATAGATGGATTCATCAATGGAAGCGAGCAAAGAATTCATGCATATGCCGCTCTACTGCGCTTGGACCCAAACATCAATTGATGTCTCTGTCGTCATCCAATTATTTAATTATTGATTTTCTTTCATTAAGGCTTCCACTACAGTAAATGATAAAGAACTAGGATAATGACTCCTAGGAGCCCTCACACGTTTATAAGTCATTTGTGCCTGAAAGCCAAGGCTGCAAATAATATTTTTTTTCATCGATAACATCATAATAAATCTCATTTACAGTATCGATAGATAGAGTTTGAGATATCTCTTCCTCTATAGTAGACTGAGATAACTGTGCTAACTCGATTAGTTATTTATCCTATGCAAAAATAAAAAAATTATTAATATCTAATATATTATTAATAAAATTAGTCATTGTTAATTTTGAATGGTAATAAAGTTTATATTCTTACATCTATAACCTTTGATCAACAATCAATAAGTTTGTTATCCTTTTATTGATCGAGGATCAATAAAGTTTATATTCTTACACTTATAGTTTTTGAACTTTAGACATTAAGATTTCATCTATATTCGAATAATCAATTATATTTATCTGTCATAAACAATTGATTATATTGTATTATCATTAGTTAATGACTCTACCAGCAAAAATGAAAAGCCAAATAAAGAAACAATAGAGGGTCCAATTAGCTCAAACATGTATGATTCTCCGTGACAATACCATTTGTAGTTATTTAGAACAAATCCAAATTTTCCTAGATATGCATATTTTCACGGTATCCTCTTCATGAAAAGTTTTATTTCTACATTTGTAATAATTACATAGACAACGTAACTTATTGCTATCCATACACTCAGGATAACTAGCTAGTTTAGAAACTCTTTAACTCTATGAAAATATTCTTATGTGATAAATTTATTTTCTAAGGTAGTATACATCCACCCTTTATTTATATTTATTATAACCTAATAAGAAATAAATCTGCAACATTATTAAACGTGTAAAACTATGTATATAGTTTAAACTTAATAAGGATAAAATCATTAAAATTAAATAGTTGAATAATAACTTAAACTCAAATTAAATTGAACCTTAGAAGAAGAGTAGTAATATCGAGAGAGAAAATAACAAACAGGATGGAGATAAGAGCTCAGCTGATGTAGTATAATTGAATATAATTGATCCCGGGCCAGTTTGCGTGTAGCCTGGCCCGGCAGCCTGGCGCTTAGTCAGGAATAGTGGCTATTGATCTGGACGATCCCGCCGGTAAAGAGACATGCGGGCTTAGGCCTCATGGGTTTCCGTGTCAAGGCCCACACGGGCCTATAATACCGTTCTACTGAGTCAGATAAGCTCGGACTAGAGGAGCTATCTCCTCTGTGCCCCCAGTCGGCACCCTCATAGGCCCTCAGCCGACCTCCTTACTCTGTGCCCCCAGTCGGCACCCTCATAGGCCCTCAGCCGGCCTCCTTACTCTGTGCCCACAGTCGACACCCTCATAGGCTCTCAGCCGGCCTCCTTACTCTGTGCCCCCAGTCGGCACCTTCATAGGCCCTCAATCGACCTCCTTACTCTGTGCCCCCAGTCGACACCCTCATAGGCCCTCAGCCGGCCTCCTTACTCTGTGCCCCCAGTCGGCACCCTCATAGGCCCCCAGCCGGCCTCCTTACTCAGTGCCCCCGTCGGCACAACTACTCCCTGACACCAGACTACCAGACATAGTACCAGGTCGGCGCAGGACCTGAGCCGCTCTGGTCCCAAGCGACGGATATCCTGTCGGAGTACTGATTCGCATGCCACACCTTGTCCCCCTTACCTCGACCACATGCTTTGGTGTCAAGTCAAGCGGCGTCCAGCGGCGCCATCCTTAAGTTGACAGTGCCCCTTTCCTTAATACAGCATGCGCTACTTTACCCTGCCATCCCTGGGCATGCATTACCGGGCCCTCTCCACATAACGGCAAGGGGCGTACGGGGCAAAACCTGTCAGCTTCCCCGGTCATATAAATACCTCCCACTCCGCATTTTTCAGGTACGCGCGATAGTGCAATTCTCATACTGTTCTATTGCTTCCCATCGCCACCGTCGTGTACTGACTTGATCGTCGGAGTGCCTGACCGGGGACTTTTCCCGACGGGTTCTAACGGTCTCTGTCTTGCAGGTGGAGGAGCGACCCAGCTCGTCACGCCACTTCAGCGACCTCGCCCCCTTTTGAGATTCATCCGGCTGTCGAGGCGTCTGACTCACTTCGCGACAGGATCAAATTTGGCGCTAGAAGGAGGGACACCAGCAGCCTGATCGGAAGTGAAGATGGATGAGCCTTACGATATCAACCTGGATATCTCGCGAGGGGAGTACGAGGTACTCATGGCTACGCGAGCCCAGCAAAGGGCTTCTCAGAGGCTCTCCCAAGCTGCTAGCCAGGGGCCTCAGGGCCCAGAGCCGGTGGCGCGTCGCGTCTCGAGAGGACAAGGCAGGCCTGTTGTGCCTGAGGGTGGTCCCGCACCTCCCCCGGTGGTTGGCCCTTGGGAGCAAGTCGGAGAGGCTCACTCGATGTCTGCCGGGGCCTTCGTTTCCAACCCGGTGCGGGGAAGGCGGGCGGATAGGGGAAGAGCTCCGGCTGATCCTATTTCAGCCATGACGATACGCAGCCCTTTTGCTCCTTGGATCTTGGAGGACCCCGTTCCTCACCACCTGCGTTTCTTCACCGTCCCTGAATACATGGGGACCACGGATCCAGAGGAGCACTTGATGAAGTTTGAGAGCGCCGCCATGCATGCTGCAGCAATATCCGGAAGGTGTTAAGTGCCGAGCTTTCCTGACCACGCTTTCTGGCGCAGCCCAGAGGTGGTTCGACCGACTCCCCGACGGGTCGGTCACAAGCTTCGAGAAGTTCAAGAAGGTGTTCCTGCAGCACTTCGCTAGCAGCCGAAGACACCACAAAACGAGTCTCAACTTGTTCGCCCTGAAGCAGGGGCCAAAAGAAACACTTAGGTCTTACATTCGGAGGTTCAACGAGTTGGCAATGGATGTGCCAACTGCCACTTAGGAAGTGATGGTCAGCGCGTTCTCCCAGGGTCTGCAGGAGGGAGAGTTCTTTCGAGCGCTGATCCGGAAGACCCCGAAGGACTTCGACAGCCTCCTGAGTAAGGCTGACAAGTATATTAATGTTGAAGAAGCGCAAGCGGCTCGGCGCAAGGAGTCTGCGGCCTCTGCGCCCCCGCCTCCTGTTCATGGGCCCCGACCCTCGGGGGGACCCATTCGTAGTCCGCGGGGCCCCGCCGAGCATGCGGGCATGGAAAGGCGCCACGTGCAACAGGTGGCTCAAGGATGCCTCCCCGCCCGGTGGAGGCCGTACTGCAGTTTCCACCAAAGTCACGGGCACGCCACTGAGGAGTGCCGACAAGCCGGCCGAGGTCGGGTTCCAGCTCCCAGGGGACGAGGGCGGCAAACACCTCCCGGACGAGGAGTAGGCCGAGGCGTCCCGAACGCCCACTCGATGGCCGAAGAACCGCGAGAGAACCCTCCGGCTGCTCGAAATTTATTCCCCCAGGGGAACCGAGCGGTGGAAGAGGAGACTGATGAAGAACGGGCCAACCAGCAAAATGTCGTTCGAGGCGGCGTGCATGTCATCTCGGGCGGCCCTACTGGAGGAGATTCCCACCGGGCCCGGAAAGCCCAGGCGCGCCGACTGGAGATCCACCAGGTTGGCACGAGTGTGGCTCAGGCAGAGGGGCCCCAGATTAGCTTTGGGCCCCAGGATCTTTAGGGGTTAGAAGTCCCCCACGATGATGCGCTGTTATCACCACCGTCATCGCTAACTATCAAGTCCACCGCACCATTGTGGACACAGGTAGCTCGGTCAACATACTCTACAAGAGAGCATTTGACCAGCTCCAGATCGAGAGGTCCCAGTTGGAGCTAGTGGCAATCCCGTTGTTTGGTTTTACGGGGAATCCGGTACATCCTGTTGGCCAGATTCGACTGGTCATCTCCCTGGGCGAGGAGCCATTGAAGAGAACTCGGTGGTCTACCTTCCTGGTAGTGGACGCCCCTTCGTTCTACAACGCCATCTTGGGCCGACCGGCACTTAATGAGTTCCGGGCCGTCGCTTCCACCTTCTATTGAAGATTAAGTTCCTGGTCGGGGATCAGGTGGGAGAGGTCAGGGGTGACCAGAAGGTAGCTCGGAGGTGCTACGTGGATGATGTTCGCGTAGACAGTCGTAAGGCCCCCTGTCCTTTCCCTGAGTGCAACATGGTCCAAGCCTCTCCTTGGTCCGAGTTGCAGGAAGACAAGGAAGAAGTGCAGCTCCTCCCTGACCGGGAGGAGTCCCGAGTCAAGATTGCGGCAGGATTGCTGGAAGAACTGAGGGGCCCTGCGGGAATGTTTGGCCCACAATCAAGATGTCTTCGCCTAGACTGTCAAGGAACTGAGAGGCGTCCGACCGGAGGTTGCGGATCACCACCTCCACGTCTACCCCTACGCTCGGCCTGTGAAGCAACGAAAGAGAGACTTCAGCACCGAGCAGAACAAGGCGATCAGGGCGGAGATCGAGAGGCTAACAGAGGCAGGACACATCAGAGAGGTGCAGTTTCCATCCTGGCTGGCCAACGTGGTGCTCGTGCTTAAGCCGGACAACAGATGACGAATTTGCATCGACTTTCGGGATCTCAACAAGGCCTGAAAGATTGTTACCCCTTGCCCCGGATTGATCAGATGGTGGACTCGACGGTAGGCAGCGAGTTCATCTCCATGTTGGACGCCTACCAGGGGTATCATCAAGTACCCCTGGCGGTGAAAGATCAAGAAAAGGTTAGCTTCATAACGGCAGACGGTACTTATTGCTACACTGTCATGCCGTTCGGATTGAAGAACGCTGGAGCCACCTACCAGCGGATGATGAATAAAGTTTCCGGTCCCAGATCGGGAGAAATGTGGAAGTATATGTTGATGACATCCTCGTCAAATCTACTCGTGCTGAGGACTTGGTGGCGGAGATCGAGGAGACATGCCAGACGCTGCGAAGGTACGGGCTTAAGCTGAATCCAGCTAAGTGCCACTTTGGGGCGCGGAGAGGAAAGTTTCTGGGCTATATTGTGACTGAGCGGGGCATAGAAGCCAACCCAGGAAAGGTCAAGGCCCTGCTGGATATGCCTCCGCCCAGAAATCTGCGAGAAGCCCAGCGGCTGGCGGGGCGAATCACGACCTGTCTCGATTCATCTCCCAGTCGGCAGAGCGAGGGCTACCTTTCTTCAAAACCCTCCGTAAAGCCACCAGGTTCCAATGGGATGATGACTATGACAAGGCATTCGAAGAGCTGAAGAACTACCTGGCTGAACTGCCTGTGCTGGCCAAACCGGAGGTAGGAGAGACGTTATATGTATATTTGGCCACCTCAGCTGACTCGGTCAGCCTAGTCTTGATTAAGCAGGAAGTGGCCGAGCAGCAGCCAGTGTATTTCTTCGCTCATTTATTAAAGGGAGCCGAGTGCCGCTACACGACACTCGAAAGGTTGATGTATGTGTTGTTGTTGGGTGCTCGAAGGCTTCGCACTTATTTCTTGGCGCATCCTATCGTGGTCTTGACAAACAGTAATCTGGGCCGAGTGGCCTCAAACCCTGAAGCATCCGGACGGCTGATCAAGTGGACTACAGAGCTGAGTGAATATGACATCTAGTATCAGCCTCGATCGGCCATCAAGGCTCAAGCCCTAGCCGACTTCCTAAGTGAGCTACATTCGGACGAGATCGAAGAGGCGTGGAAGATATATGTGGATGGCTCGTCCGCCCGGTCGGGAAGTGGAATTGGTATTCTAATGGTCTCCCCCAACGGCGAAAAAATGTACCTGTCCGTGCGACTGGAATATAAGGCCACCAATAATGAAGCCGAGTATGAAGCCCTCATAGCTGGGTTGCAAGCCGCTAAGCATGTAGGGGCGGCCCGAGTAATGCTCTACTCGGATTCTCAACTAGTCACACAACAAGTAGCTAGAAAGTTTGAGGTCAATAGTGATCGGCTGCAGGCTTTCATAGAAGCCTATGAGAAGCTCAAAGCCGAATTCAAAGAGGTGCAAGTGAGGAAGATTCCATGGGAGGAGAACTTCAAGGCGGATGAGTTGGCTAAGCTAGCTAGTTCGGTGGGCTCGTGGGTACTCCCCCAGGCTGGCGGTCCCGCTCTGCTAGTCATGCAGATAGAAAGAAAGGCTGACCTGGAGTCGGGATCTGACTGGCGAGCCCCGGTCATCACCTACCTCACTCGGGGTACCTTACCAACCAACCAGGATGAGGCTCGATGGCTCAAGAAGCATGCGTCCAGATTTACCATGGTCGGCGACACCCTTTATAAGAGATCATTTTCTCGGCCTCTCCTTAAATGCCTGAATGAAGAGGATGCTGATTATGTCTTGAGGGAGATTCATCTGGGGATCTGTGGACATCACGCGGGTGCTCGTGCGACGGCTCGGAAGGCAATAATGTCAGGATATTATTGGCCCACCTTGCAGGAAGATGCCAATGAGCTGGTGGCCAAGTGTCTATCCTGCCAGAGACACCAATGCTTACCGCACCAGCCCACGGAAGTTATGAAGGCGTCAGTTGTCTCTTGCCCTTTTGACCAGTGGGGCATGGATATCGTGGGGCCATTCCCTACCGCCGCCGCTCAGAAGTTCTTACTGGTGGCAGTCGATTATTTTTCCAAGTGGATAGAGGCGGAGGCTCTGGCGCACATCACCGAGTAGGCGGTAAAGAGGTTCTTGTGGCGAGACATACTATGTCGGTATGGGATCCCACACAAGATCGTCTCAGATAATGGGAGACAGTTCCAGGGCAGGAAGATACGGGAATGGTGTGCCAAATACGGCATCAATCAAGCACACCTGGGTGGAACCTGGGTGGAGGATCTCCCGAGCATCTTATGGGCCTTGCGAACCACTATTAAAGAAACAACCGGATGCACACCTTTCCAGTTGGTTTATGGAACTGAGGCAGTGATCCCGGTCGAGGTCGGGTGCGAGTCGGATCGAAGGGCAGCGTATGATGAAGATAATCCGGAGAGACGGCGGCTGGAGCTAGACCTGGTTAATGAAATTCGTGATAAGGCAGCAGCTCGAATGTTCGCATATAGGCGGAAGATGAAGCAGCGGTACGATCGAAGAGTGCTACCCAGAGCATTCGAAGTGGGCGTCCTAGTCTGGAAAAGAATTAAGCCGGTGGGAGACGTAGGCAAGGTGGAGCCACAGTGGGGAGGACCCTTCAAGATTGTGCAAAAGCTTTCTTCAGGGGCGTATTACTTAGAGAATGAGAAGGGAAAAAGGTTGGATCGACCATGGAGTGCGATCCACCTTCAACCTTATCGAGCTGCTAAGTGACAAATGAGGATGTAAACATAAAACACGTCTGACAAGTGCAGGCATGTGGTCCTTACCTCGCTTTCAGATGTGCCAGGCTCTCGAGCAAAATTATCCCGCGGTTCAGCCTGCTTGACCGTGTGTGCTTTCCTGTAGCTCGGCT
>JAGFNQ010000369.1:0-97142 GCA_024364735.1 Boesenbergia rotunda | reverse complement strand
GAACCATACTGCCTAGTATTATAGATGACTATTCAAGATTTACCTGGGTAAAATTCTTAAAAAATAAAGATGAAACTTTTGATACACTCACTCAATTTTGTAAATTAACAGAAAATGAAAAAGGGATTAAAATCAAAAGACTTAGGAACGATAATGGCGGAGAATTCAAAAATCACAAATTTAATCAATTTTGTCTAGAAAATGGCTACCATCACGAATTCTCTTGCCCTAAAACACCTCAACAAAATGGAGTTGTAGAAAGAAAAAATAGAACACTACAAGAAGCAGCTAGAACAATGCTAAATGAATACAACTCACCTAAATACCTTTGGGCTGAGGCTGTTAGTACAGCTTGTTATGTACAAAATAGAATAACTCTAATTAAAAACCTAGGAAAGACCTCCTTTGAAATCTATTATAACAAACAACCTAACATTAAATACCTTAAAGTATTTGGATGTAAAGTCTATATCTTAAATACTAGAGAACACATAGGAAAATTTACTTCTAGGTTGAGGAAGGTATCTTTGTAGGTTATTCCTTACCAGTAGAGCCTATAGAGTTTATAACAAAATTACCCTAAAAATTGAAGAAACTACAAATGTAAAATTTGATGAAAAATCTGACCCAAATAACTCTGATCAAACCACCTACCAACCAATTGACTTTGTTAGATCCAGTACTGACCCTGATGAAAGGCAAATTGAGGACCAAAACGATGATCTAACTGAACCCACACCTGAAACTGAACCTAACCAACCCAGAACTGTTCGAGTTAGCTCAGCCCACCCAACTGATCAAATCATAGTTGATCCAGAACTAAGGGTTCAGACTAGATCAGCTTTTAGGAACCTTAGTCAAATTGCCTTGATTTCAAAAATTGAACCCAAGTCTATAGAAGAGTCCTTACTTGACCCTGATTGGATCATAGCCATGCAGGAATAGTTAGCCCAATTTGAACGTAGTCAAGTCTGGGACTTAGTACCCTTACCTAAAGGCAAGAAATTTATTGAAACTAAATGGGTCTTTAGGAATAAACTTAACGAACAAGGAGAAACAGTCAGAAATAAGGCTAGGTTAGTAGCTAAGGGGTTTAGCCAAGTAGAAGGTCTTGATTATGATGAAACCTATGCCCCTGTAGCTAGACTTGAATCCATTAGAATGCTCTTAAGTTATGCAGCCCATAAGGGATTTAAACTTTATCAAATGGATGTTAAGTCAGCCTTCCTAAATGTCCTAATTAAAGAAGAGATTTATGTAGGTCAACCCCCTGGTTTTGAAAGCTTAGAACACCCTGACTATGTCTTTAGACTTAAGAAAGCCCTATATGGACTTAAGCAAGCACCTAGGGCCTGGTATGAAAGACTGTCTAACTACTTAGTTTCAAAAGGTTTTAACCAAGGTAAAATTGACCCAACACTATTTGTTAAAACCCTAAAAAATGATATTTTTGTAGCCCAAGTATATGTAGATGATATAGTATTTGGCTCAACTAACTCAGACTTTTTACAAGATTTCACAACGATAATGGAAACTGAATTTGAAATGAGTTTAGTAGGTCAATTAACTTTCTTTTTAGGACTACAAATAAAACAGACCAGTGAGGGTACCTTTGTCTATCAACAAAAATACACAAAAGAACTACTTAGAAAATTTGGAATGGATAATACAAAAGAGATTAAGACACCAATGGCTACTAATCAAACTATAGATAGTGACCCAAAAGGCAAACCTGTTGACCTTAAGTACTATAGAAGTGCTGTAGGAAGCCTACTTTACTTAACTGCAAGTCGACCTGATATTCTTTTTGCAGTTAGTATGTGTGCTAGGTATCAAACATGTGCTAAAAAGTCACACCTAACCCTAGTTAAAAGAATATTTAGGTACCTTAAAGGAACAGAAAGATTAGGAATTTGGTACCCTAGAACAGCCCAGTTTGAGCTTATTGGATATTCTGACTCAGACTATGCTGGCTGTAAATTAGACAGAAAAAGTACCAGTGGTGGATGCCAACTTCTAGGACCCTCACTAGTTAGTTGGTTTAGTAGAAAACAACACTGTGTTGCCCTATCCACCACTGAAGCTGAGTACATAGCTATGGGTGAGTGTGTAGCCCAACTACTCTGGATGATGCATACCCTAAAGGACCTTCACTTAGATTTTAAACAAGTCAAAATTTTTATAGATAACCTAAGTTCAATCAATTTAACCAAAAACCCAATCCACCACTCTAGGACCAAACATATAGAAATCAAACACCATTTTGTCAGAGATCATGTAAATAAAGGAGAAATTGAACTTAACCATGTTGAATCTAAGTCTAACCTAGCTGATATATTTACCAAACCACTTCCTGAATCTGAATTTAGCAACTTAAGAAGGTTAATAGGAATGTGTGTTATAGACTAGGACTGACCTGATAAGCTTAAGTTGACTTTTGGTTTAACTAATTAAGCTTGTGAGTTTAAAAACATGGATTTTTCAAACGTGTTTTTCAAAAGTTTATTGTCTTTCGAAATTTAACTTAAACACGGACTTTTCAAACTTGTTTTTCAAGAACTTTATTGTCTTTCAAAATTTGATCTTCAAAACTGGCAGACTTAGCCTAAGCTTGACCCCTAGAATTGCATCAACCTATAGATTTAGGTAGCCGCATCTCACAAAACACATTAAGATTAACTTGTTTGTGTTTGCAAAAACATAGAACGGTTGTGAGATGCATAGGACTGCCTGGACTTCCGAATGCTTAAGTCAGTGCATCACAGTAAGTCTGGGCGTAAAATACCAACATTACAGTAATCAAGTCAAGTAGTCTTGCACTAAAATCTGAGCTAGACATTATTACTTGACTTGACTAACCCAGTGAACACTACTATCATCTAGATAGTTAGTCAGTAACTAGGGTTAGACACATGAAAAAGGATCACAATCATTACTTGGTCCAGGGGGAGCAGAGGTCAAAATACTTTTTCAAAATGTCATTTTTGACAAAACACATTTGAAAATTTTGATAAAAGTTGATCCCTAAAAATATTTTTTTTATTAAGATTGATATTATATTTTCTGAAAAAAAAATCTTTTTTTTTGAAAGAAAATTTCTTTTGAAAGCTAAGTTAATAGATTTAAGACTAGTTCTTTTCTAACACTTAGCCTATATTTCTACTCCCTTAAACTTGTTATGCTTATATTTTTTTGATGAATGACAAAGGGGGAGAGTAGGGTAAAAGGGTTAGAAAATTGCAAACAACATGCTTATTTCACATTTATTTACCTTTGCTTTCATGTGTGCTGCAACTGTCATACCTATGCTTGTGTTATATTGTTTGCATGTTTATGCAAGTTCATATCTGCTGTTTTTCTAACTTTAACCTGAGTTGTCAATACATCAAAAAGGGAGAGATTGTTGGTGCAGTTTGCACTAACGGTCAAACTCGGGTTTTGATGTATGACAAAGTGGTTAAAGTTAGGGTTGTTGGTTTTTAACCTCTTTACTAAGTGTGCAGGGTTGAAAGACTTAGGACCAGACACCAGACTGAAGTCCAGGATGGTTGAGTCCTGGCGGGAAGTCCAGTTGGGTCCGCGGGACCTGACAACTGGCTGAAGACCAAGTTGGTTGAGACTTGGCAGGAAGACCAGGGTGGTTGAGCCTTGGCAGGAAGTCCTGGTGATCAAGAAGTCAAGTAAAGCTGCACAAAGGGTAAGTGAGGTAAGTCACTGGAGGAGTAGGAGAGGACGCGTTCCCCGTCGAGGGAACAGTAGGCGTCGGTTCGACCTAGGGCTCCATTTCGGAGACCAAAGTCAGAACCAAGACAGCTAAGGCTGTATAATCTAACACTGTGTTTTATTGTGTTTTGGACTAACCCTGGATGCAGGACCAAAGGAAGGAGTGTCTGCAGCTCAGATAGCCTCAAAGGAGTGAGGTAGTAGCTGAGTAGGGCGCCCGGAGTGTCCCGGGCGCCCCCAAGGGCCATACAAAACAGGTAAAGCAAAAGAGGGTTCGAATACATGCTGGGCCGGGCGCCCCGGTGCTTCCGGGCGCCCCCGCTGCTCCCGGGCGCCCCCTGCTCTGCGGGCGCCCCCATGCGCATACCTCAAACCGAACCCCTCGAAGCCAAGGAGATTGGACGTTGACCCGGTCAATCCGGGCGCCCCGAGCGCTCCGGGCGCCCCGGTCAAAGCGGATCCAGAGGATCAGACGCGACCGAGAGCTCTGCAGATCAGAGGCCACGTGGGGGGCGCCCCCGACGTCCCGGGCGCCCCCAGGCCCTATATAAAGGGCCCTCGACCCCATGCTTCGAACAACAATTCTTCCAACGCCTCAAAGTTCTTCTACGCTCGCGCCTTGCTCCGGAAACGCTTCACCTCGAGCCGACGACGTCCTGCTGCCCCGAAAGAGTCGACCTACTCCGGACGTCGGTAAAAAGAAGAGCGTAATTTTTTTTAAATATATTTTATTGCATTTAATTACTTGAAAGTGTGGGGTTGTCACACTTTCAATTCTTTTGTACTCGCCTACTCTATCGGAGTTTACCGGTAGAGAGTTTTAGTGGATTGCCCAACGGAAAGATCCGAGGGACCTGGGCCTTCGAGTAGGAGTCGCCGAAGGCTCCGAACGAAGTAAAACTACCTGTGTCATTTGTATTGGTTTTTCGTTCGTGTTTTATCTTTTCCGCTGTGCACGCTTTTTAAAGCGCTCTAATTTTTTTAAAAAGTCACGTGATTCACCCCCCTCTCACGTGCATCGATCCTACATAAAATACCTGTTGAAAAAGTCTGATGCAAAACCTAGACTGATCAGATGGATACTCCTACTCCAAGAATTTGACCTGGAGATCAGAGATAGAAGTGGAAAGGAAAACCTCGTTGCAGATCATTTGAGCAGACTTAAAGGAGATGGATCTCCTACCACTATTAACGATGATTTCAGAGATGAGCACCTGATTGCAGTACATGGTGAGACACCGTGGTATGCAGACCTAGTTAATTTTCTAGTTGCACATGTTTTTCCCACTCACTTTTCTAAGGCTCAAAAAGATAAACTTAAAAGTGATGCAAAGTTCTATGTGTGGGATAATCCTTATTTATGGAAGTTTTGTAATGATCAAATAATAAGGAGATGCATACCAGATCATGTGTTTTCTTCTGTCCTTACATTTTGTCATTCATCAGCTTGTGGGGGGCATTTTGGACCCAAGAGAACTGCTAGAAAAGTGTTAGAGTGCGGATTATACTGGCCCACCCTATTTCATGATTCATATGTCTTTTATAAAAATTGTGATAGATGTCAGCGAACTGGGAACATAGGAGCGAGACATGAGATGCCCCAACATGCTATACTTTACTGTGAGATTTTTGATGTTTAGGGAATAGATTTTATGGGACCTTTTCCTGCATCTTATGGTTATCTGTATATTTTGCTTGCTGTGGATTATGTTTTAAAATGGGTGGAGGTCATTCCCTCCAAGACTGATGATTCTTCTGTTGTTTGTAGTTTTGTTAGGTCACACATTTTTTGCAGGTTTGGAATTCCAAGAGCCATAATTAGTGACCAAGGATCTCATTTTTGCAACAAACACATGAAGGCACTGCTGAGTAAATATGGGGTTGTACATAAAGTTTCTACATCCTACCATCCCCAAACAAATGGATAGGCTGAAATTTCTAACAGAGAAATAAAATCAATTTTGGAGAAGACTGTTGGACCCACTAGAAAGGATTGGAGCAAAAGGCTAGATGACGCACTTTGGGCCTACAGAACAACATTTAAGACACCGATTGACATGTCTCCCTACCGCTTGGTATATGGCAAAGCTTATCATCTCCCCGTGGAAATAGAGCATAAAGCATATTGGGCAGTAAAAGCTTGTAATTTCGATGCTACCAAGGTGGAAGAAGAGAGGAAACTTCAACTCCAAGAACTTGAAGAAATTCGGTTAGAAGCATTTGAAAATTCAAGGATCTATAAGGAAAAGACAAAAAATTTCCATGACAAGTACATCTTGAAAAAAGACTTCCAAATTGGTGATAAGGTCTTATTGTATAAATCAAGGCTCAAATTGATAAGAGGTAAGTTAAGGTCAAGGTGGGAAGGTCCATTTATTGTAACTAACATTTTTCCCTATGGAGTTGTTGAAATTAGGGATGAAGCTAATGGATTTGTGTGGAAAGTCAATGGCCACCGGCTCAAAAAGTATTTTGAAGAATTGAAGGAGCTAGAGGTGGATGATTTGGACTTCAAAGACGCTATCTACCCAACTTAAGGGGAGTTTGTTGGTGCAGACAGCACCCAAGTCAAACCTATGTTTTAATAAATGGCAAAGGGTTCAAAAGTTAAGTCTTATTTGTTTTCTAACATGCTGCGTGAGTGTGCAGATTCAAATCCCTAGCGAAGGATTGCTAGGCACCTGGCGAAGGACTGCCAGGATACAAAGCCCTAGCGGAGGACTGCTAGGCACCTGGCGAAGGACTGCCAGGATATAAAGCCCTAGCGAAGGACTGTTAGGCACCTGACGAAGGAATGCCAGGAGACAAAGACCTAGCGAAGGGCTGCTAGGCACCAGGCGAAGGATAACTTGGTACTGAAGACCTGGCGAAGGACTGCTGGGCAAAAGTCCAACCGGAGGAGCCAGTTGGCGACAGGTAAACTCTCCTGAGAGGAGTAGGTGAGGACGCGTTCCCCGTCGAGGGAACAGTAGGCGTCGGTTCAACCTAGGGTTCCATTTAGGAGACCCAAAGACAAAACCAAGACAGCTAAGGCTGTATAAACTCAATAGTCTATTGCTTCATATTGTTTTGGACTAACCTTGGATGCAGGACCGAAGGAACGTGTGTCTGCAGCTCAGAATGCCCAAAGGAGAGAGGCAAGTAGCTGAGCAGGGCACCCCCAGTGTTCAGGGCGCCCCCAAGGCCAACACAAAACAAACGAAGCAACAAAGTGCTTCGGCTGCTTACTGGCCGGGGCGCCCCGGGCGCCTAGGGCGCCCCGCGCCTAAGCCAGCGAGGCCGATTACCCTTATCCAGCTGAGAAGCCCGCGCTGAAGGAGTCAACCAGGGCGCCCCCAGCGTCCCGAGCGCCCCCAGTGTCAAACCTCAGCCCTATTTGAGTGGGATAGAGGTTGACCGAGCGAAGCTCGGATCACGTGACATGTGGGGGGGGGGGGGGCGCCCCCGACGTCCAGGGCACCCCGAGGTGCTATAAATAGCACCCAACGCCAAGGCTTTCGGACATCCAAGTTCTTGAACGCATTCACGCTCTTCTACTTCCGCGCTCTGCTCCGGCAACCTTCCGACTCGAGATACAAGCGTCGACGACGTCCTACTGCTCCGGAAAAAGTAATCTACACCGGACGTCGGTAAAAAGAAGAGTTTAATTTCAGTACTGCACTTTAACTGTAACTCTATTTCTGTAATTGATTTTGCACGATTATAGTATTGCCCGCAGTAAACTGTCAGCGACCGTGGGCCTTGGAGTAGGAGTCGACCTAGGCTCCGAACCAAGTAAAAAACTTGGTGTTTGCGTGTTTTTGTTTTTAATCTTCCGCTACGCATTCTATTTACCAATCCGAACGTTTTACGATATTCACCCCCCTCTATCATTTCTCTCGATCCAACAAGTGGTATCAGAGTGGGGAAGCTCAAATTTGATGCAACCACCAATTTAAGAATTTTTTTCGGATTTTTACAAATTTTTTTAATTTTTTTCTTCGTTCGAAATTTCTCTCGTAAGTCGAGGTTGGTGCAACACCCCTCAACAAATATTTCCTTCTTTATCCCGCACTACTAATCCAAGATCAAGTCTTGGGATATCTCTATCTATTCCTTAAGTTTCAGATAAATGGCCATGCAAGAAGGATTCAGCACTGCAAGACCACCTCTCTTCAGTGGGGAGGATTTCTCCTACTGGAAGAGTAGAATGGAGGTCCACCTGAAAACTCAGGTGGACATGTGGATAATCATCCAGTCTGGGCTGGAGATTCCAAAAAATACTGAAGGAGTACCTCAGACCTACTCAGAATGGGACACCGCTCTGAAACGCAAAATTGAAGTTGATGCAAAGGCGACCCAGACCCTCCAATGTGGCTTAACAAAAGAGGAGCTGAACCGGGTCGGCCCATTCAACAGTGCCAAGGATCTGTGGGGGAAACTGATCGAGCTGCACGAAGGAACATCCGACACTCGGATCAGCAAGAGAGATCTCCTCCTGAACAAGCTGTACACGATCAAAATGAGCGACAACGAAACGGCAGCGCAGCTTCACGCCCGAATTCAAGAACTAATGAACGGTCTACACACTATTGGTCACAAGGTCGAAAACCGTGACCTAATAAGGTACGCTTTAAATGCTTTCCCAAGAAACACCTTGCGGGCATCCATGGTAGATGCATACAAGGTTTCAAGGGACCTCTCTAAAATTAAATTAGATGAATTGTTCTCTGAATTAGAATTACACGAACAGACTAACTGCAATCTGGCTGAGAAAGGTATTGCCTTTGTTGCAGGAAAAACTGGAAGGACAACAAAGAAGAAGCCTCAACCTGAACCCGAGTCTAACTCAGACTCAGACTCAGAAGACGAAGAAGGAGATCGACCTAAGCTGCTCCGACTGGCCCGAAGCTACTACAAAGAATTGAAGAACCAAACCAACAGACGGAAAACAAGCCGAAGAAAGGACGAACCAGCTGAACTCGCAAAAGAAACGATCAAGCCCAATGTGACCTGCTACGAATGCAAGAAGAAAGGTCACTACAAGACGGAGTGTCCGAACCTAAAGGAGACCAAGAAGACAAGAAGAAAGAAAGCACTCCAAGCAACCTGGGACGAATCTTCCTCAGAAGAAGAAGAGGCACCCCAGTCAAACCTACTAGCTCTGACTGCCTCCGAAGAACTTGAGACCGAGTCAGAATTAGAGCAGAACGATGAAAAACTCACATTTTCAGAAAATGGTGAAATCACTGTAAGTGGATTTTCTAGAGTACAATTATGTGAATTGATATCCTATCTTTCTCGAGATTTGGCGAAAGCTAAACTCCGAGTCGAATCTCTCCGACAGGAAGTAAAACTCCTGAAAGAGAGAGCAGACTCTGAATCCTTAACTGAGAAGGTTCAAGAAGGAACCTCTGCTCAAGTTGAAAAACTTGACTCAGAGAACTCTTTCTTGAAAACTCAAGTTAAGGATCTTAGATCTGCCTTATAACGATTCACTTCTGGTTCCAAGGGTCTTGACATGATTCTTGGAAAAGAGAAGTCGGTTCTAAATCGATCCGGACTAGGCTATAGAACCAAATCTAGGCAAAGATCCTATTATGCTGTACTGAACCAATCCAGACCTAAAGTTCAGGCATGGGTACCTAAACTGTGCCTGAACAAACAAACTGGTTCAAATCAGTATTGGATCCCCAAGGACAAGATTCATATCTTGCCAAACCATTATCGTGGCTTTAGTCCAGGGGGAGCCAAATTAAAAACCATATTTATTGTTAGATAAAATCCAACTTTCTTTGTCTTTAAATTGCATGTTTGCTTGTTTATTTAATTTCTGCAATTTGCCATGTTTAGAATTAGGAATGGTTAGTTTAAGGACTGAACTAACTTAACTGAAATTTGACAACATAGTATTGGGTGACGGTGAGATGATAGTACGTTAGGGAAACCAATTCTAATAAGGTCAAGTATTCTTTACTTGGTCTCTTTAGACTGGTGAAACTAGCCGAAGCTACTGATCCAAGACCCAAACTAGTTAGACCAAAATTTTTCAAAGATTAATTTTGAAAATGAAATTTCACTGAAAGGCTTTGTCAAGGAAAGGGTTGATGATCCAATAAGGCTACGGCCAAAGAAGGCCTAGTGCCTCGCCAAGACCTGGAAGCCAATCTTTGAAATTCAAATTCAAACTAGTCTCTGTCAAATTCGAATCTAACACAAACGTTCAGTTAATTATAGATTCAAACATTTTTTTTAAATTAAAAATAAATTGATTGCTTTCAAAATTATATTAAGTCTTTCAAAATAAATCATATTTCTCTTACAAATTTTCTTTGCAAAACCTGTCTCACAAAACCTATAAGGCTAACGTGATTGATAACCCTAGACTGGGTGAGACGGCAAACTTAATGAAAATTCATTTAATAACTGCATTTTCTTAACATTTAGTTTAGAACGGCTCTGACTTAACGCTAGGCAAACCATGGCTAAAACAGTCAAATCAGGTCAAACCTGGTCAAGCAAGTCAAATCTGGTCAAATGCAGTCAAACAAGTCTATCAAAACACAAGTAGACTTTGCTAGGGCACCCATGACCCTTCGGGCGCCTCCCACCACACACATTCCAATCTTTCAAGACAAAAAGGGGTCAAAACAGTCTTTTAGGGCGCCCAGACCCTTGCGGGCGCCTCGAGGCTCATCAAGTGGCAGAAAGCTGCCACTCCACGCTGACCAGGGTGCCCGGATGCTCCCGGGTGCCCCGTATAGCTATTCAAAGACATAAAGCTGCCAAAAAGCAGCTCCAGCCCTGCCAGGGCGCCCTCGCCAGCCAGGGCACCCTCACGCTACAGGGCGCCCGAAAATGCCCTATAAAAGGGCTCCATACCCCCTTCTTCTCTTCACACTCAAACCACTCCTCCCCTTCAACTCTCTACTTTCCAAGAGACCTTGTAAGCTCTCATCCTCAACCATGCCTCCCCGAGCTGTCCGGTATAATTTTTCTTGCAATTAAGTTATTTTTTTAATGCAATTCCTTCATACTTTCTTTAAATGCATATTTCTTCTCTTAGAAGACGCCGACCAAACCAGGCAGAACCCGGTACCCAACCTAGTCCTGATCCTAGGTTTCCGAATTTAGAATTGTGTAATAAGTTTGCTCGAACGACCTATAAGCCTATCAAAACGAGCTACTTAAATAGACAATTTTTCACCCAATCCTGTCCCTTAGCAATGAATGTCATAAACTTTTACCAACTTGACAATCTCGTATTCTGCACCCATCCAATCAATACATCCTTATGTGCAGAATTTTACAACAACATAATTAGACAGGATGGTCTCATGTTCATCACCACTGTCCAAGGAATTCCCCTAACAATCACACCTACACTACTCAACCGATTTCTAGGACTACGATTCTCGCAGTCCACCTTCTGTTGTTACCCTCCTAGGGAGCCTCCCTTTGATGCTCCCTACTCTCACATTACCTTAGATATGTTACACTCTTACTTCTTTAGGCAACCCCTGGCCAGACGATTTCAGTCTGTCGACCTATAGGTCCAGGACTACGCTCTATATAGAGTCATAGTCCGATGTATTCTGCCCTTATCTACTAGAGACGTCGCTACTATGAGACCATTCCACACCTTTCTCCTATATGCCTTGATTCATCAGCTAGACATCGATATAGGACTTCACATGTTTCATGCTATCCTACATGCGTCCAGTGTTACCACGCAAGGGCGGGTACGCACACCCTACTGCCACATCATCACATCCATTTTACATCACCACGGTCGGAACATCAACAAGGGAGAGATAGCCGCCTTGACTGATTACGACGAGATATAGAAACTTCTCCCTAGCTGGTATAGAGGTTTTCGGTACCGGGGTTTTGTCATGGAGACGTCAGAGAGCCGGTCCCCAGATTGACTCAGATAGGAAGTCGAAGTCGATGTCGCCGATTTGGCAGCAGAGGCCCGAGCACACATAGACGAGCCTCCACCACCTACCATCGACCAGCGCTTCGCACAGATGCAGACGGAGATCCACAGTCTCCGAGAGGAAGTCGAGGCCTATCACATCGAGCAGATGGATGCTCGTAGAGCCGATCGAGAGGTGGCCGATACACGATACATTGAGATGATGGCACTATTTCGATCATGGCAGCCTGGCTCATCTGACCACCCTGGCCCTTCTTCATAGTTAGACTATTTCAGCATTGTACTAAGTAACTAAAACTTGACTCATGTTTGACTCTACTGGACCTCTGTTTGACCAGTTAACCTATTGGGTTTGACTACTTATTTGACTTGAATATCTGATCTTTACTATGCTTAGTAGAATTGGTTAACTCTACTTTTTGGTTTTCTTACTACTTTATTCATTTCAAAATCAGTTTTAAAGTAGTTTTTAAAAAAAATGCTTTCAAAATCAACTTTTACTTAGTTTTGAAAAAGCTTTTCAAAATAAAATTTTTTTGACTTAGTTTTATTCTAAAACTACCCCCTTCAAAACTAGGGCTCTTTCACAAATGGACTTAGCCTAGGCCCTAACCCTAGAACTGCATGCACCTATAGATTTAGAAGCCAGCATCTCACAAGCACCTTAGGGTACTTTTGATTGATAACCTAGAATGGGTTTAGATGCTTAGGTCTTTGCCTTAATTCAAGATGCTTTAAGTCAGTGCATCTGCAGTAATTGGGGCACTAAATACAAACTACACAGTAATCAAGTTAAGTGTCAAGTTTAAAAAATCTAACTTGAACAGTACACTTAACTTGACTAATCCTAGCAAAAACTACTGTTTAATGACAGTTAGTAAGTAGCTAATTAGGTTAGACAGGACCCTAAAAGAAACTGATTTGGTTTAGTTCATATCCTGAATTGGGTCAGTACAACAAAATAATGCAATTTATTCACTTTTATGCAATTTAATTATCCTGTTTCTGCTATATTTATTTGTTTTTGATATATGGCAAAGGGGGAGAGATAGAAAAAGAGAGTTTAAAATTTTCTAAAATTTTTTATGTAAAATTTTTTCCAAAAATTTCAAACCCTATCCTTTATTCAAAAAGTATTCAAGACTTAAGTTTGCAAAATTTTTCTAAGTATTTCAAAACTTTAAGCTTTCAAAATTTTTCTAAGTACTTTTTACTTTAAGCTTTCAAAATTTTTCTAAGTACTTTTACTTTAAGCTTTCAAAAATTTCTCTTTACCTTAAGGTTTCAAAATTACTTCTCAAGATTTCAAAATTTTTAAAGTACTTAAGCTATCAAAATTTCTCTAAGTATTTAAACTTAAGGTTAAACTTTTTTCCAAAATGCACAACCAAAATTATTTTTGGAAAATTTGACTCTAAAGTTTCTGTTGAAAAGTGTAAGGAAAATGAAATTCATCCTTAAAACTTAGTTTTAAAAACCGCACAAATTTTTTTGAAAAATCAAGGGGGAGATTCCTTCCAGGGGGAGGGAACTAAACTGATGTATCATCTGCTATGATTAACTTAACTTTTTGAATCAGATTGCCATAAATCAAAAAGGTGGAGATTGTTGGTGCAGACAGCACCCAAGTCAAACTTATGTTTTGATAAATGGCAAAGGGTTCAAAAGTTAAGTCTTATTTGTTTTCTAACATGCTGCGTGAGTGTGCAGATTCAAAGCCCTAGCGAAGGACTGCTAGGCACCTGGCGAAGGACTGCCAGGATACAAAGCCCTAGCGGAGGACTGCTAGGCACCTGGCGAAGGACTGCCAGGATACAAAGCCCTAGGGAAGGACTGCTAGGCACCTGACGAAGGAATGCCAGGAGACAAAGACCTAGCGAAGGGCTGCTAGGCACCAGGCGAAGGATAGCTTGGTACTGAAGACCTGGCGAAGGACTGCTAGGCAAAAGTCCAACTGGAGGAGCCGGTTGGCGACAGGTAAACTCTCCTGAGAGGAGTAGGTGAGGACGCGTTCCTGGTCGAGGGAACAGTAGGCGTCGGTTCGACCTAGGGTTCCATTTAGGAGACCCAAAGTCAGAACCAAGACAGCTAAGGCTGTATAAACTCAATACTCTATTGTTTCATATTGTTTTGGACTAACCCTGGATGCAGGACCGAAGGAACGTGTGTCTGCAGCTCAGAATGCCTAAAAGAGAGAGGCAAGTAGCTGAGCAGGGCGCCCCCAGTGTTCAGGGCGCCCCCAAGGCCAACACAAAACAAACGAAGCAACAAGTGCTTCGGCTGCTTACTGGCCGGGGCGCCCTCAGTGCCCAGGGCGCCCCGCGCCTAAGCCAGCGAGGCCGATTACCCTTATCCAGCCGAGAAGCCCGCGCTGAAGGAGTCAACCAGGGCGCCCCCAGCGTCCCGGGCGCCCCCAGTGTCAAACCTCAGCCCTATTTGAGTGGGATAGAGGTTGACCGAGTGAAGCTCGGATCACGTGACACGTGGGGGGCGCCCCCGACGTCCAGGGCGCCCCGAGGTGCTATAAATAGCACCCAACGCCAAGGCTTTCGAACATCCAAGTTCTCGAACGCATTCACGCTCTTCTGCTTCCGCGCTCTGCTCCGGCAACCTTCCGACTCGAGATACAAGCGCCGACGATGTCCTACTGCTCCGGAAAAAGTAATCTACACCGGACGTCGGTAAAAAGAAGAGTTTAATTTCAGTACTGCACTTTAACTGTAACTCTATTTCTGTAACTGATTTTGCACGATTATAGTATTGCCCGCAGTAAACGGTCAGCGACCATGGGCCTTGGAGTAGGAGTCGACCTAGGCTCTGAACCAAGTAAAAAACTTGGTGTTTGCGTGTTTTTGTTTTTAATCTTCCGCTACGCATTCTCTTTACCAATCCGAACGTTTTACGATATTCACCCCCCCTCTATCATTTCTCTCGATCCAACAGAGTTTACTTTTCCTACACCTACATTTCATTGTAGATATCATTTTCATGTTTCTTAGAGTAAATTTTTCTCTTTTTAAAGTGAGTAGTTGATAATAAATTCTTAGGCAAAATAGAATGAATAAATAGACATTGTAAATACCATGTTATTTCTTTTAGCACTTTTGTTCTTAGTGAATAAATGTATCCCTATAGGTTGTCTTCATGTCATTTTAGAATCTCTTGGAAATAAATTAAATTTGGTTGTTAAAACTTAAGGTTTGAGCTAATGGATGAAATCTTGGATGCTTGAGTACTACTTGACTTTAGATTCTTAATTGATGACTTGAGATGAATTATTTGCACCTAGTGAGAATTAGCCTTATTTTTGTGACACACATATGTAATTGTACTCTAGAACTTGCTTAGGTTCTTTCAAAACCATATTTCAATGATTTGATCACATCTATAGAGACTAATCAAATTGTTTACCTTTCCATATCAATTTTTGGCACTAATCATGTTTATTCTATTTTTCTTTCCTTATTTCCTACTCTTAACCACACTTTTCTATGGACTTGTTTGTTTGGGATGTTTCTTAATGCTACTTTGCCTGAGACAGACAAAAGATCAAGTGTGGGGGAGTTGGTTAGTGTTTTGGAATTGTTTTGTATCAAGGAGGCATTTTATTTCAAAGGGTAAAAAATTTTTTTTCTGCAATTTCATATGCCAAGTTGAATTGAGTTGGTGTCAAGAATGAGCAAGAAGAAGTGGTTAAGGATGGAAGCAATTGGAGATCTAGATTCTTGATTATAATTTAAAGATCCAAGTGACACGCAATGAAAAAAAAATCTGCAATGAGAGAAAAATGGCACGCAAAAGCAAAAAGGAAAATTTTTGTGCCAAAGTGAAGATTTTTTTTTTTGTGGAGCTGACTTGGACCAGAAATGATGTGAATCAAGAATTGGGAAGTTGGAATTATGGAAGTTAGGTTCATTTGCACTTTGCTAAATTTTGAATTGAAACAAAGTCTGTGCCAAAAAGAAAGAAAAAAAAAGGAAACATTTGGAGAGTTGAATTGCAGCTATACTTGGCTGTAAAATCAGAAACGTTGTGAGAAAATCTGGAATGCAGCTGTGCAGAACTAAAACTAGTGCAAGGTTTGCTATCAATTGAAGAAAATAGTGAGTATCGAGTGAGTATCAAACACATTAACAGAAAAAAAAATCAGTGAGAATGCTAGGACTAAGGTTGTGTCTCCATGAAGCAAATTCGGCACAATTAGTATCAGTCTCAAACTGAATCTGGGTTGGAAAATCAGTGATGCATTGTTGGATTTAAACAGAATTTTAAGAAAGGCTGATCTGAAGAAAAAAAAGTCTGAAGCTGAAAAAATCTGAACTGCATTGCAAAGGTTGCTGCCGAGTGCTGAATTTGGAGCTGCTGAAATGATACAAGCTAATTCCATGTAAGCTGCAAAGTGTTGAATCTATTGAAGGATTGTTTGTGAAGCTGAATTGGAGAAATCAGATTGGAATGTGGAGCTGTAATCTGAAACAGAAAATGGTGTTCCATGCAAGCAGTTTCTGCACAAGTTTGGTATCAACTTGGACTGAGATTTGGTTTCCAAAGGCTATGCGTTCGGGAATTGAGTACATAAACATGCCAGAAATTGTTGAGCACATCCATTACTGATCAGAAGAAGAGGGCTGATTTGATTCTCAAAACAAAAAAAAATATATAGAAAATGCAGTGAAGTGTCGTGACTAAGAAGGAAAAAAATGGAGTGTATCAATTCATTTAGTGAAGCATTTAAACTCTCCACTACTAATGATGTTAAATGTTTTGAGAAATCAGAGAAATGCAAGTTCTGAAAAGTAATATCGTGGAGCCGATGACTTGAAACAGGAAGGGAAAAGAAAAAAATTAAAGAAGTGTGCCAACTTGTAAAGGATCAAAGGAAGTTGCAAGAGTGGTTAGTGAAGAATATATTTGGAGCATCTAACTTCCTAATTGTCATTTAGTGTTTCAAGTTCCCATGATACAAATTCAAGGCCGAAAGTTCCAATTGAACAATTAGAAGATTAGAGAGCAGAAAAAAATCAAATCAGAAAAAAAAGAGAAACAAAGTGGCACACCATTGAAGTTTTGGCACCATGAAGCAAGTGAAGTTTCTCTCATCCAAATCAAATTCTTTGCCCCACTACAAGTCTGACTTTGCTAGAGGATTATAAAAAAAAAAGAAAGGAAAAAAATCAGAAAAGAAGAGGGAAGGAAGCAAGGTTGGCACGCAAATGGGAAATTGGCACAATGAAGTCAAGGAAGGTTTCTTCATCCAAATCAAAGGCATTATTCAAGTTTGACTTCACCACACTTTTGACTTCACTAGCTGACTGTAAAGAGGGCAAAGCACATTGGAAATATGCTTGAACAACCAAGTCATCCACTTTATCAATTTTTCTATTTTCTTGGCCTTCACTTCATTCTTACCATTTTCCATATTTATCACTTGTTTTTGTAGATGTGGATCCTAATTATGAATAATGGTGGAGAGTAGATAACAAGCAAGCCTATGGTGTAACGCCCGCCCTTATATCTACTCTCGGGGCGGGGTTACGTAATAATTAATCATACTTATTTTTTTTCTATCTTCTAGCATGGCATTAAAACAACAATGCAAGGGCTAAGGACTGAGCATGCTTGTTTAACTATCAAAATCATTCTATAACATGATAATATCACTAGTAATGTAACTCATAACATAATCAAGTATAAGAGACCTCCAAGGTAAACACTATCATGCCATGTCAATCCTAATCACTAACACTTATTGTCAAGGGAACATAAACATAAACATAAATATGTAGATATAGAAGTCTTTCTTTCCCGAGCCACCACCCCACACATCTTCAGCCTTCCTGCCTCTTCCTTTAGTTCATGTGTTCCTTACCTTTATCTGCAGCATAAGACAACACATAACTAGTAAGCATAAAAGCTTAGTAAGGATCCGGTCCTACTCGCAAAATCCATACGAAAGCATACAGCGTGTGTACATAACAAGACATAAGCATGAGTTCATCATAGCATACTAAACATCAAGTTTCTAAGCATGCAGCATATAGAATTTTAAGCATACCTATCACATGCAATAAATGTTTTTCAAAGCAGTTCCATAATGGTATTACTTAAAAATACATCCATATCATATTGGGCCCTGTTGTGTACCAACTATCGCGCGGAACTATTGCGCGTTCCCTAATGAATTGGGGTAGCGAGCCACCAATTAATTAGAGCAGGACCCTTCCGTCCTACCGGAGCCATGACCTTACGTTAACATGCACCCCGGATTTGTTTAACGACCCCCTTACGAGTCGGGTACACAACTTCAAAAGTAAAATACTTATCATGCTTTTACATATATGCTAAGGAGTACTCCAAATCACTTCTTACAGGACACACCACTCTTCAAGGGTGCTCATGATTCCGGAGGGACACACCACACAACATAAGGGGTGCTCTTGATCCCATACTTAGTAGAGTATCCGTTCAAGCATTTTAACATATCACATGCAATTTCATAAGTGCGCCCCATGGGCTATAAGACATGCTCATACATACATCATAATTCAACCACTTAACATACTTTAGATCTGACAAGATTTGGTCACATAGGTCATACTCATATCATAGGAAGTGGTAGCATGCTAACAATTAAGATTTCAATTAGACATCTCATTTAAACACCTCATGCATAAACATATCATAGCATGCTAACAATTAAGGTTTCAATATCAACCATTCCATTTAACACCACATGCATATACATATAATCATCCCCAACCATAAACATATATCATAGGGTAGTTTGACCTTCACAAACCCTAGTCCTAGTGGGTTGGCCGAAACATCAAGAGTAGGGAAAGATTAGGACTTTTGCATTGATCGTTCACACAAACAATGATACAAACACCTTTTATACAATATCATACCATACACTAAGCATGAATATTTTCTAGGATAATTCAACTCTCCTTAACCCTAATTCATTGCCTTGGCCGAAACCCTTACAAACCCTAAACCTTAGTTGTTGTCATCACAAAATGAAGGGTCACCACATATGTGGATACCCTAAGTCCTAAGGGTTCTTTTCATGTATCAAAAGTAGCCAAACACTTCCTTTGGAAGTGGCCGAACCCTATACAAGGACAACCCTAGATTTTTATTCATTACATTTGAAGGATACAACACACACATATACCCTAAGTTCCAAGGGGTCTACACATGTAACAAGAAGAAATCAAGGCCTCCTCTTTGAGGTTGGCCGAAAGTCACACAAGGATATAACCCTAGGTTTTTTTTTTTCACAACATTTTGATTAAACCCCATATACATATACCCTAAGTTCCAAGGGTCTACTAGTGTAATAAAAAGGAACCAAAGCCTTCCCCTAAGGGGGTGGCCGAAACATGCCAAGGGGAAAAAGTCCCCATTTTTTTTTTGAAACAATCAAGGAAACAACACATACGATAACCATTACACTGCAGGCGAGGGGATACTTACATCCTTTCGCTTGAATTTCTTCTCCTCTTAAAATCTTAGGGTACCCTTAAAGAAGAAGAAGATGAGAGTTTCCCTTGTTAGTCTTCTCTAGCAACCTTGGCTCTAGTAGAGGGCAATAACCTTCAATGGATTCCTTTCTCCTTCCAATTCCCTAGGGTTAAAACCCTAGGGTTCACTTTTTTTTCGAAAATGAAAAGAGAAGAAGAGAAGGGGATTTCGGTGATGAGAGGGAGGAAGAAGAAGAAGAAGAGGAAGTTATTCCAACTTCCCTTATTTATACTTTTCTCATGAAGAGACATGTCTCTTCACTTCCCTAGTTTTTAACAAGCATGTTTCTTATTCCCTCTACAAGAAACATTGCTTGGTTCATTGGTTATGACATGGTGAGTGCAACGAGGAGGTTCAAGGTTCAATCCTTGCTTCCTCCTTTTTATCACATTTTGCACTAATCCATATCAAAGCTCATTAAGCCAAGCCCATCATGAAATTTCATAATATTAATAATATTTCATGAATCCATAATTTTTCATAAGAATAATAATATTTCATGAATTTCATACTATTTCATATTCATGAATTCATAATATTTCCTAATATTCCATGATAATATTTCATGAATTTCATAATATTTCATATTCATGAATTCATAATATTTTCTAATATCCATGATAATATTTCATGAATTTCATAATATTTCATGTTCATGAATTCATAATATTTTCTAATATCCATGATAATATTTCATGAATTTCATAATGTTTTATATTCATGCATTCATAATATTTCTTGATATCCATAATACTATTTCATGAATTTCATGATATTTCATAACATTCTATATGGGAAAATTTTGGGGCGTTACAATCCTCCATACCTTATAAAAAGTTCGTCCCGAACTTTAAAATAATTCCGGATACTTTAATCGTATTGCCTCCTCTCGTTCCCATGTGGCTTCTTCGAATTGTTCATTCCGCCACAGAACCTTTACTAAGGGTACTTCCTTGTTCCTTAGCTTTTTAACTTCCCGATCTAAGATCTGTATAGGTCGGCGTTCGGAACATAAGTTCTCTTGATCTTGTACTGGTGGAGGTTCTATCCTTTGATTTCCATCAGAGGTACATTTCTTGAGCATTGATACATGGAAGACATTGTGAATAGCCGACATTTCTGGCGGTAACTCCAGTTCATAGGCCACTTTGCCTACCCGTCTCAGAATCTGATACGGTCCCACATATCTCGGACTCAGCTTCCCTTTCTTTCCGAATCTCATCACCCCTTTCATAGGGGCCACTTTCAGGAATACTGAATCCCCAACCTCAAACTCTAATGGTCTGCGTCGCTTGTCAGCGTAGCTTTTCTGCCGACTCTGAGCAGTCTCTATTCTCTGGCGAATATTCGTTATAGCCTGAGTGGTTTCGTCTATAATATCCGTCGGGAGTCCCATCTCCTTCTTTTCACCACTCTCAAGCCAGCATATAGGAGATCTGCATTTCCTTCCGTATAGTGCTTCGTACGGTGCCATCCCGATAGTAGCCTGATAACTGTTGTTATAAGCAAACTCTGCCAGGCTCAGGTATCGACACCAGCTTCCCTTGAAATCCAAGGCACAAGCTCGCAACATGTCCTCTAATATCTGGTTTACTCTTTCAGTCTGCCCGTCAGTCTGGGGGTGAAAGGCAGTACTAAATTTCAGCTTCGTGCCAAGAGCCTTCTGCACGTGTCCCCAAAAATCCACAGTAAATCGACCATCTCGATCCGAGATGATGGTCTTGGGAACCCCGTGTAGTCGGATAATTTCCTTGACGTACAGTTGAGCCAACTGCTCCACCGAGTAGGTCATTCTGATGGCCAGAAAATGGGCGGACTTGGTGAGTCTGTCCACTATAACCCATATGCCATCATATCCATTCGTCGTTCTAGGTAGCCCAGAGATGAAATCCATGGAGATGTCTTCCCATTTCCACTCGGGAATAGTCAGGGGTTGCAAAACTCCTCCAGGCCTCTGGTGTTCTGCTTTGACCCTTTGGCAGGTCAAACACATACTGACATAGTGGGCTACATCCCGCTTCATACCAGACCACCAAAATTTTCTCTTCAGATCCTGATACATCTTGGTAGACCCAGGATGCATCGCATAAGGTGTTCCGTGAGCCTCCTCTAGGATTCTTGTCCGTAAGTCGGAGTCGTCGGGAATGCATAATCGATCCCGGAAATATAAGACTCCGCTGTCTGAAATCCGAAATCCAGCGTCCTTGCCTTCGAGAACCTCTTGCTTGATTCTCTGAAGACTCGGATCATGATTCTGCTTTTCCAGAATATCACCGAACAAGGTCGGCGCAATCATCAGGGTGGACAACTGTCCTGTTATGATCTCAATCCCGTAATTCATAATTTCTTCCCCTAAGGGTTGTGACAAAGCCGACAAAGACATCAAGGCAGCACATGATTTTCTACTGAGAGCATCGGCTACCTTGTTGGCTTTTCCCGGATGGTACAGGATCTCATAATCATAATCCTTGACCAATTCGAGCCATCTGCGCTGTCTCATATTCAGATCTTTCTGGGTGAAGAAATACCGCAGACTCTGGTGATCTGTATAAACTTTACACTGAGTTCCATATAGATAGTGTCTCCATATTTTCAGTGCAAAGACCATCGCTGCTAATTCTAAGTCATGGGTAGGGTAGTTTCTTTCATGTTCCTTCAGTTGCCTAGAGGCATAGGCAATTACCTTACCATTTTGCATAAGCACAGCTCCGAGTCCAAGTTTGGATGCATCGCTGTACATATCGAAACCCATATCGCTCTCGGGAAGAGTCAATATTGGAGCGCTAGTCAACCCCCTTTTCAGTTCAGTAAAGCTCTTTTCACATTCCTCGGTCCATATATATTTCTTGTCTTTCTTCGTAAGAGCTGTCATAGGGGCTGCAATCCGAGAGAAGTTCTCTACGAATTTTCTGTAATAGTCTGCTAGCCCGAGGAAACTTCGGATTTCACTGGCATTCTTGGGTCTAGTCCAGTTACTCACAGCTGCAATTTTAGTCGGGTCCACCATTACTCCTTCCTTGGAGATAACATGTCCCAAGAATGATACTTGATCGAGCCAGAACTCGCATTTGGAAAATTTAGCATACAGTTGTTCCTTCTGAAGAATCTGTAGTACTATACTCAGGTGTTCAGCATGTTCTTCGGAAGTTCTCGAATATATAAGGATATCGTCGATAAAGACGATCACAAATCTGTCGAGGAATGCCGAGAATACCCGATTCATTAAATCCATAAACATAGCTAGCGCATTGGTAACTCCAAATGGCATAACTACGAACACATAATGTCCGTATCTGGTTCGGAAAGCCGTCTTCGGTATATCCTCCTTTTTCACCCTGACTTGGTGATAACCAGATCTCAAGTCAATCTTAGAGAATACCGTGGCTCCTTTCAGTTGATCGAACAGGTCATCTATCCTGGGTAAAGGGTACCTGTTCTTAATAGTCACATTGTTCAGCGCCCGATAGTCGATACACATTCGCATCGACCCATCCTTCTTTTTCACGAACAGTACGGGAGCTCCCCAGGGGGAATGACTAGGGCGGATGAGTCCCTTGTCAAGCAGCTCCTGTAACTGTCCCTGTAATTCCTTTAATTCCGTCGGTGCCATCCGGTATGGTGCCTTAGAAATAGGGTTAGTACCAGGAACCAACTCAATTGCAAATTCAATATCTCTTTCAGGTGCTAACCCTGGTAAGTCATCGGGAAATACCTCTGGGTAATTGCATACGACTTTGACGTCTTCTAGCTTCGGGCCCCCGGTAGGACTGGTATCAACCACATGAGCTAGAAATCCAGAGCATCCCCTTTCTAACATCTTCCTTGCTTTCAGAGCTGACAAGAATTTACTTGTCCTCTTCCTCGGCTCTCCGAGAAATTCGAACAGAATTTCCGCCTCAGGTCGGAAGATAACTCTTCGTTTCCGGCACTCAATGGAGGCGCCATATTTGTTCAAGAAATCCATGCCCAATATCACATCATAATCTGACATATCAAGCACTATCAGATCGCAGTAGAGTTCCCTATCTGCGATCCTGATTGGTGCGGCCCGTAGCACTTGGGTAGAGGGCATCACCTCACCCGAGGGCAGTGTTGTCAGAAACTTGCAGTCTAAATCTTGCAGTGACATATCCTTTCTTTTGGCATATTGCATAGAGATAAACGAATGTGTTGCCCCGGTGTCAAATAAAGCAGTAGCATACTGACTGTAAATAAATATCTGACCTGTGACAACGGTAGAGGCAGTCGCCACGTCTTCTTTCGTAAGAGAGAAAACCCTGGCGTTTGTTGTGGCAGGCGGGGCTTCTAATCTCCCCTGGCATATATGAGTACCATCTATAGCTGCCTGCATCAGGTGTAGCTGGGGAGGAGCACCTTTGTACTGAACATATTGCGGCTGAGGTGCTTTGGCTGCAGTAGGACACTCTCTAGCCATGTGTCCTTCCTTTCCGCAAGTATAGCATCTCCTGGCGCCTAAAAGGCATGTCCCTGGGTGCATCTTCCCACAATTGACACATTGGGGATATTTAGGCTTCTTGCCTAAATAACCACTGGCAGATTTATCCCATGGCTTCCTCTTTCCGTTGTGATTCCTTTTCCAGTGGGGGTTGCTATTTGAAGGTTTCTGACCTCCCGACTGATTCTGACTCTTGCTGGCAGTCAGGGGTTGGCTCTGCTGGTTAATATTCTTTAGATAATGCTCAGTAATAAGGGCGCTGCTGAACAGTTCCTCCGCAGTCTGGGGCCTATTAACGCCGCCAGCTACATTTAGAGCTATCTCGGGCCTGAGCATCTTGAGCATTAATCTGACCCTTTCCTTCTCTGTACTGACCAACTCCGGACATAATCGTGCCAGTCGGTTAAATTGCTTAACAGCATCGTTGACTGAGAGATTTCCCTGCCGGAATTCAGTGAACTCATCAAAATGCCTGTTTGTGACTCGCATATTAAAGAATTCCTCCAGAAATTCGGACTCGAAGTCCTTCCACTTCATCTGGTCCACTGACCTTCTAGCTTTTACCCGTTCCCACCACATCCTGGCGTCGCCAGTGAGGCAGAACGAGACACATTTAATTTTCTCGTGCTCGGGCCAGTCTAATAATTCCACTGTGCTCTCAACTGTCTTGAGCCAGGCCTGGGCGTCCCAGGGCTCGCAGGTGCCCGAGAACTTCTCCGGCTTCAGTCTCTGCCACTGAATCAGATAGGCCTCCTGTCGGACTCCTCGGACCGGAGTGTCCGGGGGTGCCTGTGCAGTTGGAGGCTCAGTAGGCATCACATTCTGACTTCCCTGCGGGGTTGCAGTGTTCCCCTGCTGGGTCATCAGAGTGTTTATTATCTGCTGTTGTTCAGTGACCTGACGCTGCAGATCTGTGATCACTTGCATCATATCAGGTGGGGGTGCTGTCTCGTTACCCCGATTGCTACGTCTTCTAGCCATATCTATCATACAGGTGATAAATAAGCTACATAAGAATTAACGCTACTTTTCTTGTTATGCAAGCATTAATCATCTCTATACATGTCATTACTGTACATGCAATAAAATAAAGCGAGGTTAGGATCTCTTACTTGGAAGCGGCAGGATGAAGCTTGATGTGTGTGTGGTGGAGGGGAAACCTGCTCTGATACCAACCTGTAACGCCCGCCCTTATATCTACTCTCGGGGCGGGGTTACGTAATAATTAATCATACTTATTTTTTTTCTATCTTCTAGCATGGCATTAAAACAACAATGCAAGGGCTAAGGACTGAGCATGCTTGTTTAACTATCAAAGTCATTCTATAACATGATAATATCACTAGTAATGTAACTCATAACATAATCAAGTATAAGAGACCTCCAAGGTAAACACTATCATGCCATGTCAATCCTAATCACTAACACTTATTGTCAAGGGAACATAAACATAAACATAAATATGTAGATATAGAAGTCTTTCTTTCCCGAGCCACCACCCCACACATCTTCAGCCTTCCTGCCTCTTCCTTTAGTTCATGTGTTCCTTACCTTTATCTGCAGCATAAGACAACACATAACTAGTAAGCATAAAAGCTTAGTAAGGATCCGGTCCTACTCGCAAAATCCATACGAAAGCATACAGCGTGTGTACATAACAAGACATAAGCATGAGTTCATCATAGCATACTAAACATCAAGTTTCTAAGCATGCAGCATATAGAATTTTAAGCATACCTATCACATGCAATAAATGTTTTTCAAAGCAGTTCCATAATGGTATTACTTAAAAATACATCCATATCATATTGGGCCCTGTTGTGTACCAACTATCGCGCGGAACTATTGCGCGTTCCCTAATGAATTGGGGTAGCGAGCCACCAATTAATTAGAGCAGGACCCTTCCGTCCTACCGGAGCCATGACCTTACGTTAACATGCACCCCGGATTTGTTTAACGACCCCCTTACGAGTCGGGTACACAACTTCAAAAGTAAAATACTTATCATGCTTTTACATATATGCTAAGGAGTACTCCAAATCACTTCATACAGGACACACCACTCTTCAAGGGTGCTCATGATCCCGGAGGGACACACCACACAACATAAGGGGTGCTCTTGATCCCATACTTAGTAGAGTATCCGTTCAAGCATTTTAACATATCACATGCAATTTCATAAGTGCGCCCCATGGGCTATAAGACATGCTCATACATACATCATAATTCAACCACTTAACATACTTTAGATCTGACAAGATTTGGTCACATAGGTCATACTCATATCATAGGAAGTGGTAGCATGCTAACAATTAAGATTTCAATTAGACATCTCATTTAAACACCTCATGCATAAACATATCATAGCATGCTAACAATTAAGGTTTCAATATCAACCATTCCATTTAACACCACATGCATATACATATAATCATCCCCAACCATAAACATATATCATAGGGTAGTTTGACCTTCACAAACCCTAGTCCTAGTGGGTTGGCCGAAACATCAAGAGTAGGGAAAGATTAGGACTTTTGCATTGATCGTTCACACAAACAATGATACAAACACCTTGTATACAATATCATACCATACACTAAGCATGAATATTTTCTAGGATAATTCAACTCTCCTTAACCCTAATTCATTGCCTTGGCCGAAACCCTTACAAACCCTAAACCTTAGTTGTTGTCATCACAAAATGAAGGGTCACCACATATGTGGATACCCTAAGTCCTAAGGGTTCTTTTCATGTATCAAAAGTAGCCAAACACTTCCCTTTGGAAGTGGCCGAACCCTATACAAGGACAACCCTAGATTTTTATTCATTACATTTGAAGGATACAACACACACATATACCCTAAGTTCCAAGGGGTCTACACATGTAACAAGAAGAAATCAAGGCCTCCTCTTTGAGGTTGGCCGAAAGTCACACAAGGATATAACCCTAGGTTTTTTTTTTCATAACATTTTGATTAAACCCCATATACATATACCCTAAGTTCCAAGGGTCTACTAGTGTAATAAAAAGGAACCAAAGCCTTCCCCTAAGGGGGTGGCCGAAACATGCCAAGGGGAAAAAGTCCCCATTTTTTTTGAAACAATCAAGGAAACAACACATACGATAACCATTACACTGCAGGCGAGGGGATACTTACATCCTTTCGCTTGAATTTCTTCTCCTCTTACAATCTTAGGGTACCCTTAAAGAAGAAGAAGATGAGAGTTTCCCTTGTTAGTCTTCTCTAGCAACCTTGGCCCTAGTAGAGGGCAATAACCTTCAATGGATTCCTTTCTCCTTCCAATTCCCTAGGGTTAAAACCCTAGGGTTCACTTTTTTTCGAAAATGAAAAGAGAAGAAGAGAAGGGGATTTCGGTGATGAGAGGGAGGAAGAAGAAGAAGAAGAGGAAGTTATTCCAACTTCCCTTATTTATACTTTTCTCATGAAGAGACATGTCTCTTCACTTCCCTAGTTTTTAACAAGCATGTTTCTTATTCCCTCTACAAGAAACATTGCTTGGTTCATTGGTTATGACATGGTGAGTGCAACTAGGAGGTTCAAGGTTCAATCCTTGCTTCCTCCTTTTTATCACATTTTGCACTAATCCATATCAAAGCCCATTAAGCCAAGCCCATCATGAAATTTCATAATATTAATAATATTTCATGAATCCATAATTTTTCATAAGAATAATAATATTTCATGAATTTCATACTATTTCATATTCATGAATTCATAATATTTCCTAATATTCCATGATAATATTTCATGAATTTCATAATATTTCATATTCATGAATTCATAATATTTTCTAATATCTATGATAATATTTCATGAATTTCATAATATTTCATGTTCATGAATTCATAATATTTTCTAATATCCATGATAATATTTCATGAATTTCATAATATTTCATATTCATGCATTCATAATATTTCCTGATATCCATAATACTATTTCATGAATTTCATGATATTTCATAACATTCTATATGGAAAAATTTTGGGGCGTTACATATGGTAGTGCAAAAAGCATGTGTGTTTGAGTGAGCTCCACTTTCATCATGAATTTAGAACTCAAGAAGAGAGCCACCAAAAATTTCTTTTGAAAGGTTAGTTAGTTAAATTCATCTTAATGAATCATGAAGGATGAAAAAGCTAGGTTGTTGATTTAGGGACGAGACACTAATCCATAGAGCTTAGATTTTTGAGAATTGACAACCTTAGGTAATTTCTTTTCACTTGTTTCTAATTATGCTTGGAAAGAGCCTAAGGGATACATACTTAGTAGTTTCGCGAGACGCTCAAGCTTAAGTGTGGGGGAGTTGATAAGTGTTATTTTGTTGATCATTTTAGTTGCTAAAATCCAAGTTTGACCCATATTTTACTTGCTTAATCTTGCATTTATTCTAGGTTCTAGGAATTACTGCTATTTTGGACTTAATTGTAAATTTCGATACATTTGAATTATTTTGCTACTAAATTTTTGATCTATTTTTGTAGGCATGAAAGGATCATGGACCTAGGGCAGGCTGGGTCAAACTTGAGTCGGAAGTGGACCCGGATCGAGTGATCAAGCTTCAGACAAATCTGGGCCGTCCGATTCAAAAACGGCTAGATCTGAGCCATCTGGGAACCTCTGAGGTAATCCGAGCTAGGGTTAAGGCTGATCAAGCACTCAGGTCAAGATCTGAGATTTTCATCCAAATCAGAGATCATTCAACCGTTGGATCAAGCTCAGAGGGCTCTAGACTGTCCATTCAAAGATTAAGTTGATCTGGGCCATCCGTTGCAAATCTGGAAGATCCGAGCTACTGTGAGGCAGATCCTGACCCTTGATCAACATCATTAAAGTTTTGTTCAGATCGGATAAAGATCAGCCGTTGGATCTTCTCTAAACAATCTGGACTGTTCATTCTTAAGTATTTAATAAAAAATTTCCCTCAGCTGCAGCTCGTCGCGTCTTCGCCGCAAGCCTTCCTCTTCGATTGTTCTTCGTTTTTCTTCAAGCTTTACTTCATCTAAGGGGCGCGACCACTCAATTCCTTCATTAGATCAAGTTCTAGATCGTCGGCGAGGTGTCTCCGTGAGGTTTCCAGCTCAGATTTGCCCAAGAAACAGAGCTGATGTGAGGTTTCCTTGGCTCTGCTGTTTGCTATCTTCGATCTCGGTGGTGCATTATTTCTTCCATCCGAGCTATCTGGAGGGGTTCCCTGGAGTGCTCGGATCAATTCCAAGCCATCAGCGCAATCCACCACAGCGAGATTGAAGGAATCAAATGGAAATTTTAGATTGAGCAGAGTTTGAGCTTGGATTGAATTGCAGAGGTAGTTTCTCAATGATTTGTGGAGCTTACGGGTTCGAGGCTCACCCTTGTGTGACTGCAAGGAGTTCTTGAGCTAAGGGAGTGATTGAAGATTAGTTTTCTTAATGAATTTCTATTAATTAGCTGTAATTTCATTTCTGCAGTTCAATCTCAGTTCTGAATTTCTGTATCAGTTTTGTTTGGATCTTTTCTGCATTAATTAGTGTTTTTATTTTGAATTGTTATTAGTTAGTTTGTTTGTTAGTGAACAATTGTATTTGAATTCAGTTTGTTTCTTAATTTAGTTCATGCGTATCAATTTCCTGAATTTTTCCCTTGCGTATCAGTTGTGTCTTGCGTATCAACCCAGTTTCTGCATTTTTTTTCAGTTACTTCAAACTTAGTTTGCCCCTAGTTTCCATTTCTGATGTTAGGGATAAAATTTAGTGAGCTAATGTATTCAGTCTCAGCTTTCTTAACAATTTGATCATTTCTGAATTCCATTCCATTTCCGTATCTAGTTTCAATTGTTGCGTGCCAGTTTCAGTTTGCGTATCAACTCCACTTCGACAACACTTTAGTTTGTTATTTCTGCCAGTTGTGTCAATTAAACAATAGTTTTATCTAAGCTTCTTTGAACTCTAGCTTAGTGCACTTGAATTTAACTTGCATCTATTGTTTTTGCATCCAATTCGGGACCTGAAAGTCTGCATTTCATTCCTGTTTACCTGCGCAACATTTCTGCATTTAGTAGTCTGAATTTCTGCATTCGGATTTTGATGTTCTGCATCCCTTCTTGCCTTTAGTTTGTTTCTAAATTGATTCTGAATTGTGGTTTTCTTTTGAATATTACATTGCAATTTGTTCAATCACAGTGCATTTGGTTTGTTGTAGAATTTCTGCATTGGAGATATTGTTGCATTTCTGCAGTAGTTTCGGCATCAACTTTGTCCTGCACTGAATTAGTGTTCGGGGTTCACACTTCTTCATTTATTCTTGCACATCATATTACCATAGCTTTGTCTTCCAGTTGCACTAATCTGAGTAGTTTCTGAATTGTTGGTTAAAGTTTTGGCACTTAGTATCGGTCCCTTTTTGGCACATAAATCTCCTTCTCTTGGTGCCAAGTTGTTTCAACCTTTTTGTTCACTTTGTATCAAGAGAGGCATTCAGCATTTATTGGTTTGAACTTGAACATAACTTGTAGTGTAGTCCTGCATTGGAATTCAGATTTACTCTTTGCATTCGATTGAGTGCATCGGTTGATTTAATTTACCATTAGTTAAGTCATTAGTTGCATTTACTTTGTTTAGCTCATTTGGTTAAGTTCCTTTATTTTCATTGAGTTTTCATTTCTGAATTGCAAACCAAACCCAGATTTTATTTGAAACCCAAAAATATCAATGACACATAAACTCGAGCTCGAATCGAACAACCTCAACTAGCCCTAGGAAAAATACGACCTGTGGCCCCTTTACTACGCTTTTATTCTTTGATAGCAAAAGGGTTTCCAGCTTTACACATATCTAAATTTTGAGACCCACATTTGTGACACCTAGTTCAGGCTCATCAGGCAGTCGACTGATGCTTGGATCAGTCGACTGATATAGAGCACAGAAAGATAAGTCGACTGATCCTATGATCAGTCGACTGGTGTCGACCAGAATTTGAATAGTCAGACTGTGACATTAAAATTCGTGAGGACCAGTCGACTGGTGTTAGCACCAGTCGATTGGCAACAGTCAGAACAGTATCGAACACTATTTAAGAGGGCTCATTTTTGGCTAAGTTTCCTTGGCGAAACAAGCTTGGGTAAAGCCTGTTAGTAGCTTACAAGTGCTCAGAAGTTGTCAAGAGATTGTGGCGAGGTTTCTCCGCCCACAAGGAGCGACAAGAGCTAGCCGGAAGTCTTCTGGGGAGTCATCCACCGACGGATCGGGATCGTCCTCCTTACGGACAGCCGTGGAGTAGGACTATCATCTCCGAACCACGTAAAAATTTGGTGTTAGCATTGTTTTAGTTTATTGTTTAGTTTTCCGCTTGTGCTTGCTAACACGTGTAGGAAGAAAATCAAAAAGTAGCTATTCACCCCCTCTAGCTAAACATCAAGGTCCTAACTGTAGGACCGGTGCCGTCGATAGAGGGGCGGTGAATATCGACCGTAAAATCATCGCGGTAAACTTCGTAAAATATTCGATCGTTCTAGACTCAGAGCGTTAGTAGCACAACGGAAAATAAAACAGAAAGAATAAAAGACAACACAGCGCACACGGGATTTTTACTTGGCTCCCAACCCCCCAGGTTCAGTACATCCAAGGCCTAAGCACGGGAATGCCCGTCCACTATTGGTCTCCTTTCTGGACTTTCCGGAGGAGGAGAAACCCGTCTTATAGTGCAGTAATTACAATCAAAATATAAGAAATTAAATGCAGAATAATTAAAGCAAACCAAGATGAAATGGTTGAAGACTCGACCGATCTGGACCTCCGAAGTTCCGCGCACTTCCTCCTGGAGCCTCCCGGTCGTACAGCCTCATTGTTAGCGCGTTGTCGTTGCTTGGAAAGCTTAGAATCGTGTCTGGAAGTTGTGTTTGAGGCTGAGGGGTCAAAGCCCCTTTTATAGGCTTCATTCGGTCGCCTGTGTTGATGGGGGTGCCCTATAGGGCTTGGTCAAACCTTATCCTCGCGCCGAACTCGTCGCAGCTGATAAAACCTTCGACCTGGGTGCCTACATGAACCCGAGCGCCTGTATCATCCCGGGCGCCTGAATGGAAGCATGTTCTGCCTTCTTCGTCTGAGTTGTTTTTTTTTGTTCTTGGACCTGGGCGCCCCCATCAATAGGGGCGCCTGGATCCTGTTAGGCGCCCCCATCAATAGGGGCGCCTGACCTGGCTATGTCCAACTCCATTGTGTTGTTTGCCTGCTTTGTCTTCCATTCTAGATACCTGCAAGATACAAAAATACAAGGCAAATACACACACATTCTTAACCTTAAGGACTAGGTTCTGACTTCGGATTTCCACGAAACCCTAGGTCGAACCGACGCAAGTTCCCACCCCCGAGAACGCGTCTTTCACCTACTCCTTTCAGGAGACGGTTGTCGGCCAGTCCTTCGGGTGGACTTTTGCTTAACCTCCGATACTCTCGGATCTCGAGACATCTGAACCCTGACTCGTCTCTACTTCTGTCCTTAGTCATCGCTCAGCTATGTTGCTCAGTCCCTCAGACCAAGACTTCGTGCCCAAACCCTAGGTCCAGGACTTCGGTGCCCAACCCTCGGCCAGGTCTTCGTGCCCAATTCCTCGAACCAGGTCTTCGGTGCCCAACCCTCAGCTAGGTCTTCTTGCCCAGTCCTCGACCAAGACTTCGTGCCCAACTTCCGGTCAGGTCTTCGGTGCCCAGCCCTTTACCAGGACTTAGTGCCCAATCCATGATCAGGACTTAGTGCCCGATTCTTCGAACCAGGACTTATTGTCTAGGTTTACTAGGACTTTGGTTCACCTTGGTCCAGTTTTCTTCACTCACCCTTCCCTTGTTCAGTGTATCACTGACTTAAGCATATTGTCAAATATTAAAACACATAGAGGAGGACATTACTGATGCATCTTGCACCAACAATCTCCCCCTTTTTGATGTTTGACAATATCTTAAGTTAGATTGGTTGAAAGGACTAAATTTTAACTCTTGGGATCAAATGAAAAAAAATGATCTAAGTTTTGAAAATCTATTTTTGATCCTCTGGGGAAAAATAGAAAAAAAATTCTAACTTTCACTCTCCCCCCTTGTTGAAGAACATTTTGATTTTTTGATCCTTCGGTAAGAGAAAAAAAATTATTTCTAACTTAAGGCGCATCTCTCCCCCTTTGTCATACATCAAAAAAGGCCAAAAATACTTGCACCAACAATGGAAACATTTGGTTCTTTGTGAAAATACTTAGTATAAATTTTGAAAGCATAGCATATATCAGAGCTCAGGTTGTCGGATACCTTGAGTGCTTTTGGATTTACGGTGTTTATCTGGTACCAATTTATTTTTGGCATCAAGCCCAGGATGCGGGATACCATCGATTCGTGGATTTTTCAGAATTTAAATCTGACACTGAACTGGTAGGTGTCGGAGCTCGGGTTTGATGTTATTCATCCGAGTACATTACGGATTTTTAAAGCCGTGGTTGCGATGCGACGGCAATTTGGGGACTTGGCAGCGACAGGACTTCTCCAGGCGGCAAAAAGGTATATCTTCTGGACCTATCCTACCTTTAGTGCTCATTATCAGACTTAGAATTGGTTAGACTATCCCAACTTGGTGGGATCGTATATTCATATTTGATGGATATATATTTGTAGACTTGGTTTAGTTGGATTGACATGTTGTCAATCTATCTTATGCGTGATTCTTCGTATGAGCGATTAGTTGACATGTTGCGGATGAGATCTTGGAGCAGAGAATGTTAATTCTCTAGTAGCCCTGATTGTTGAATCGGACAACTAAGGTCGAATATATCGACAACCTGTTGAAGGTTAAGGATTTTGGTTTTCCAAGACCGTACTATTTATAGTACGTGTTTTAGCTATTATTAGCTAAGCGAGAACTAGGGTTGGCTACCGTAGTTGGCTCGATCAATATATGATCGACTTACCCTATTTCTAGGAGTTTCAGACCTTTGGGTCGTTCATGACTGGTTAGGTGACCGGGAAGACACGTTTAGGGTATATGATCTATATTGAGGTAGAAGAGTAGCATTAGCTACGTGCTACCATCGTTGAAGAGTGATATATTTTATTCCATGGGGACTTTGACCATGGATCACCTGTACCTAGTTGATGACCTAGAAGGTACAGTTTGATAGGTGACTTGAGCTGGTACGGGGAAGTGTGGAGCTATGTGCTGACACTTGTGGGTTACCACGTATACTTGGTTTAGATAACTAAGGAGGTACCTTGGTACTTATGATTTGCGTTGGGGCGAATCACTTACGAGACTAGGCCACAATCGGGTGGAAGATACCGAGGATGACCTTTAGGGAACAAAGGACCGGAAGAAGACTGCACCGACATCTTACTGTACCCGTTGCGGATCCCGAAAGCACGTTGTAGCAGACTGTCGCCTGGAGCAGGCCGTATGCTACTACTGCAGACTACCAGGACACTTGAGCCGGGACTGTGCCTTGAAGGCACAGAATGAGAGGACGGGAGCCACTAGCCAGACTGGGCATTCGGGACAGTCGGGAGCTCATAGAGGCGGATGGAGGACTCAGCCTTCATTTCGCCAGCTGTAGGCTGCCCCACCAGCACCTGCATACTTTATGCCAGGACATGAGTAGGATGGGTAGATTGGCTACCGCTAGACTACAGGGGTTATCTGTATCCTTACCCTCAGGAGAGATCTTGAGGATCACACAGGAGGTCAGAGCATGCCCGTTAGATTTCGGTAGTATTACCCTCACGGTTAATCTGTTAGTTCTGGAGATGGTGGACTTCGATATTATTATTGGTATGGACATCCTTACAGCGTATCATGCCACAGTCGATTGCCAGATGAGGGTGGTCACCTTCCGGCCTCCGGACCAACCCTCGTGGGATTTCACTGGCATCAGGGATGAGGGCTTATCGGTTATTTCTGCGCTTCAGGCACAGAGACTACTATCTCGCGGATGTCAGGGTTTCTTACTGTCAGTCATTAGCACCGACGACAGCAGTAGCCCTCCGCTCTTGGACGTCCCAGTGGTCCGAGAATATCAGGACGTATTTCCAGAGGAGCTACCAGGATTGCCTCCCAGGAGGCAAGTGGAGTTTACTATCGAGCTGATACCGGGGACTTCGCCGGCATCGGAAAGCTCCATACCGTATGGCACCGAGAGAGTTGGACGACTGAAGGTCCAACTCCAGGAGTTATTGGACAGGGGATTCATCAGACCTAGCGTCTCACCATGGGGTTCCCCAGTTCTCTTCGTGAAGAAGAAAGACGGTTCTTTGAGGTTGTGCATCGACTACCGACAGTTGAATGCCAGTGACCATCAAGAACAAGTACCCCCTGCCACGGATTGAGGATTTGTTTGATCAGCTCAGGGGCACATCTGTGTATTCCAGGATTGATCTGCGATCCGGATATCATCAGTTGAGGGTCAGAGAGTCAGACGTCCAGAAGACAGCGTTCCGCACCAGATATGGACACTATGAGTTTTTGGTAATGCCATTTGGGCTTACCAATGCTCCAGCGGTATTCATGGACTTGATGAACCGCGTATTTCTGCAGTATCTGGATCAGTTCGTCATAGTATTCATTGATGACATCTTAGTTTACTCACATTCTGAGGAGGAGCATGCACAGCATCTTCGCATCGTATTGGAGACTCTCAGACGAGAGCGTTTATATGCGAAGTTCAGCAAGTGTGCCTTCTGGTTGTCATCAGTAGGTTTTCTGGGACACCGTGGTATCTAGCAGAGGCATCTCAGTAGATCCCCAGAAAATCGAGGCTGTTACCAGCTTGGGAGCAGCCGAAGTCAGTTACTGAGGTTCGTAGTTTCTTGGGTTTGGCCGGATATTACCGACGATTTGTAGAGGGATTTTCCCACTATTGCTGTGCCACTAACACGCCTTACCAGGAAAGGCGTGAAGTTCATGGACAGAGGCTTGCGAGACCAGCTTCAGGAGCTGAAGCGGCGATTGGTGACGGCACCCGTCCTCGTTCTTCCATCAGGAGAGGACGGATTCGTGCTGTATACCGACGCATCTCATCAGGGGTTAGGCGCAGTTCTGATGCAGCACGGGCGGGTAGTGTCTTATGCTTCTCGACAGCTGAAGGAGCATGAGAAGAACTACCCAGTTCATGATTTAGAGTTTGCAGCTATTATCTTTGCGCTGAAGATCTGGAGGCACCACCTGTACGGTATTACCTTTGAGATCTTCACTGATCATAAGAGTCTCAAATATCTGTTTACGCAGAAGGAGCTCAACCTTCGACAGAGGAGGTGGATGGAGTTCCTTAAGGATTATGATTGCACCATTAGCTACCATCCGGGGAAAGCTAATGTTGTGGCGGACGCATTGAGCAGGAAGTCCAGAGGGACTTTGGCCTGCCTCCTGGCATCAGTTACCGAGCTAGTTCAGGGTTTCTCAGAGTTGAGCTTAGCGGAGGAAGGTCGGACTGAGCAGGGTATTCTTGTGACTATGGTTGCTCAGTCTTCCATTCGGACGAGGATTCGAGAGGCCCAGGCCACTGATCAGCACCTGCAGTCCCTCGGCAGCCAGATAGCTTCAGCATAGCAGTCTGAGTTCACCAGAGATGACGAGGGTGCTCTCTACTTCCGAGGGAGACTTTGCGTACCCGAGTCACATCCGGTCCGAGAGGAGTTACTGCAGGAGGCTCATCGTTCCCGCTTTGCTATCCACCCGGGCGGGACCCGTATGTACCGAGACCTGAGGCGTTCCTACTGGTGGAACGGCATGAAGAAAGACATCGCGGATTTTGTAGCTAGATGTCTAGTTTGCCAGCAGGTTAAGGCTGAGCACCAGAGACCTGCTGGACTACTTCAGAGGATTCCCATTCCCGAGTGGAAGTGGGAACACATTACTATGGATTTCGTGGTGGGATTGCCTAGGACCAGACGAGGCCTTGACGCGATTTGGGTGATCGTTGACCGATTGACCAAATCCGCGCACTTCTTAGCTATTCGGAGGACCGACTCATTGGATAGATTAGCAGAGCTGTACTGCAGAGAGATCATTAGATTGCATGGCATACCGATGAGTATTATTTCAGACCGAGATCCGCGCTTCACATCACGTTTTTGGCAGAGTCTGCAGCGGGCTATGGGCACTGAGTTGCGGTTCAGTACCGCGTTTCATCTGCAGACCGATGGGCAGTCAGAGCGGACTATTCAGACGTTAGAGGACCTACTGCGAGCTTGTATTATGGATTTCGGGGGCAGTTGGGAGGATCATCTGCACCTTGTCGAGTTCGCCTACAACAACAGTTATCATGCGGCTATTCAGATGGCACCGTATGAGGCGTTGTATGGCAGGCCTTGTCGGACACCCACCCTCTGGGAGGAGGTTGGGGAATCTCAGTTGTTAGGACCTCAGAGAGCTCAGCACGAGGCAGAGTTAGTCCGTACTATCAGACACAGGATTTCTGAGGCGCAGGATCGTCAGAAGAGCTATGCCGACCGGAGACGGAGACCTCTGGAGTTCTCCGTAGGTGATCACGTATTTCTGCGAGTTTCACCCACGAAAGGGGTGAAACGATTCGGTCTTCGAGGGAAGCTTGCTCCGCGTTACATCGGTCCGTTCCAGATTCTGGAGAGAGTTGGAGCAGTTGCTTACCGTTTGGCTCTTCCCCCATCTATTACCGGTGTACATGATGTATTTCACGTATCTATGCTGAGGAAATACATGCCAGACCCTTCACATGTGTTGTCGGATGTCTCAGTTCCACTCCAGCCTGACGCGACTTATGAGGAGGTTCCGACCCGGATTTTGGGCTATAGAGAGCGCCAGTTGCGGAACAAGACCATCCGGTTGGTTAAAGTCGGATGGCAGCATCACTCAGATGAGGAGGCTACCTGGGAGCTTGAGGATGTCATCCGAGCTCGTTACCCCCACCTGTTCACTTGAGGTATGGTGATTAGTTACTGTTCAGTATTTATATCAGCATACTTCCTTATAGTGTTTATTATGGGGAATAGCGAAATTTGGGGACCAAATTTTTATTAGTGGGGGAGGATGTTAAATCCGACACTTTTGATTTGGTTTCGGAAATTTTCGGAGAATTACCAGATAGATTCCGGGGTTCCGAGTCCTTGAATATAAAATTAGGGACAAAAATGTAATAAAACTAAAAGTTTCAAGGGCTAATGTGTAAGGAAAATTTTAAACCCTAGGGACTAAAGTGTAAATGACCGACTTAAAAGGGGGCGGCTAGGGCTAGGGCTCGGTGTCTGCAGCCGTTTCCATCCCACGTTGCTCGAGCAAACCCAGCAGCCGAACTCCCCCATTCGCCTACCTCCTCCTCCTCGCGGATCGCCGGCGCCAGAAACTGGCCGATCGACCGGTGAAGACCAGCTGTCATCTCCACCCTCCTGGCCTGGAAACGAACGGGAGGATAGGGGTCGTGCCGCGAGCCATCACTGCAACGCACCTACCCGTTCCACATCACCTCGAGCTTGGGCTGACCAGGTGCTGCGATTGCGGTGTGTTTCATTCGTCTTCCGCCGACGCCCTTGCTTCGAGCAAGCATCGTCGAGAGGGAGGAGTGTTGGGTACTGATAACACTCACGGATCATCAACAAGACGGTAGGTGGTTCTTATCGTGCGGATGTGAGAATGCGAAGTTCTTCTTCCTAGTTTCAGTGGATTTGGTGTACTGATCTCCGATTTTGATTCCAGGAGGTATTCTCGCTGCGCCGTGAGGTGGGATTGTGTCAAAGTTGTGCAAGGGAGATAGGGTTCCGGCGCATCCTCAGGTGAGCTGGGTTTTGGATTGGTTCTGTATACTTCAAGAACTAGTGGAATTCAGTGTAGGTTGTTCCAATCTGCTCAGTTGATTGGAATTGGATCGATTTGTGAATTTGAACCTTGCCGTGTAGAGAAACTATGATGATTTTGGGTTTTGGAATGAACATTAGTTTTCTGCCTCTATGTCACAGCCGTGAGTTGTTAATCTCCAATTGGAATAGGTTGTAGGGATTACAATCAAACCTAATTATGCTACTTAGGATTGAGGGTTGGACCTAATTTCAATTACGAGAAGTAATTAGAAGCCGTGCCATTTAATCAGACGTAACTAAATGAAAAGGGGGCAACTGGGTTAAACCCTAATACGGATTAGAAATTTAATTAGCTAGCTACTATTTGTTTGTAATAGCTAATTAATTACATCCTTGATACAGGAGATTGATCAGATTTATTGCTACTTATTTTGACGGGTGGTTCTGTCTCGTTTGATACGGACTTCACTCTTGGAGGCGGGTACCCTTTGACTTATCTATCTTGATATTGTCATTCTGTTATGCATAGAATGTTATAGATAGCAGTAAGATCCTACGCTATCCCTGGTTATTATGTCTGTTCTGGATATGGTTTGTTTATCCCTGTTTATTATGCCCGTTCTGGATACTTGTTGTTTATCCCTGAGTTATTATGCTGTTAGTTCCATACAGTCTCTGGTATTGTCATCTCTACATGTATGCTTAGATATCGTAGTGTATCTCTTGCATTTGACCTTGAGGGATCTGTATTTCAGTCCAGTATACCTTGTAGGTTACCTGTACTTCCTGTTGTAGGATTTCAGACTGAGACCCAGTATACTGGGGACTTGGGGAGGGAGGTATGTGTATCTATCATACACCATCCTTGCATTGCATGCCGGCGATCAGCGACTCCCTTGTGGTTGAGCCTAATCGTTTTCCGGTACATGACGGGCACACACGGCCACTCATGGGTTAGTGGATACCGTAGATGTGTGCATTTGCCCTGTATTGCTCCGTTCGGCCACTATTTGGAGGGTGAGCGCGGGCGTGGTAGCAAGCAGGGATCCCTTCTCGTACTGAGCCACGAGGAGATGAGAGCTTGACTCCCCCATTGCTTGGGGTCGGAGCGGAGTCTCCACCAGCATCCTGGCCACCCGGTCACTCAGGAGCAGTGATGGCAGGGTGTACAGTTGTCAGAGCCCTACCTTTTCAGACGTCCCTATGACAGGTGTACGATGATTCTGTCTGGTGTCAGGGGTGACACATGTCATTGCACCATGTGCATACTTTGCATCGTGCATTGTTTGCTGCACTTATTTGCTGCACTTGTTTGACATCGCATATACTGGAGACTTGTTATCTGAGACTATATGCCTATTTGTCTTCTTTTGGTATTTCTTACCCTCTGTATAGGTTAGATGGATTCAGGTATGTACCTACCCAGTATTTTCAGTTTCAGTCTTTCCCTCTTATTGATATGAGACTGTATTAGCTGAACTCTTATTGTTGGTATAACCTTCTATGCATATCTGTTGGGTATCCGCTGAGCTATGGACTCACCCCGTTGCCATATATGTTTATTTTCAGGTTGATGTCTGCGAGGAGATCCCGAGCCGCCAGTCCCCAGCTCCAGCGGAGCTCTTTTTGATTTTGGCATTACGTTGCTTCGGTTGTGGACCCTGTAGTATTTATTATGCTTCCGCTATTTTGATTTGAACATGTATGCACGTTTTATTTGATGGTATTGTACTTTTGAGTCCTATGTTGGACTTCGATTGATTTTGGTTTTGTTCCTGCCCCCTGGCAGCTCAGGTGAGTTCGGATTTGGTTTTTCGATAGTTATAATCATATAACTGTTGTTTCTGCTTATATCTGAGGCCTGTGGCCCTTTAAACTGCGTGGTTGTGCAAATATATATTGCGTGGATTGTTATGTAGATTGTATGTATGTGTAAATTGTCCACCGGACAGGGGAGGTGCTGTCCGATTTTATATTGGATCAGCGGCTCCTGGGTCTCGGGGCGTGACAGTTATCCTGCAGAAGATCTCCCGGGTAGACAATGTCATGGCATATGAGCTAGCCAAGTCAGCTAGCTCCATCTCGACCTGGTAACTAGACGAACCTAGTGCCCCGGAAGAGACTGTAGCTCAGATTGGGGAAGAGGCGGAAGGCAATTCTGTAGCCGATTGGAGAGATCCATATGTTGAGTTCCTATGTAGCGGGAACGCTCCAATCATGGATCACGGAGTCTGATTATTCCGTCGCCGGGCTGCTAGATTCACATTAGTCGGAGATCAATTATACAAGAGAGCCTTTGCCCGACCACTCCTTAAATGTGTCAGGCCAGAGGAAGCCGACTATGTGATGCGAGAAGTACATAAAGGCATTTGTGGAATCTACATTGGGGGAAGGTGTCTAGGAAAATTATCCTGGCAGGATACTTTTGGCCCACTTAGTAGGCCGACGCTCTCAAGTTCGTGGTTGGATGCGAAGTTTGCCAGAGACATCAGCATGTGACTCATCGACCGACCGAGCCCCTGCGAGTCTCCACAATGTCCTGCCCATTCGATCAGTGGGGAATGGACATTGTAGGCCCATTTCCCATCGGACCTCAGCAAAAGAAGTTCCTGTTAGTTCTCGCGGACTATTTTTCCAAATGGGTGGAAGCTGAGCCTCTGGCACACAATACGGAGGTCGCTATAATGAAGATCCTATGGAAGGATATTGTCTGTAGATATGACATCCCTCACAAACTGGTGCCGGACAATGGAAGGCAATTTGCCGGGTGCAAACTCAAAGAATGGTACGAGGCACTAGGTATTCACCAAGCCTTCACGTCAGTCGCGTACCTGCAGGGTAATAGGCAAGCCGAAGTCGTTAACCAGAAAATCCTCATAGGACTCAAGATAAAGCTAGATCACTGACGGACCCGATTTAGCTAAGATAAAGTTGTCACGAATTGTGGATCCGTCAGAATTTAGAATTTATAAAAATGCTGGAAACCCTTTTTGCAATAAAAAATATGAAAACGTAGTAAAGGGGCCACAGGTCGTATTTTTCCTCGTGACTAGTTAACGTTGTGTGATTCGAGCTTGTGTTTGTGTGTCGTTTGTGAATTGGGTTTCGAATGTGATTTGGTTTTGGTTGCAATCAGAAATTACAATGCACTAAAAATCCCACTTAACTTGACATCAATCGATGCCAAAACTTCTTTTGATACAAGAAATGCAGCAGCTAAAACTAATATTCAGAATGAAGCTTAAAGTTAAAGAAATGAGCTGGCTATGAAACAAGCTGAAGTCGAATGCAATAGCTCACTAAAAGGGTTATTTAACTACAGGAATTACAGCTCAAAACCATGAATCATTAGCTGAATCTTCACTTAAAACAGATTCCATAGATGGTGCCAACTTGATACGCAATGGAACAACCTTTGTGCCAAAAACTTAACTAAATTCAGTGCTATAAATTTATGGGTAGCAATTGATGTACAACAATTGGATGGAAACACACAAATAGAATACAAACTTCACAAGCTACCGAAATTAAGACAGCTTCGAATAACACAGCAATTTCAAACTTCACAAACTTCACAAGCTACACAAATAGAATACAGCAATTGCAGAATTTCAGAAATGGAATGCAGAGGGAAAATCCAGCAAACAATGCTCTCTTGATACACAATTTCAGAAAGAACAACCAAGGAATGCCGAACTGAACTCAATGGCAGATAATGGAATCAAATCTCAGAATTGAAGTTGCAGTGTTTGCCGAATTGAAGTTTAACTTTCAGAAATCGAATGCATTCAACAAACTGGATAAAATCACTCAAGGCAACTGAAATCTATTGCTCCATGCTAATATTCACATACGATTCCTAAGAATTCAATTCAATGGATTGTAAATGAAGGAACTGAGGCTGAAACACACTAAACTGCCGAATGTGCAGAAACTGATGCAGAATTGATGCAAGTGCAGAAACGGATACAGAATTTCAACACTTAATGGAATGCCGAACAAGCAAACCAACAATTTGAAATCAATGCACTAATCTACCGTTTGAAAAGGACTGAGAAGAGCCAAGGATTACTTGACACAACTCAGGAACTCGAATCTGTAAATGAATTTGCAGATTTGAAACTGCAATTTTTGCAGAAACAGAAATTTGGCACGCAGCAATGGCATAGCAATTGCAACTAATTGCAATGTAATAGAAACAATTTGCAATGTAAATTCAGAGGACAAACGAAAGTTCAATCTCAATTCAAAAGAACTAATTGAAATGCAGGTAAACAAAGTGATACGCAGGAAGAAATTCTGATACGCAGGGAAGGAGCTGCAAAATTGAAACGAAAGCAACTAGACAGGAATTAAACTAAAATCAAAAGCAAGTGTGCACTAAACAAGTTCATTAGCTAACTAACTTGACAAATTGAAACTTAACCACTGCAAAAACCATTCAAAACGAAAATTATAACAACTGAATAGAAATCAGAAACATAAATGAGATGCAGAAATGAAATTACAGCTACAAACAATGAAAATTAACCAAGTAAACTAATCCTCAATGCTTCCCTAGCTCGAATCCTCCTTGTTCGTCACGCAAGTGTGAGCCTCGAACCCGCAAGCTCAGCAAATCGATGGAAAATAGCCCCTGCGATTCAAATCCAGTTCAGCTTGCTCAAATCTGAAATTCTCATTCGGTATCCTTCAATTCAGCTGTGTCCGCGATTGATGATGAGTTGGGGATGATCCAAGCAATCTAGGGAACCCCTCCAGAAGCTCGGGTGGATGGAAATGGAGCACAACCGATCCAAAGGCAACAATTGGACAAAACTGCGGAAACCTCTCAACAGCTCTGTCTTTGGGCAATTTTGAGCTGAAAAATTCACCGAGAAGCCTTCCCAATGACCTAGGATTCGATCTAAGCAAGAAATGAGGGGTCGCGCCCCTTGGATTGAAGAACTACTGAAGAAAAGTGAAGAACAAAAATGAAGAAGCTGGTTGCGGCGAGGACGGGACAAGGAGAAAAGCTGTGGAGTTTTTGATTAAATACTTAAGCATGGACGGCTGTGATTGATATGAGAAAATCCAACGGCTGATCTTGCTCTGATTTAAGCCCAGGATCTGCCTTGTGGTAGCTCGGATCCTCCAGATTTGCAACGGATGGTCCAGATCAACCTAATCTTTGAATGGACGATCTAGAGCCCTCCGAGCTTGATCCAACGGTTGATTGAGCTCTGATTGGGATGAAACCTTCAGATCTTGATCAGTGTGCTTGATCAACCCTAACCCTAGCTCGGATTGCTTCAGATGGTCCCGGATGGCTCAGATCTAGCCGCTTTTGAATCGGACGGTCTAGATTTAATCATAATCTTGATAACTCGACCCGGGTCACTTCCGACTCAAGTTCGACCCAATATGCTCTAGATCCATGAACCTTTCATGCCTATAAAAATAGATCAAGAATTTAGTGGCCAAATAATCCAAATATGTGTAAATTTGTAATTAAGTCCAAAATAAGAGTAAGTTCTAAAACCTAGGGCAATTTCACAATTAAGCAATAAAAACATAGGTCAAACATGGATTTTAGCAATTAAAATAGTCAACAAAATGGTACTTATCAATCACGTCGGAGGTAGTTGGGTCGAGGAGCTCCCCAACATATTGTGGTCCTACCGTACCACTCCGCGGGAAGGAACAGGCCAGAGTCCTTTTCAGTTGATGTATGGAGCTGAGGTCGTGATTCCGGTGAAGGTAGGCAAGGAGTCCGTCCGGCGGCATCACTATAACAAAGAGGACAATGATCAAGAGCGGCTGATCGACCTAGATCTTGTGTCAGAGGTCCGTGATAAAGTAGCCACCCGACTGGAAGCGTATTGACAACGTATGTAACAAGCCTACAATCGTCGGGTAATTGCCCACAGCTTTGAAATCGGAGACAAGGTCTGGAAGAGGATCAAACCAGTCGGTGACCCGGGGAAGCTGGAGCCTCAGTGGGGCAGACCCTACATCATCACCAGAAAGCTCACAGGAGGCAACTACTATTTGGAGGATGACAAAAGCAAGGGGCTGGAGAGGGCATGACATGCCAATCATCACCGACCTTATCGTACTCGGTGAGATTTTGAGTTATTCACATAAAACTTATATTCTTGTTGGCACTGCCTTGCAGTTCAATAAATAAAGAAGCAAATGAAATATTACTTGAAGAACACCGAGTACTTGCCTGTTAAAACCCTACTGCCTCGCGGTGCTGCAGATGCCCGAGGTGAGTAGGCTTGGTCTTGGTGCTGTGGATGCATGACCAAGAGCTATTAAAACCCTACTGCCTCGCGGTAATGCAGATGTCCGAGGTGAGTAGGCTTGGTTTGGGTGCTGCGGATGCCCGACCAAGAGCTATTAAAACCCTACTACCTCGTGGTGCTGCAGATGCCCGAGGTGAGTAGGCTTGGTCCGGGTGCTGCGGATGCCCAACCAAGAGCTGTTAAAACCCTATTACCTCGAGGTGCTGCGGATGCCCGAGGTGAGTAGGCTTAGTTCGGGTGCTGCGGATGCTCGACCAAGAGATATTAAAACTCTACTACCTCGCGGTGCTGTGGATCCCCGAGATGAGTAGGCTTGGCTCGGGTGCTGTGGATGCCCGACCAAGAGCTGCTTGACCCCTACTACTTCCTGGTGCGGTTAATGCCTGAAGTGAGGAGAACTGGTCAGGGTGTTGCGGATGCCCAATCAGCAATCAACCCATAAACTTACCGAACTAGAAGCGACACCATTAGATACCAGAGGGAAATATCATTCATTGCCAAAAGAACATACATAACAGAGGTAATAAGTTTCCTTCTTTACTTTTGAGTGAAATACATTGTCAATAACATCCCAAGAAAGTACGGAATACAAGTATAAGTAGGGGATGCAATCAGTGGACCTTGAAGAAAGGGGGTCACTCCTTTGTCCAGGCTCTACTTTATTGCCGTGCCATTTCCTTGTGGCTATTCGGCAATAACTTGTATTGCTTGGTAGTTCATTTTGGCTGTTAAGCCCTAGGGTTCTTGGGCTGAAAGCCACCCTCGCTGTGCTTGTGACCTCTTGGTCCTTGGCAGTGACTAAAGCAACAAAGTAAAACACCAAGAGATAGCTCCTCCCTCTAGATTGACGCTTGTCTCGGCCGAGTCTTCCTGGCCTGCCCGTTTACACCCGGGGCCTCTCTCTCGGTCGCTTGCTCTTCTGGCTGAATGCTTATTCTTCAACTTCCTTGCTTCCCGGGTCTGTAATAAACAATGCATAAGAAGCCGGAGTACCAAAAAGGAAAAGAAGACGTCCAAGAGAGAGTAGGCCAAAAGATGCTTTCATTCAATTCAGGGAGATTACATGAGAAAAAATGGAAAACATTACAAAGTATAAAAAATAAAAAGAAAACCAGGCACAGGCCTGGAAAGAGCTTTATATTTCTTGCTCTTCGGGTGAAAGCTCATCCCAGACCTGGCTGATGCTCAGGGCACTCAGATCTGCGTCTGGTTTCAGCAATTGAGATGTTTGTAATTGACTGATGGCACCATTGAAGCCTTGTTTTAGGCGCTTGAATACCTGCCCAGCCAGAAGGTCACCGAGCTCATCAGACTGCAGGAATCTGGCCTTAAAATCTGCCTCGGCCTTGGACAGTTGAGCTACTTGGTCAGTCTTGTAATTTTGCAGTTCAGCTTCGACCTCCTTCTTAGCAAACTTCAACTCAGCCACTTCCCAAGATAGTCGATCGTGAGCCCCTAAGGCTTCCTTGAGTTTCTGGGAAGTGGCCGAAGCCTTGGCCTGGGCTCGTGCAGACTTCTCCTGGAGATCAGTTGCACATGCAATGACCATCCTTATTTCGGAGTCCTTATCAGCCAGCTAACGCTCCTATTCTTTGGTTCGATCCTGCAAGGTCTTTGCGGATGACTTTAGAAGCTGGATACTGGCAGACAGTTCCCTCGTCTGGATCTGGAGCTGCTTCCGCTCCTGGGTCATCTTCTGTAGGTCTTCTGAGAGAGATTGATTCTTCTCCCACAGGGAGCACGCCCAGATGCGATATCCATGTAGGGTCTCCTCGGTGGCCAGCAGGGTATCAAGGTAATGCTCTACTTTCACCCTTAGGGCCTGTTGACCTCTAGCTACAGGAGGCCTGCCTCACGGGCACGACCAGATTCCACATGCGATGCCGCTACCAGTTGGAGGAGGTCACCAGTCACTCCCTGAGAGCATAGTTGGCGGCTCATAGAGGCGCAGTCGGAAGCAACTACAACAAAAAAGGACAAAAGTTGGAATCGGTGACAAAAAGGGAGAAAGATAAAGTGTAGATACCTGTAATAGAGATTTGTGTAGCTTGACCAGATGCCTGGTTGACCCAGCCAATCTCCTCAGCTCAGCAGGAGGGGGTAGGTGCTCCCCAGAGAATAGAGTCGATGGGTCGAAGACATCCCTCGGATCGGGAACGTCCTCCTCCGAGCTGGATGCTGCTTGAGACCCGTGGCCCTTGGAGGGGGTGGCCTTTATTTGTATTGAATGAGAACCCTTGGCCGTCATTTTCTTCGCCATCGGGGTCTTCTGAGTGGAACGAGGTGCATCACGTAGCACCTCCTTGCCTCATCGGGCATCTGGAGCGTCAGTCGGGGCGGCCAAGTCAGGGGGTGTCCAAAGGTAGAGGAGGCGCCTTCCGGACGCACTTAGACAGTGGTATCCCGTCCTCCTCCTCGATGACGAGTGTAAGCTTCGAGGAAGTGACCTTCCTCAACCTCTTCAGGGGGGGGGGTTGGCTTCTTGGCAAGTCTTTTCTACCTCCCCTGTAATGACCCGAAAAATTCTCTTAATATTTCTTTAAAATATTAAGCATGTCTAGATAATTTTTCGAGGGAACTAGAAATATTAACACGAATTTTAGGCTAGAAATCCATGTTTTCCATTTAAATTGGGGGAAAAAGGCCCTAATGGGCCTTATATGGGCTTTCTAGCACCATGATTATTGGTAAATTTTAGGTAAAAATTTATAGAAATATAAAAGGATTTTGATGGGAAATATTAACATAATTATGAGGAAATTTTTAGAGGATTTTCGAAATATTAAAAAAAAAATAAAATAATAAAATATAAAAAAATAGTGCATGCACCAAGGATTGAACCTTGGACCTCTTGTTCAACCATGAATGCTCTAACCAATTCACCTAGCAAGGGAGTGCTATGAGGAAATGAAGTGGATTATGGTTAAGGCTTAGGAAAAATGAAGAGTCATCAACCATGACTCTTCATTTGCCTCCTTAATGTGTTATAAAGAGGGGGTTTGGGAGTTTCTTTCTTCCTTCCATCAATTCCACCTCTCTTCTTCCTCCTCCCTTAAGCTGGCCAAAACTTCAAGGAAGGTCTTCCTTGAGAAAACTTCACAAGAGGGCTTAGTCTTCAAGTGTTAAGGGTCATCTACAAGGTTACAAGGGCAAAGGGTGATCAAGGGACAACCAAAGTCTTCATCATCTTCCCTTTTTAAGGTCTAAAAACCAAGATAACCCAAAGTAAGACCCCCTCACCTGTGGTGTAATGGTTTTTTTCCCTTGATGTGGATATGATCTAAGTTTTTATTTAAGATCTAAGATGAAAATCCATGAAAAAGAAGTTAGGGTTTCAGCCACTTGCAAGTTTCATGGCTAGGTTTAGTTTCTAACTCTCAAATGATGGTTCTTATGATTTATTATGATGTACGTGATGTTGGTGGTGAATTACATGAAATTTTACATGATTATAAGGCCTAATGAATTTCGGCCAAGAACCCTAACCCATGGTTGGACCTTGATCTAACCATTCAACATATAAGTTTTGGTTCCCTATGGCATGATGGGTAGAAATTATGTTTTATAGGAATTTTTCATGAACTTTAGGGACCCTTAAAGTTTCGGCCAAGGGCAAGAACTAGGGTTAAAGGATTAGGGTTGGCCTTAAGTACGGAATCAAATGTTTTCTATGGCCTAGTATGTATGTATGAGATGTTGTTTGGGGATTTATGCAAAGTTTTCATGGACCTAGGGTTCCTTGGGGCTTTCGGCCAAGGACATAGCCTAGGGCTAGGGTTGGGTTAAAACTACAAAGATGCTTGTTTATAGGTTACTAAGATGTATGTTTAAGTATGATGGAAGAATTTCTATGTTAACCAAACCCTTAGTTTATATGTCATGAATTATATGTTAGGTCACTTGTGGTGATAACTCATAAATGTTTAGACATGTGCCATGATTTATGAATGATAGGTATGTATGCCATGATTTATGAATGATATGTATGTATGCCATGCTTTATGAATAATTGGTATGTATGCCATGATTTATGAATGATATGTATGTATGCCATGCTTTATGAATAATTTGTATGTATGCCATGCTCATGAATATATGTACGTATGCCATGTTTAAGAATGAAAATGATGAAGGAAGTTAAAGTTCATGCCTTCGAGGTATAATGATGATATGGAATGAAAATGAAGGAAGAAGTTAAGGTTCATGCCTTCAAGGCATAACGATGAAGTTAAGTATGATGAATGAATGAATATGCTATGAATGATTATGAATGAAGAATCATGTGAAAGTATTTTATTTTATGAATGGGCTTGTACCGGACCTAAGTAAGGTCCACGGTTCTGGACTACCGATGAAGCTGTCCACGGTTCGGGACTACCGATGAAGCTGTCCTTACGGTTCTGGACTACCGATGAAGCTGTCCTTACCCTAGTAGGTCGAGATTAGCTACCTCGTATTTACTTAGGGATGCACGCATATGATGTATGAATGTGGTACAAGCCAGGGCCCAATGAATGTTATGATTATGTTTAAGTATTTAAAAGTACAATTTAAAACTAAGCATCCTTATGATATATGCATCTGCTACATGCATTCATCCATGATATGCATTATGTTTATGAAAAGTATGTTTATGAAAAGTATGTCTATGCAAGGTATGTTGATGCAAAGTATAATAATGCAAAGTATGTTCATGTTAATTAGGATGTCATGATAATGTTTATTGTTCATGTTAATTATGATGCCATGATTATGTTTATTGTTCATGTTAATTAGGATGCCATGATTATGTTTATATGTTCATGTTAATTATGATGCCATGATTACGGTTATTGTTCACGTTAATTATGATGTCATGATTATGTTTATTATTCATGCTAATTTATGATGTCATGATTTATTTATGTTTATGCTAAGTTAGGATGCCATGATTTTATTTACGTTCATGCTAATTTATGATGCCATGATTTTAATTATGTTCATGCCAAATTATAGTGCCATGATTTTATTTATGTGCATGCCAGATTATAATGCCATGATTTTATTTATGTTTATGCTAATTTATGATGCCATGATTTATTTATGTTCATGTTAAGTTAGGATGCCATGATTTTATTTATGTTCATGCAAATTTATGATGCCATGATTTAATTTATACTCATGCCAAATTTTAATGCCATGATTTTATTCATGTTCATGATAGACTATGATGCCATGATGATATCTATGTTCATGCTGATGCCATGATGATATCTATGTTCATGTTTATACGACGTATGGATTTTGTGAGTAGGAAAAGGGTCTTACTAAGCCTCCGTGCTTATAGTTTTATTTTCTTATACCGCAGATTAAGCAAGAGATTTCACAGGAAGCAGCAGGAGAGGCAAGACCATGTGTGTGTGGTAGTGACATGGCCAAGAGTCCCTCTCATTTCACTGATTGCATGTTTTGTTATCTTACAATACTTATGTTGGTTATGCTCTACTTATGATAGTTATGCCTATGAAACAACCTACTACTTATGAAGTTATGGATAAACTACTTGCTACCTGAAAGGCTTATGAATGAATTATGGAAAGTAAATAATCATGATGCTATGCATGCTGGTAATAGGTTACCTGAAATGCTCATGAAAGATTATGAATGTGTTACGAAAAGTTGATATCATGATGCTAGATATGTGTATATGATTTAAGCACTAATTGTATGGTTAAAAGCATGTGAAAAAGAATTTATGATTCCACTGCATTAAGAGGTTTTATATGCACATGTATGTTTAGCGTAACGTCGCTTTATGAAAAAAAAAATGGGCGTTACATCCCCTTCGCAGTTGCCTGGGGCGCCGCTTGGTCGGTTGGAAGCATAGGCGTAGTCTCCCCATCCCCTGTCTTGATGGGGAAGGAGGGGGATTCCCCTTCAAGCTTAGTGAGTAACTCAACCGCCCCTGGATCCTTGGGTGGCTCTGGGGTTTCCTAGTCCTCTGACTTTTCTGTCGCCTCCTGGGAGCCCTCGGTCGGGTCGGCCACTGGGGCGGAGGGAGCTTGAGTTGGAACTAGGGCCTTCTCGTTAGCTTGCTCCCACTTCAGGAGCCGGTTAATAGCTCGGGAAAGCATTATGTCGTCTGCAAAATAAAGACAAAAGGGTATCAGTTAGAATTAACACAGATATTTGCAAAAAAGGAAACTTACGGAGACAGGAGCTAAGGCTCGTGACTTTAGGGTTGAGGTCAGCCTTGTAAAGAAGCTCCTTGCATTAACAATGATATTTGCAAAAAAGAAAACTTACAGAGACTGGAGCTAAGGCTCGTGACTTTAGGGTTGAGGTCAGCCCTATAAAAAAGCTCCTCGCATTATACCAGCTTGAGGCCATGGAACTCCATCCCGGCCAGGATACCCCTAGCCCTCTGGTACCCTGCGTCCTGCTGGAAGTTACCGAGGTCCGGGATGGGTGGCAGGCTCTCACTCCAACGACAGGGGCTGAAGGGGCGTTGAGGGAATTGAATAAAGAAAAAGCGTTCCTTCCATCTCTTGTGGGAGGAAGGGAGACTCCTTAAAAACCTATGGCCGGTGCGAGCGGTAAAACTGAAAGCCCCCTGGATGCTAAGGTAGAGACGAAGAAGAAATGGAAAAATCAGGGGGTCAAAGGGATATCAAAAAGTTAAAAAAAACAAACGCCCCGCCTATCTGAGTAAATGTGTTTGGAGCCAGTTGGTGTAGGGGAATGTCAAAGTAAGCAGCAATACTCATGAAGAAGGGGGGAGTAGGGAAACGAACCCTAACTCTACCTACCTTAAGAAAAAAGTGAAGAAACCTAGGAGAGGTTCTATTGGTGATTGACCTAATATAGGGACTTCCACCTCTAAGTCCGCCGGGATACCATACTTCTCGCGGGCGGCTTGGAGGGTCTCTAACCTAACCCTAGAGGAGATGGTCTTATACCACTTTGGGTGATAAGTCTGTTCCCCTGAGTGATCTTCGCCCCCGCTTTAGGTCTTCTTCTCCTTCCCTACTAGACCCATGATGGTGAATAAAGGGAGAGAATGGCAGGAGAAGACTTACACTGGGAAGGGATGCAGCGGCAAGATGATCAGAGGGCAAACAGGGACGTTGACAGCAGGTAAGGCAGGAAGGCGGAAGGGCGCTATTGCATCCGTTTTATAAAGGGAAGCTGCCCTCGCGTGAGCAATGGGAGCGCGACACGTCGACGATGTTGGATACACATCTCGTGGTGCTACCCCTCTTTTCGATCGTTGCTTCGTATGACCCTATGTCGCATAGCAGCGGGAGATCGCCGCGCAGAGAATGACGGAGTACGTGGCGAGGCTACATTCGCTGGGCCACCTTGTTGCCATTAAAAAATCCCAGGCGATTTTAATAGGCCATGGACAGCTATCATTGCGCTACCTTGAAACTCATAAGGATTTTGGACTAAGTCGAGAAATTGCCTGGGGTCCAGGGATGAATATTTCGATTCCTCGGACCCGACAAGCCACCGGTAAAGCAGTAATGGGTGTATGGACCCACCACGACATAGCTTCTTCTTTACACCACTAGCCTAATCAGTCAGCCACACTTCCTTCGATTAGACTTGAAGGGAGGGACTTGTGATGGAGTTGAGCATCCCATGACTGACATGTGGATATGAAGAAGCTATGTGTCAAGATCCACTTAGTTTGAATGACTCTCTCTGTAACTCCCGAGACCTCCTCGGGAAGGTAGACTCCCGAGACCTCCTCGGGAAGTTAGACTCCCGAGACCACCTTGGGCAGTCCTATTCTTTAGATCACCCCAGGAAGGCAGACACCTGAGATCTCCGCGGGTGTACAGGCCCCCGAGATCACCTTGGGAAGACAGACGTCTGGGACCCTCCCGGGCCAAAGGACCCCGAGATCACCTCGGGAAAGCAGAGCCTAAGGATCATCCTATATGATGGTCCAACCTCAAGTAACCGTCCCCTTTTTTTTACGGATCTGCAGATAAGTATCCTATAATATGCGGTCATTAAAGTCTTAATTATGGTAACGGCCTAGTTTTAATTACTGCAAGGGTTATTACAAGGGTGATCCAGTAACCGACAAAGGAGGGGACATGGAGAAGAACATGGGGACACGTGTGACCGCCACCTCAGGTGTATAAGATATTCCAACCCTCCAGGTAAAGAAGTTACGCTCATTTTACTCATACTTCTCCTTAGTTCTTCTCTTCCATATACTCGAGTGCTGACTTGAGCGTCAGAGTGGGCTCCGCCGGAAAACCTCTGGCGTGCTCCTATTAACGCTCGTGTTAATCTTGCAGGGTGAGAGCTCCTTCCCTTTCGTCATCATCTTCATGGGCTGGACTCTGGTAACTAGTCATCCGCGTCGATTCCTTCCGAAACATGTTGGATTCACATCTACTATTGAATTAAAATCCAACTTTGACCTCCTAAGGACTGTTATTAAGCAAAATAACACTTTAATTTCTCTGGTTATTAACCTGACTGAACAGGTTCAGGAATTACAATGCTTGGTGAGGAAAGTTCCTACTACTATAAGGGCACCAACAACTTCTTCAAAGGAATTCGAAGACTCCATTGCTAACTTAACAAAGAGAATTGGGGGATAAAATTTGGGAAGTGGCCCTATAATCCCAAAGAAAAGGGGCTCTATATTCGTTTTTAAAGATCCAGCAAAAATCCTAGAGAACGAGAAAAGAAAATGAACACCTCTACCAGTGAGCACCTCCACCAGACCACCAGCAGTAGTAATGACAACAACAACTGTTCCTAGCACGGAAGATCAAATTCATGATTATCGCTAGAACCAACGGCGATTATATAACTTGCAACGGCTCTGATGCCAAGTCAAAGATGGTTCAGAAGAACCATTGAAACCCAGCTGAGCCCTGAGGCTCAACTTGAAATTTCAAGATCACATAGAGCTGGTATGGTTCCAGCGGAAGTTCTCTATTCCACAGGATATAGAACAACTCAACATTGGGTTTATCAACATATATAAATTATATAATTTAATTTTTAACATTTCTTTATTAGTATGCAATAAATCAATTATTAGTTGCTATCAGTTTTGTAGTAACTATTTAATTGTTGCAATAGGTCTCAAGGTTGGTTCAGTTAGTTCATGCATTAGTTAATAATTGTAGTGATCAGGAGATCAATACCTGATAGAAAATTTTATTATCTCTGTGAATCCTTGCTCATGCACTTATCAATTTAGGTTCCTATTAAACTCCCTCTTAACCAAGTGGAACAGTCATATGAGGGGATCATTAATGTGATGGTACCATATTTTCTATCTCTGTGAATCCTCGCTCGTGCACTTATCAATTTAGGTTCCTACTAAACTCCTTCTTAACGAAGTGGAGAGTCGTATGAGGGGATCATTAATGTGATGGTACCATATTATTTAATGGTTGCAATATTATTGTAGCAACGAATGCTGCAATAATTTTATAGTGATTTTGTTTTTTAAAAATAATTTTAATTAAATTTAAGTAATTATGATTATGTTGATGAACTACACACACACACACACACAATAAAAATAATAACAACCAAGCCATATCCCACTAGGTGGGGTTGGCTATATGGTTCCTTCTATACCATTAGGCTCTATCCCCTATTATATTATCATCTATATTTAAATAAAATTTATCTTGTTTTATTGTTGTCAATCAAGTCATTTTTGGTCTTCCTCTCCCTCGTTTAATGTGCGTATTTATCATAGTTTCACATCGTTTAACAGTGACATTTATTGGTCATCTAAGTACATGTTTGTACCATCTCAAACGTCTTTCAAAGTTTTTCCTCAATAGATGTAACTCTGACTCTCTCTCTAATGTTCTCATTCTTTATTCTATTCATCCTCGTATGCTCACACATTCACCTTAGCATCCTCATCTCTGCAACTTTTATTTTTTGTTCATGTGCCCAAGTCATAGCCTAACATTCAGCACCATATAACATAACAAGTTTAATTGTCGTTTTGTAGAATTTCTGTTTAAGTTTTAGAGGTACTTTACGATCACATAAAACACCCAACGCTAACCTTTATTTCAACCATCCTGCTTATATTCTATGTAAGACATCTCTCTCAATCCCTCTATCACATTGCAAAAATGATCTTAAATACTTAAAGCTCTCAGTTTTAGATAACTCATCATCTCATATCTTAACAATTGTCTCATTACGTCTAATATTGTCAAACTTAAATTTCATATATTTATCTTTACTCTACTAAGCGTAAAACCTTTCACTTCTAGTGTTTTCCACCAAAATTCTAGTTTAGCATTTACTCCTTCACTTGTCTCATCTATCAAAATAATATCATCTGCAAATAACATGCACCATGGTACAGTATCTTGAATGTATCCAGTGAGTTCGTTCATGATTAGTGTAAAAAGATAGGAACTTAGAGCTGATCCTTGATGTTACTCAATCCTTATTGAAAATACTTCAGTTAATCTGCCTGAAGTCTTCATTCTGGTCGTTACATTTTCATACATATCCTTAATTAGTTCAATATATGTTACGCTAACACCTTTCTTTTCTTGAATTCTTCATATAATTTCTTTTGGGACCCTATCATAAGTTTTTTTCTAAATCAATGAATACCATGTGTAGATCTTTCTTTTGCTTCTGATACTTTTCAATTAATTGTCTAAGAAGATGTATAGTTTCTATTGTCGACCTTCCAAACATGAACCCAAGTTGATTTTTGGTCACAATGGTCTCCTTCTTTAATCTTTTTTCTATTACTCTTTCCCAAAGTTTCATAGTATGACTCATTAGTTTAATACCCCTATAGTTTGCACAATTTTGTATGTCTCCTTTGTTCTTATATGAGGGAACTAGAGTACTTACTTTCTATTGATTAGATATTTTTTTATTTTTAATATCATATTAAATAATTTTGTAAGTTATTCAATACCTTGTCTCCCTAAGCACTTCCATACCTCTATTGGGATATCTTCTGGTCCCACGACTTTTTCATTTTGCATCCCTTTCAAAGCTTGTTCTACATCTAAAGTTTGAATTCTACAATGAAAATTAAAATTTCTATATTCATTTGAACTACTTAAATTGCCTAAGTTAAGTTGGTCTTTTAAACTTTCATTAAAAAGTTGATGAAAGTAAATCCTCTATTGCTCTTTTATTTTGCTATCATTTATTAGTATTCTATTGCATTCATCTTTAATACATCTTATTTGGCTAAGGTATGTTGTTTTCCTCTCTCTCACTTCAGTAGTGAAGAAGTCGCCCACCAGTTTCGACGACTTGCTGGGGCGCTTCATTAAGCACGTCAATGTCGAAGAAGTGATGCATGCCCGCTGCAAAGAGCCAGTCGGAACTCCTACATAGACCACGGTCTACTCGGAGAGAAGGGAACCGCTAGCACTAGTCCGGGCGAAAGACCCTCGTTCGGGGAAGGAGCCCTGGGCTGGTAATAGAAGGCTCATAGAGACGGTGGATACCCAATAACTAGAGCCACCGAAGAAGTACTGCGATTTCTACGGCAGTACCACGCATTCCACAGAGGAGTGTCACGCCTTGAAGAAGAGGATGATTGAGGAAGCGGATAACAAGCCCCGGAAGCGATGGAAGAAAGCGGGGTATCACCGAAAGTCCCCGCGAAGGAGTCATTCTCCCCGCAAGAGGCCGTCAGGAGAGGAGGGAGCTCGGCGACCATCTCGGTTACATTCCAGGGGGAGAAGTAGGGAGGTGACCCCTCGTCGATCTCTCTCCCCTGAGCGAGACCTCCGGAAGGGAAAGGCTCCTGTACGAGACCCTCCTTTGGGCCACGTAGGGGTGATCTCCGAAGGTCCTACCGGAGGGGACTCTAACCGGGCAAGGAAGGCCCACACTTAGTGGCTGGAAAACTATTCCATTGGAACAAGCAGTAGCCAGCATAGAGGCCCCGTTATCTCATTTGGCCCAGAGGACATAGACGACGTGGAGACCCCTCATGATGGCGCCTTGGTAATTCTCACATGCATAGCTAATTATGAATTAAGCGTGTCTTCGTGGATACAGGTAGTTCTGTGAACATCCTGTACAAGGCGGCCTTGGACCAGATGTAGATCGACGAGGACGAGCTACGACCGGTCTCTACCACACTCTTTCGCTTCACTGGATACCGCGAGTGCAGCCAATAGGGCAGATCTCCCTATCCCTGTCATTGGGAGATGGCACACTGGAGAGGACGAGGACACCTTTCCTGGTCGTGGACGCGCCCTCATCCTACTACGTCATCCTCGGACGCCCAACACTCAGTGTATTCCAGGCGGTAGTCTCAGTCTACCATCAAAAGATCAAGTTCCTGGTGGTTGAGCGAGTAGCCAAAGTCAAAGGGGATCAACTGGCTTCCCGACGATGTTACAGCGGGGAGGTCAGGTCTGAAGCCCGGAAGAACTTGAAGGCTGATGAAGCTCTACAAATTGACGTCACCAACCCTCGAGAGGAGAAAGGGTCTAGAGAAGAATGGAGGGAGGTCGAGAGTGAAGAGGTTCAGATACACCCTCAGCAGATGGGGGGGTTACAAGGATTGCTGCTGACCTCATGCCGGAGTTGAGGAGTCATTTGATCGATTGCTTATAGAACCATCGGGACGTGTTTGTGTGGGCAACTGAGGAAATCAAAAGAGTCCCCCCAGCCCTGGCCACACATCGCTTGCATGTGACCCCCGGGGCTCGATCGGTGAACTCAAATTTGAATTACATTTTAATTTAAAGTTAGGGATTACCTCTCTTACCCTTGTAGTTCCTCCTTGATGTGAGCTTCTTTTCTTTCTTTCCTCCTTCTCCCATCTTTTCAAGTGCTCCATTTTCTTAAGCTCTTTCTTCCTTGGACATTTTGTGTGAAAGTGCCCTAGCTCTCCACATGTGAAGCATCTAATTCTCTTCCTTTTAGCTTGGGCTTCTTCATCCCTACACCCCATGTTAGATTTAGAAGGAATTGAAATTAGTTTAGGGGTTACCTCTTTTTTCTTACCCTTTGGACACTTATCTTTGTAGTGTCCCTTTTCGTTGCAACCAAAGCATATAATATGTTCCTTTTTCTTTGCTTTGGTGGAGGTTGAAGCTTCTTCTTGCTCCTGGATTGATGAGGGTCTCTCCTCCCCCTCAATTTTTGAATTTCACACCTCTTCTTCTTCTCTTGATGAGGTTGATGATCTCTCACTCTCTTCTTCCTCACTTGAAGATGTAGATAATTCAATTCTCTCATTTCTTGAATCATGGAGCTTACTTCATTGGAATCTTCCATTAGTTGAGCATGGATGGTGTTCTTATGAAAATCTTCTATCTTGTTCCACAATTCATGTGCATCTTCATATGCCCCTACACCACTCAAGACATTGTTAGGCAAAATATTAATCAATACATCAATTACCTTCGTATTTGCCCTCGATTGATTTTGTTGCTCTTGATTCCAATATCTAGGCCTAAGCTTCTTCCCGTGCTTATCCTTTGGAATTTCAAAGGGCTCTTCAAGCGCAATCCTAAGGTCCCACTCCATTCCGAACCATGTTTCTATCCTTGTCTTCCAATATCCGAAATCTTCATGGTCGTAGGGGGGTGGAGTGTAGATGTCGTCACCCAACTTATCTTCCATTGTTTTCTCCTCTAGCTTTCTTTGCTCCCTTGGCGGTTAGTCCAATAAGAGCAGTCCTTCGCTCTGATACTACTTGTTAGATCGAGTACGATTGCTTGAGGGGGGGGGGGGTGAATAGCACTTCTTTGATTCTTCTACCTACGTTGTTAGTGTGCGCAAGCAGAAACAATAATAATAAACACAAACAACGCTAACAATACCGATTTACTTGGTATCCACCCCTGAGGGTGACCAATCCAAGAATCCTTCGGTGGATCACTCCCCGGATGATCTCTGGCTAGCCCTTGTGGCTCCTTGTGGGTGGAGAAACCTCGTCACAACACCTCGACTATATCTGAGCACCAAGACTACCATTTGGCTCTTATCCAAAGCTAAATTCGTCAAACCTTTCAGCCAACACGAAGTCCTCTTAAATAGAACTAAGGCTGAAACCCTCGCCACCAGTCGACTGTCCACTGCCCCTAGCCAAATCCGATCGTTACACGCCTAACGTTCGAATTTTGGCTGCTACCAGTTGACTGCACCCAGGGCAGTCGACTGGTCCAGGGTCCAGAACCTACTGTGAGTTTCTGTTTGTACTGGCAATCGACTGCCCAGCCTCTACAAACACTCTTCCTCACTCTATTGACCCTCGTCAACATGTGCCTTCAAACATACTCCCTTGGCTTGCTCCTTGAATCCCTCGGATGCGCACGCAAGTCCTCGACTTGCCTCCATGCCACCCTTCACGTGTGCCCTTTGAAGTCCACTACTCAGCATGCCCTTGGAGTCATCTTCCCTCGACTCTCGTCCCTTTACAACTTTGCTGACTCTTCACCAGCAGCCTTGACTATTGCCTTCGCGCCTTCTTCGTCTTCGGCCCTCGTCCCTCGGATGCACACAAGCCTCCAGCTTGTCTCCATGCCATCCTTCACGTACGCCTCAAAGTCCGTGCCCCTCGGCTCATCATCCCTGCTATACCAAGGTCCCTCGGGTGCACACAAGCCTCCAGCTTGTCGTCATGCCATCCTTCACGTACGCCTCGAAGTCCGCGCCCCTCGGCTCATCATCCCTACTATACCAAGGTCCCTCGGGTGCACACAAGCCTCCAGCTTGTCTCCATGCAACCCTTCACCATACCGAAGCTGTCCAGCCAAGTCAATATGTGTAAACCTACAATCCTGCACACTCAATTACACATATTAGTACACAAGGGAAAACCTAACTTAAACCCTTTGCCTAAACATCAAAACTCATGGCCACTCCGGACCATAGATTGCCTCAACAGATTCCACCTCTGGTTGTGTGATTATTTCCATGCTGGACGCCCACCAGGGGTACCATCAAGTTCCTTTTGCCTCGGAAGATCAAGAAAAGGTCAGCTTTGTGACTGCAGAGGGCACATATTGTTATAACGTCATGCGTTTCAGATTGCGGAATGCTGGGGCAACTTACCAACGGATGATGGACAAGGTCTTCAGGCATCAGATCGGGAGGAACATTGAAGATTATGTAGATGACATCCTGGTTAAGACAGACAAGGGGAATGATATGATAGACGACCTCGAAGAGACCTTCGTCACTCTCGTCACTCTGAGGGCCAACAGGCTAAAGTTGAACCCAGCCAAGTGTCTGTTCAGAGTGAAGAGTGGTCGGTTCTTAGGTTACATGGTGACAGAGAGGGGGATCGGGGCTAATTTAGATAAGGTGAAGGCCATTCTCAATATGCCCTCTCCTCGCAACTCCAAGGAGGTACAGAGGCTGAACGACAGGATCACAGCCTTGTCCAGATTTATCTCCAAGTTTGTCGATAGGACTCTGCCCTTGTTCAAGATTTTAAGAAAGACAGTCAAGTTCGACTAGGACGACCAGTGTGAGAAGGCGTTTGCAGACCTGTAAGCCTATATGGCTGAGCTCCACATCCTCTACAAGCAAGTGGAAGGGGAGACATTGCTCGTCTACCTGTCCGCGGCTGAGCAGGTGGTGGGCTTTGCACTTATCCGAGAAGTAGTCACTATGCAGTACTCGATCTACTTCTTCGGACACCTCTTGAAGGATGCAGAGACACGCTACACCATAATGGAGAAGTTGGCCTACGATTTGGTCTTAATGGTCCGCAGGGTTAGGCCATATTTCTTAGCACATCCAATCGTGGTTCTCACCAACAACCCGCTGGGACAAGTTCTTACCAATCTGGAAGCCTCGGGTCGGCTGATTAAATGGACAGCAGAGCTGAGTGAGTAAAGGATTGAGTACCAGCCCCATACTGCCATCAAGGTACAGGCCCTTTCGGATTTCATGCTCGAACTTGTCCTCGAGCCCGAAGCCGAGGGATTCTGGAAGATCTATGTCGATGGGTCTTCCAACAACAAGCACAGTGGAGTCGGAGTGATAATGGTTTCCCTCTGGGGAGATACGTTGCATTTATCTATCCGACTCCACTTCCGGGCCACTAACAATGAAGCTGAGTACGAGGTGATACTGGCAGGTCTACAAGCAGCCAGACACATGGGAGCTGCTCGAGTCATCTTACATTCGGATTCCCAGCTCGTGGCACAACAAGTAAAGGGCAACTTCGAAATAAAGTGTGAACGATTGCAAAGGTATGTAGCCCTTTATGAGCAGCTGAAATCCTCTTTCACATAGGTTACTCTGCAGAAGATTCCTCGAGCTGACAATGCCAAGGTGGATGAACTAGCCAAGTTGGCTAGCTCCATCTCTGCATGGCAGCTGGACGAGCCCAGTACCACCGAAGAGACTGTAACTCAGATTGAAGAAGAAGCTAAAGGTAATATCTTAACTGTTTGGAGAGATCCATATGTGGAGTTCCTACGCAGTGGGAATGTGCCGACCTGGGGTCAAGGAATTCGATTATTCAGCCATCGAGCTTCCAGATTTACACTGGTCAGGGATCAATTATATAGGAGAGCCTTTGCCCGACCACTCCTCAAGTGTATCAGGCTGGAGGAAGCCTACTATGTGATGTGAGAAGTGCACGAAGGCATTTGCGGAAGCCACATTAGGGAAAGGTCTCTGTCTAAGAAGATTATCCTGGCAGGGTACTTTTAGCCAACCCTGCAGGCCGACACCCTCAAGTTTGTGGCCAGAGACATTAGCATATAACTCACCGCTCGACTGAGCCACTTTGAGTCTCCACAGTGTCTCGCCCATTTGATTAGTGGGGAATGGACATTGTGGGCCCATTTCCAATCGGACCCCAACAAAAAAAGTTTTTGCTGGTCCTGGTGGATTATTTTTCCAAATGGGTGGAAGCTGAGCCTCTAGCACACATCACGGAGGCCGTAGTGATCAAGATCCTGTGGAGAGATATTGTCTGCAGATACGACATCCCTCACAAATTGGTGTTGGATAATGGAAGACAGTTTGCAGAGCGAAAACTCAAATGATGGTGTGAAGGATTAGGTATTCGACAAGCCTTCACGTCGGTCTCATAGCCCCAGGGCAATGGCCAAGCCGAGGTCGTTAACTGGAAGATCCTCAGCGGGCTCAAGATAAAGCTGAATCACGTTAGAGGTAGTTGGGTTGAAGAGCTCCCCAGCATTCTGTGGTCATACCATACCACTCTAAGAGAAGGAATATGTCAGAGTTCTTTTTAGCTTGTGTACGGAGCTGAAGTCATGATCCCAGTGGAAGTAGGCGAGGAGTCCGTCCGGTGGCAGTATTATAATAAAGAGGACAATGATCAAGAGCGGCTGATCGACCTAGACCTGATGGCAGAGGTGCGAGACAAAGCAGCTGCTCGATTTCTAGCCTACAGGCAACGTATGCAACAAGCATACAATCGCCACGTGATTGCCGGTAGATTTGAAGTCAGAGACAAAATCTGGAAGAGGATCAAGCCTGTCGATGATCCCAGAAAGCTGGAGCCGTAGTGGGGCGGACCCTACATCATCACCAGAATGCTCACAGGAGGCGGCTACTATCTAGAGGACGACAAGGGAAAGAGACTGGAGAGACCCTGGCATGCCAATCATCTCCGACCATATCGTACTTGGTGAGATTTTGAGATGTCCAAATATATTTGTATGCTTGTTGACACTTCTGTGCAGTTTTAGTAATCAAAGAAGCAAACGAGATATCTCTTGAAAGAACCTGAGTACTTGCATGTTAAAACCTTACTTCCTTGCGGTTCTACGGATGCCCGAGGTGAGTAGGTCTGGTCGTGGTGCTGCGGATGCCCGAGGTGAGTAGGCCTGGTCGTGGTGCTGCGGATGCCCGACTAGGAGCTGCTGAAACCCTACTACCTCGCGGTGCTGCAGTTGCCCGAGGTGAGTAGGCCTGGTCGTGGTGCTGCGGATACACAACCAGGAGCAGCTAAAACCCTACTACCTCGTGGTGCTGTAGATGCCTGAGGTGAGTAGACCTGGTCGTGGTGCTGCGGATGCTCGACCAGGAGCTGTTAAAACCCTACTACCTCACGGCGCTACGGATGCCCGAGGTGAGTAGGCCTAGTCGGGAGCTGCTAAAACCCTACTACCTCACGGTGTTGTGGATGCCCGAGGTGAGTAAGCCTGGTCGTGGTGCTGCGGATGCCCAACTAGGAGCTGCTAAAACCCTACTACCTGGTGGTGCTGTGGATGCCCGAGGTGAGTAGGTCTGGTCGTGGTGCTGTGGATGCCCGACCATGAGCTGCTAAAACCCTACTACCTCCGGTCTTGTGGATGCCCGAGGTGAGTAGGGCTGGTCGTGGTACTACGGATGCCCGACTAGGAACGACCAAGACCCTACCACCTCGGTGCGCTACTGAGACTCGAGATGGGGAAGGAAGCTCTCATCTAGGTGGCAAGATATAAAGGAACATTATCAGGTCTTGGAGGCAAACATGATGTTTAATTATTTTCAGAAGGACCATGCCACAAAGGTACAATTATTAGACCGCGTAAAGGAGACTGCTCCTTTGTCCAGGCTCTCCTTCATGGTCCCAGTCTCTCCTATGGTTGTGGAGCTAGAAGTCATCTCCTTGTGGCTACAACGTATTGGCCCTTCACTTGAAGTGACAGAACGCTAACTCAGGGTACAGTTGCAAGCCATCCAATCATGAATACACCTTCACAAAGTGACATGGGACCAGAGAGATGAGTACACGAGAGATGAGTACAAGCACTCCAGAGCAAGATATCCACAAACAGACTTAAGACAAAATCATGCAAAATTTCTTTCATTCCAAATAGATGAGTACACTACAAGTTTAGGAAAGAAAGGAAGACAAGTTAGGAAACAAAAAAAATATATATCATGAGTTGGGGAAAAAGCTCCTACAGTTCCTTATCTTCAGGAGGGAGCTCATTCCAAACTCGACCGACACTCATGAAACTCAGGTCGGCGTCCGACTTCAGTAGTTGGGCCTTCTGAAGCTGAGTAATGGCGCCATTGAAGCCCTGTTTTAGGCGTTTCAAGACCTGCCCGGCCAAGATGTCGCCAAACTCGTCGAACTCCAGAAACCTGGCCTTTAACTCCATTTCAGTTTCTCTAGCCGGGATGCCTCGTCAGCCTTGTAGTTTTGTAGTTCAACCTCGGCTTCCTCCTTGGCGGTTCTCAACTGGGCCACCTTAGAGGTCATTTTGTCTCTGTCTTTCAGGGCCTCCTTGAGCCTCTCTGAGGTGGCCAAAACTTCTGACCGGGGCCGGGCGACGTCCTCATGGAGGTCGATCATGTGGTCAGCTGTCACCTTGATCATTGATTCTTTTTGGGCTAGTTGGTGCGCTTGGTCTTTTATCCGCTCATTTAGAGCTTCCGCCGAGGTCTCCAGGAGTTGGATGTCCCTGGACAGCTTCTTCTCCCTGGCCTGAAGCTGATCCCGCTCTTGGGCCAGGGTGCGCAAGTCATTCGAGAGGGCAATGACCCTCTCTGACATCAAGCGCTCCCTATGGCGAGTGCTATGCAAGGCTGACTCTAAGGTCAGCAGAGATTCTAGGTGATGCTCTACTTTCACCCAGAGAGCTCTGCTGACCTCTACTTGCAGGAGGCCCCCTCGATGGGCACGATAGGCCTTAGCCTCTGCCATAAGTGCTCTGCATATCAGGGGCTCAACCTCTCGCCAGGAGTGTAAATGGTGGTCGATAGAAAGGCATTCTTGAGAAGTCTGTCACAGGGTATACCGGTTAGAAACATGAATTTGGGTAATCTAAGAAAGTAGGAACCCTTACCCTCAGGAGGGACTCATGGAGGTTGGTTAGAGGCCCGGCCGAGGTGCGCAAGGCATCCCCTCTCAAGACTCTGCGGCGCATCGATGTGTCACCTTGGCTTAGTGAGGAAGAGGGGTCTCTTGGCTGGGGGAGAAGCTGGACGGCAGACACTCTAGGAGGTACAATGGAAGGGCTTGAGACGTCCTCATCAGAGTTAGAGACTCCCTCCGAAGAACATCCCTCGGCACGAACCTCTCTAAATTGCACTAGGGAGAATGATTGCGAAGCTGCCTTCGATGCTACTTGAAGCTTCTTGTGCAGGTGGTCAAGCCTCATTCGGGGCTTTGTAGGCACCACCCACTTGCCTTTAGAGGTGTCAGAGGAGTCGGCCGGGGAGGTGCTGATGGTCTGACCTCCTGTCTCTGGAGTGGTCATCGTCTTGAAATGTTGGGACAGGGGGATTGTGTCCTCATCGTCGGATATTAGCAGGCCCTCATCAGGGATCGAAGGGAGCTAGTGGGGGTTAAAGCGTCGTAGCCTCCTCCATTTTGTCGATCACATGTCGTGGCATTTCCTCTTCAGCCTCCCTGATGATCTAAACTTCGGGGTGTCGGCCGGAGGCGCCGACTTTTCCTTATTTTCTCCCGTCTCGATGATGACGAGAAGCAGGTCGGCCTCCTAGGTGCCAGGTAGCTCCGGGGTCCCTTGATCGGTGGTTGGTTTGAACACGACTAGTGCCTCTATCTGCTTCGACATCTCATGCTCGCCGGACGACTCCGTAGCCTCCTCCGAAGCCTCGGCCGAGTCAGCTGGTGCGATAAGAAGGGCTGGGGGAGGGGCCAAGGCCTGCTTATTGGCTTCATCTCACTTGATGAGCCGATTCATCGTCCGCGATAGCATGATGTTCTCTGCAATAAACAAGAAATGGAACATTAGTTAGAATTAACAGATATTTATGAAAAAGATAAACTTACCAAGGTTGGGGCTTATGCTGGTGACTTCAGGGCTGAAGCCCGCTTGGTACATAAGTTCGCCACTATGCACTAGACCCGGGCCACTAAACTTCATGCCTGACCGGAGGCTCCTAGCCCGTTGGTAGCCTGGGTCATGCTGAAAGTCCCCTAGCTCCAGAGGGTATGTCAGGTTTTCCCTCCAGCGAATGGGGTTGAAGAGACGTTGGAGTGGGCGAATGAAGAAGAATCACTCCTTCCATCCCTTGTGGGAGGAAGGAAAACCCCTAGGAATCTATGGCTAGGGCGGGCTGTGAAACTGAAGGCACCCCTAGATGTCATGGTAGGGATAAAGAAAAAATGAAAGAAGCATGAGGTTAGAGGAATGCCAAAGAGCTTGAAGATGATAAACGCCCCGCCCATTGGGAGAAGGCGTTGGGGGTCATCTGATGGAGAGGAATGTCAAAAATAGGAAGAAATACTCATGAAGAAAGGTGGGAGAGGGAAACAAAGCCCTAACTCTACCTGTCATAGGAAGAAGGTAATGAATTCTAGGAGGGTTCTACGGGTGATTGGTCCACCCTAGGGACTTCTACCTTCATCTCGGCTGGAATGTCGTAGGCCTCACAGGCAGCTGATAATCACCATTTTGTTAATCAAATTAGGCTCTCAAATCCATGTTTTGATCCCTTTTTATATGCTTAAGTTTGCATATACATTAGGTTTCATGAATTATCTCTATTTTAGCTTTGGATGCAAATCTTTGTATATTTGAGATATTTTGACACTAAAATTTGAATCTAATTTTGTAGACTTCGAATGATCATGGACCTAGATCAGATTGGATCAAACATGAGTTCAGACTTGGGTTCGATCAAGGGGATCAAGCGATGGATAAATGTGGGCCGTGCAATCAAGAAACGGGGAGATCTGAGTCATCTATCAACATATGATCAATCCGAGCTCAAGGTAGAGTAAATCAAGACCATAGATCAAGATATGAAATTTTGGTCCGAATCAGAAGTCATCCAGCCGTTGGATCAAGCTCAAGAGGAGTCTAAGCCATTCATTCAAAAGGAAGGGAGATCTGAGCCATCCACTGCAGATCTGACCAATCTAAGCTAAGGAGGAGCAGATCCTGGACATTGATGGAGATCTAGAAAGTTTGGACTCAATCCGAGAGGATCTGACAGTTGGATGAGGTGAGGATGATCACAGCCGTTCAAATTCAAATGAGATAAGTTAAATCAGAAATTTTTCCACCTAGCTCAAGTCGTCGCGTAGAGTAGTCGCGTGTTCTTCCAGTTTCTTCTCTGTTCTTCGAGTTTTTCTTCAGTTTTATTCTCCAATCCGCGCGACCAACATCAGATTCGTTTGTTTTCAAGGTTTTGAATCATCGAGGTAGTTTCCTTGTTCAGTTTGCTAACCAAATTCTTCTCTGAAAGGGGTTCGGGTGAGGGTTTCTCCCGGAGCTCTGTCCACTGATCGATTCCGTTGATCGCTGTTGTCTTCATTGAGCGGAGAAATCAGAGCATTTGGACGGGTTCTCCGAAGTGATCTGAGAGTGTTTGAGCAAGATCGCAATCCAGCCAATCAAGAAGGAAGAGATCGGGACAGATTTCAGCTTCTGATCGTTCTCTGCAATCGGACAGACACGCTTCTAATCGGTCCCCAATCCGATCAGAAGAAGTCCTGATCAGTCCCGTGACCGATCAGGAAGATCAATATGCATCAGTTCATTGCAAACTGATCAAGGGAGTTTTTCTTCGCTGGTTTTTGAGCTAGAGGGTTTTTAGCTCAGCTTTTGTGTGACGGAAAAGGGAAGTCTTGACAATGAACTAATTTGATATTCAATTTAGGATAATTTTGGTTCTAAACACTTATTTCTTCAAGTTGCTTTAGCTTGTTTCCAACTACACATCAAGTCAAGTTTCTTAAGCATTGTTTTGTTCTAGCTTTCACATTTCTGCGATTAGTTCCCTGCATTCAAGTTTAGTTCTTAAGTTTCAATTCCATAGTTTTGAATTTAATTGCTCAGTTTTCAAATAGGTTATGTTTAGTTGTTGCGATTTCCTAGTTAATTTCTGCTTTAGATAAGTCTATTATGTTTCAAACTGTTATTTCATTCATATTCGCAAAAACCCCATCTTATTTGAAAACCCAAACATAAAACGATGAATTCAAGCATGAACTAAGCATTCTTAACTAGTTCTTGAAAAAATACGACATGAGGCCCCTATACTACACTTAGATTTGTGAGCTAAGGGTTTTCAATTTATAAATTTAAATTTGAGGCTCATCATGACACTCGTTGTGGTCAGCATCAAATTTTTGGCGTCGTTCCCGGGGAACTATACTAGTTGAGTTTGTTTAAGTTTTGGGCTTAGCATCACATCAAATTTTTGGCGCCATTGCCAGGGAACATACTAGTTGAGTTTGTTTAATTTGAGCTTGTGCTTAGTTCCATATTTTCTGATTCTATTGCTTTATCTTTCTATATACATTTACTGTCATTTTGTTTGTTTTATGACTAGGACTGCAGGTGGTGATATTGTGGAGTTTGATCCTAAGATTGAGAGAACATTCAGAGCTAGGAAAAAAAAAATCAAGGAAGAGTTTCAGAAACTATTGAAAATATTCCCACTCATTCGGGATGGAGAGTTTCAGAGGACAATATCAATCAAGGAATGACCTATATTCATCTACTTACAATCCGGGATGGGAAGATCACCCTAATTTGAATTATGAAAATTCATTCTATCAACAAAACACTTCACAACAACCCCTACAACAAGGACAACCGCAATTCCAGAATTTTCAGCAACCCTATTCACAATTTCAGCAAGGTAATCAGCCTTTTCAACTATTCCAGTAGCCTTATCAACATTTTCAGCAAGCAAATATGCAATTCCAGCCTTAATTTCAACAAGATCAGCAAGGTTCTCAACCAAATCAGACTTTCCAACAATCTTTTCAACCTTCACAGCAATCTTTCCAACCATACCAGCAGAATTTCAGTTTCAGAATTAGGATTTTCAGCCCAAACAATTTCAGCCTTTAAACAAGAATTTTCATCCTCAAAATTAGAATTTTCAGAGCCATAATTTCCAACAACATTCACCAAGTTCTCAACCCAATTTTCAGCAATTTCAACAGCCTATTCACTCATTTAATCAGCCCCAACAACATCAGTTTCAGAATTTACAGCCTACTCAAGGATTTCAGCAACCTGATGTTTCATTTCAAGGCCAACAAGAGTCTCATACCAATCAAGGAGACTTTGGAAGTTCTAGTAGGTTTGATGCAAAACAACAACAGCTTGAGGAGATAATGCAACAAATCATACAACAACAGCAAAGTTTACTACAACAAGGACAACAAAAGAATGATTCCACTCTTCAAAACATCGAAAGACACATTGGACAACTAGCTAGTGGAATGAATCAAATGCAAGCCCAAGGATCGAGTCAATTACCTTCACAAGCAACTCCTAATCCTAAAGGAAATATTAGTGCAATAACTTTGAGGAGTGGGAGCGTAGCTTCAAGTTCAAATGCTCAAAGGGCTGATTTTTCTGAAAAATTTTCAGCAACTTATTTTCCATCTCAGAACATCCCCAAAATGGATTCTACTTCAGTTGGAAGTGACCCTAGTTCAAGCGTAAGTCCTTTTTCTATTGAGCTTGCAATTTTGGTGGAAGAAGAAGAAGAAATCAGTAAAAAAAGTGCACCTACAACAGCTACTCCACCTGAAATTCCTACTCAAAACTCAATTCCAAAAGTTTCGGCTCAAGTGGAGGAACCGAGAGTCCCTTTACCCTTTCCACAGCACCCCAGAGAGGATCATTCTTTTATGAGCATGGATAATTTAGATGATGTTGTTGATGCAGATTTATTTGCTGATAAAGTTCCATTTGGTATTCATGGAGGGTATTTTAGTTCAGATGAGGTTGTGGATGCATTAGCTATAGAGGCTGAAGATTTGAAGATTGTATCTGATTCACTCGCAGTTGGAGATGATTCTATAGGTGTAGGGGATTGCACTGAGCCTCAGGCATCACCTATATTGATTGACATATCAGGAAATTCAGAGGATAGGTATGAAAGTGTAGGGACTTGCATGGTGGGAGCAAGGACCCAAGAATCTCCTCTTTTAGTTGTATGTCCACCAGAACCTGAGCCTGAGGTGGAGCCTTTACCCGACCAGGAGGTGGCCATAGTTACATCTACTCTTGTAGAACCTTCAGGTATCTTTCAGCACGACAAGGTAAGTATTTCTTCTAAATTTTTAGGAAAACTCATAGAGGTACCTAAGATTGATTTTATTGGATGTGATGCATTTCTTGATACATTCTATGTAGAGACTGATTATATTTTATCTTTTTCTTACCCTGCATGCGTGCGGGGGGTATTTCCTTTTCATGGTTTTGCAGGGTGCCATAGGCTTCTTGAGTGGGTGCTCCAACTAAATAGTCTCCAACCTCCCGGAAAGACTTCCAAAGAGCATATAGTTCCCCGGCAATGGTGCCAAAAATTTGATGGGCCCACAATCAAGTGTCACGAATGAGCCTCAAATTTGAATGTATAAGTTAAAAACCCTTAATCTCACAAAGTTAAATGTAGTATAGGGGCCTCAAGTCGTATATTTCCAAGGACTAGTTGTGAATGCTCAACTCAAGCTTGAAATTTGTCGTTTGATGTTTTGGGTTTTCAATTGAAATGAGGGTTTGTTTTGCAATAAGGAATGAAAATACAGTTGAAACAGAATGAACTCAACTAAAGCAAAAATTAACTAGGAAATTGTGAAAACTAAACTTAACCGATTTGAAATCTAAGCAATTCAATTTGAAGCTATAAATTGAAATTCAAGGACTAAAATTGAATGCAGGGAACTAATTGCAGAAATGTGAAAGCTAGAACAAAACAATGCTTAAGAAACTTGACATGAAGTGTAGTTGGAAACAAACTAAAGCCACTTGAAGAAATAAGTGTTTAGAACCAAAATTATCCTAAATTGAACACCAAATCAGTTCATTGTCAAGACTTCCCTTTGCCGTCACACAAAAGCTGAGCTAAAAACCCTCTAGCTCAAAAACCAGCGAAGAAAAACTCCCTTGATCAATTTGCAATGAACTGAAACGTATTGATCTTCCTGATCGGTCACAGGACCGATCAGGACTTCTTCTGATCGGATTGGGGACCGATCAGAAGCGTGTATGTCCGATCGTAGAGAACGATCAGAAGCTGAAATCTGTCCTGATCTCTTCCTTCTTGATTGGCTGGATTGCGATCTCGCTCAGACACTCTCAGATCACTTCCGAGAACCCATCCAAATTCTCTGATTGCTCCGCTCGATGAGAAAACCAGCGATCAACGGAATCGATCAGTGGAAAGAACTCCCGCGAAACCCTCACCTGAGCTCCTTTCAGCGAAGAAATTGGTCAGCAAACTTAACTGGAAATCGATCTTGATGATCTGAAATCTTGAAAACAACGGATCTGATGTTGGCCGCGCGCGATCGGAGAAAAAAACGATGAAGAACTCGAAGAACAGATGCAGAATTCGCGATTACTCTACTACGCGACGCCTTGAGCTGGGTGGAGAAATTTCTGATTTAACTTATCCCATTTGAATTTGTACGGCTGTGATCATCCTCGCCTCATCCAACGGTCAGATCTTCTCAGATTGAGTCCAAACATTCCAGATCTCCATCAATGGTCATGATCTGCTCCTCCTTAGTTTAGATCGATCAGATTTGTAGTGGATGGGCCAGATCTCCCTTCCTTTTGAATAAATGGCTTAGACTCCTCTTGAGCTTGATCCAACGGCTGGATAACTTCTGATTCAGACCAAAATTTCAGATCTTGATCTATGGTCTTGATTTACTCTACCTTGAGCTCGGATTGATTAGAAGTTGACAAATGGCTCAGATCTCCCCGTTTCTTGATAGGACGACCCACATTAATCCATCTCTTGATCCTCTTGCTTGAAGCCAAGTCTAAGCTCAAGTTTGATCCAATCTGATCTAGGTCCATGATCATTCGAAGCCTACAAAATTAGATTCAAATTTTAGTGCCAAAATATCTCAAATATACAAAGATTTGCATCCAAAGCTAAAATAGAGATAATTCATGAAACCTAATGTAAATGCAAACTTAAGCATATAAAAAGGGATCAAAACATGGATTTGAGAGCCTAATTTGATTAGCAAAATGGTAATTATCAACTCCCCCACACTTGCTCTTGGGCGTCTCGCACAAGCTAACTAGTAAACTAATCATGTACCCCCTAGATTATTCTCAATCATAGTTAGAAGCAATTGAAAGGAAATTATCTAGGGTTATCAATTCTCAAAAATCTAAACTCAATGGACTAGAAACTTGTCCTTAGTCAACAACAATGTATACTTCATCCTTCATGACTAATTGAGATGAATTAAACTCATAAAGCCTCTCAAGGAAAATTTTAGTGGCTCTCTTCCTAAGTTCTACATTTTTGATGAAAATGGAGCTCACTCAAACACAATCATGGTTCTTGCACTACCATAAGCTTGCTTATGCTCTACTCTCCACCATCATTCTTGAGTTGGATCCACACCTACAAAGGCTAATTTGAACAAGTTTAGGAGATATGTAATGATAAGAATGAGATAGAAGTTTAGTATTCCTTTTCATGGTTTTACAGGGTGCCGTAGGCTTCTTGAGTGGGTGCTCTAACTAAATAGCCTCCAACCTCCCGGAAGGACTTCCAAGAGCATATAGTTCCTGTTCTTGTGAATATAGTTCCTGAGCTTCCAGAGATGAGATCAATTAGCCAACTACACAGGAATCTATCTCTGCTAGCTCGAGATCTTGAACAAAGTTTGGATCGGATGTGGCCGCGTGAAGAAACAGAGAAGAAATGCAAAGAAATCGAAGAATAGGAAGAACTGGAAAACAGAATTCGTGACTACTCTACGTGACTCGCGACCCTGAGCTGGGTGGAGAAATTTTTGATTTAACTTATCCCATTTGAATTTGAACGGCTGTGATCATCCTTGCCCCATCCAACGGTCAGATCACCTCGGATTGAGGCCAAACCTTCCAGATCTCCATCAATGGTCAGGATCTTCCTCTCAGAAGATTGGATCTTTCAGATCTGAAACGGATGGTTTAGATCTCCCTGCCTTTTGAATGAATGGCTTAGACTCCTCTTGAGCTTGATCCAACGGCTGGATGACTTCTGATTTGGACCAAAACATCAGATCATGATCTATGGTCTTGATTAACTCTATCTTGAGCTCGGATTAATCAGAAGTTGACAGATGGGTCAGATCTCCCCGTTTTTTGATCGGACGACCCACATTAATTCATCTCTTGATCCTCTTGATTAAAGCCTAGGCTGACTCAAGTTTAATCCAGCCTGATCTAGGTCCATGATCATTCCAAGCCTACAAAATTAGATTCAAATTTTAGTGTCAAAACACTTGCTCTTGGGCGTCTCGCACAACTAACTAGTAAACTGTTGGATCGTGAAAACCGATAGAGGGGGAGGGTGAATATCGGAAATCGTTTTTCTTTCGGAAAGCTTAGAGCAAGTACGCAGCGGAAATTAGAAACACAGAGACACAGTTCGATTTACTTAGTTCGGAGCCTGTGTCGACTCCTACTCCAAGGCCCACGGTCGTTGACCGTTTACTTTGGGCAATTCTATATAGGCGCAAAACAGTTTACAATAATTTGATTAAAAGAATTAAGTGCAGTAAACAAAACACGCTCTTCTTTACCGACGTCCGAAGTAGATCGAATTTCTCGGAGCAGCAGGACGTCGTCGGCTCTTGTTGGAAGGTTTTCAGAGCAAGTCGCGAGAGCAGAAGAGCTTTGAGGCGTTGAATCGAAGTTGTTGAAGAAGGCTTGGGCGTTGGGTGCTATTTATAGCACCTAGGGGCGCCCTGCCACGTGTCAGCCGATCCGGATTTAGCTCAGTCAACAGTTATCCCATCCGAATAGGGATAAGTTTGACTCTGGGGGCGCCCTGGTCGCAGAGGGCGCCTTGGCTGACTTCTTCCGTGCAGAAATCTCGGCTGTGGATAAAGATGAAGCTTCACAGACCTGGGCCCAAGGCGCCTTGGCTGCTGAGGGCGCCCTGGCTGCTGAGGGCGCCCTGGCTGCTGAGGGCGCCCTGCCCAGTAAGCAGCCGAAGCCCTTTTTGCTTCACTTGGTTCTGGTTCACCTTGGGGGCGCCATGGACACTCAGGGCGCCCTGCTCAGCTGCTGCCTCACTCCTTTGAGGCTCTCTGAGTTACAGACACACGTTCCTTCGGTCCTGCATCCAGGGTTAGTCCAAAACACAATAAAACAATTAATTATTAGTTTATACAGCCTTAGCTGTCTTGGTTCTGACTTTGGTCTCCAAAATGGAGCCCTAGGTCGAACTGACGCCTACTGTTCCCTCGACGGGGAACGCGTCCACACCTACTCCTCTCGGGAGAGTTTACCTGATGCCAACCGTTCCTTTTGTTGGACTTTTGCCTGACGGTCCTTTGTCAGGTCTTGGATGCCGAGCTGCCCTTCGCCCGGTGCCTAGCAGCCCTTCGCTAGGTCTTGGTGACTAGCAGCCCTTCGCTAGTTGCCTAGCAGCCCTTCGCTAGTTGCCTAGCAGCCCTTCGCTAGGACTTGGTGACTAGCAACCCTTCACTAGTTGCCTAGCAGCCCTTCGCTAGGACTTGGTGACTAGCAGCCCTTCGCTAGGACTTTGTTTCCTGGCAGCCCTTCGCCAGGTGCCTAGCAGCCCTTCGCTAGGACTTTGTTTCCTGGCAGCCTTTCGTCAGGTGCCTAGCAACCCTTCGCTAGGACTTTTCCTGCACACTCGAGTAACAATATTAGATCACAAATAAACTTAACTTTGAATCCTTTGCCAATATCAAAACAAGGTTCGATATGGTGCTTTCTGCACCAACAATCTCCCCCTTTTTGATTTATGGCAACACAATTCAAAGTTAAGTAAATATTACAACATTTTAATCAAGAAGGTTAAGACTAATAAAACATAGCAATTCTGAACAGTCTAAAACCAATGTAATCTGAACAGAAAAAAAATTTCTCATACTTAACACTTAACTTTGACCTTTCCTCCCCCTTTGACATATATCAAAAAACAAACATGGGTGACCAAGGTAAAGTTTTAACAAAGTTTTTGCAAACCTAAATTTTGTTTCAAAACTTTTGCTTGGCTTTGCAAAAAGAATTTTACTTAGGCAAAATTTGGAAGCTAACTTTCCCTAACCAATGGTTCAACTTTGAGAATTGGGAATACTTTGTGTATTTTGAAAACCAAAATCTTAAAAAATTTCTAGACAAGTTTTTCACTAAAACAAACATTTGCCATTATTTTCAACCAATTTTTGCTCAGACAAATTTTGTTTACTAAGAAGAATTTTACTAATTTTTACACTTAGAAATTTTTGCTTTTTGAAAAGGAGATACAAGTTTAACTAAAATTCCTTTCTCTCTTTCTTCCTCTCCCCCTTTGTTATATATATCAATAAAGAAATATATTTTGAAATAAGTTTTAAGAGAAAGTTTGTGTATCAAAGCCTATGAGTTTTGGAAAAGAATTACTTAGTATAATTCTTGAAAAAATAGCAAAAGCTTAAATTCCACTTTTGAAACCGAAAAAATATTTGTACTTTGTAAACATTAGTACCTTGGAAAGTATTAGTACTTTTGACAAATGGTAGTACTTTTGAAAGATGTTATGCATATTGTGAAAAATATAAGTACTTTTAAGAAAAAGTTTTAATATTATTTTCAAAAGTATTCTAAAGTCAAGCAAAATTTTGAAAGTGATAGTATATATAAGCAAAATGATTTAAAAGAATAGAATTTTGAAAGAAAATTTATTTATGTTTTGAACAGGATTTAAAAAGTGTAGTGCATGAAAACATATAATTTTGAAAAAATGTTCAATAATTCTTTTAATTTAATCTCCCCCTAAGCTTGACCCAGTCCTAGGAAGCTTGTTGACTACAAGCGATCTTCCTCTGAGTTTTAGGTTTTGATTTAAATTATAAGAATTATCTAATAACTTCAAAACAAATAATTACCAAAAAAAACATTTCAGAAATTCTTCTTTTGACTCAAACTCCCCCTAAATTTGACACATCTTAGGAGTCCTTGTAGATCATGAAGTGGACCTTCCTCTGTGTCTTTAGGGTTTATTGAAATCAAAAGAATAATTTTGAACAATCTTCTGAGTATGATAACTTTCAAGATAAATTTTTGAAAACATAACTTGAAATGATAGCACAGTTTTCGAAAATCATGATGATAATTTTTCAACGAGATAGTAATATCGAGAGTTTTTGAATAAGCATAAGGTTTTTGAAAAATTTGAATTTTTTGAAAAAAAATTAAGAAGAACTCCCCCTGTATCCGACACAGTCTGTTTTTTTTAAGTTCCTTAAGGGACTTCAGTGTTGACCAAGTTTGACTATATGGACTAGGGTTGACTATTTTGACTAAATCAGAATAAGCCCTAGACTCTATTTATTGTGATATTTGACAAAAAATTGTGATTGATTCATGTAACTTAATTAAAGCAAACTTCAGAAAATTGAAACAAGAAAATGAAACCCTAAAACATAAGGTCAATAAGTTAGAAAATTTAATTCATAATCTTACTGATTTTGAAAATCCGGAGTATTACTCCAATTGTGACCTTACTTAGACAATTGCTTGTTTTAATTATCTGTTTCTAAATAATATGTTTTCATACACTATATTTTCAAAATTGTGTCGAAAACATTTGTCTTACAAAAAAAATATTATTTTAAAATGTTTTGTTTAAAATACCTTTTGAAATAATCTTTACTTGGGTTGAAAAATTTCCAGGACACTTAGGAAAATGTCCTTGTAGTTAACAAGGTTTCCTAGGATTGTGTCAGACTGGAAAAGAAACCAAGTAAAGTATCATGATCTCAAAATAACATTAAACTCTGTTAAAATATTATGTTTAAAAGTACTTACATGCATACTTTTCAAAAGTACTTATATTTTCCAAAATTTGCATAATATCTCAAAATATAATGTTTTAAAAAGTTCTAATACTTTTCCAAGGCAATAGTATTCTAAGTATGTGAATTTTCTAAAGACTTGGCTAAAAATACAAAATTCTTTTTCAAAATTGCACAATATCCTTCAAAGCGGAGTCTTTTTTAGTGCAATTTAATCTGTGTGCTTTCAAAATTATACTAAGTATTTTTATATTTTCAAAACTCATAAGCTCTGATACCACTTGTTGGATCGTGAAAACCGATAGAGGGGGGGTGAATATCGGAAATCGTTTTTCTTTTGGAAAGCTTAGAGCAAGTACGCAGCGGAAATTAGAAACACAGAGACACAGTTCGATTTACTTGGTTCGGAGCCTGTGTCGACTCCTACTCCAAGGCCCACGGTCGTTGACCGTTTACTTTGGGCAATTCTATATAGGCGCAAAACAGTTTACAATAATTTGATTAAAAGAATTAAGTGCAGTAAACAAAACACGCTCTTCTTTACCGACGTCCGAAGTAGATCGAATTTCTCGGAGCAGCAGGACGTCGTCGGCTCGTGTTGGAAGGTTTCCGGAGCAAGTCGCGAGAGCAGAAGAGCTTTGAGGCGTTGAATCGAAGTTGTTGAAGAAGGCTTGGGCGTTGGGTGCTATTTATAGCACCTAGGGGCGCCTTGGACGTCGGGGGCGCCCTGCCACGTGTCAGCCGATCCGGATTTAGCTCAGTCAACAGTTATCCCATCCGAATAGGGATAAGTTTGACTCTGGGGGCGCCTTGGTCGCAGAGGGCGCCTTGGCTGACTTCTTCCGTGCAGAAATCTCGGCTGTGGATAAAGATGAAGCTTCGCAGACCTGGGCCCAAGGCGCCTTGGCTGCTGAGGGCGCCCTGGCTACTGAGGGCGCCCTGGCTGCTGAGGGCGCCCTGCCCAGTAAGCAGCCGAAGCCCTTTTTGCTTCACTTGGTTCTGGTTCACCTTGGGGGCGCCCTGGACACTCAGGGCGCCCTGCTCAGCTGCTGCCTCACTCCTTTGAGGCTCTCTGAGTTGCAGACACACGTTCCTTCGGTCCTGCATCCAGGGTTAGTCCAAAACACAATAAAACAATTAATTATTAGTTTATACAGCCTTAGCTGTCTTGGTTCTGACTTTGGTCTCCAAAATGGAGCCCTAGGTCGAACCGACGTCTACTATTCCCTCGACGGGGAACGCGTCCTCACCTACTCCTCTTGGGAGAGTTTACCTAATGCCAACCGTTCCTTTGGTTGGACTTTTGCCTGACGGTCCTTTGTCAGGTCTTGGATGCCGAGCTGCCCTTCGCCCGGTGCCTAGCAATCCTTCGCTAGGTCTTGGTGACTAGCAGCCCTTCGCTAGTTGCCTAGCAGCCCTTCGCTAGGACTTGGTGACTAGCAGCCCTTCGCTAGTTGCCTAGCAGCCCTTCGCTAGGACTTCGTTTCCTGCCAGCCCTTCGCCAGGTGCCTAGCAGCCCTTCGCTAGGACTTTGTTTCCTGGCAGCCCTTCATCAGGTGCCTAGCAGCCCTTCGCTAGAACTTTTCCTGCACACTCGAGTAACAACATTAGATCACAAATAAACTTAACTTTGAATCCTTTGCCAATATCAAAACAAGGTTCGATATGGTGCTTTCTGCACCAACATAAACTAATGATGTACCCCCCCTAGATTATTCTCAATCATAGTTAGAAGCAATTGAAAGGAAATTACCTAGGGTTGTCAATTCTAAAAAGTCTAAACTCAATGGACTAGTATCTTGACCTTAGTCAACAACAAAGTATACTTCATCCTTCATGACTAATTGAGATGAATTAAACTCACAAAGCCTCTCAAGAAAAATTTTAGTGGCTCTCTTCCTAAGTTCTACATTTTTGATGAAAATGGAGTTCACTCAAACACAATCATGGTTCTTGCACTACCATAAACTTGCTTATGCTCTACTCTCCACCATCATTCTTGAGTTGGATCCACACCTACAAAGACTTATTTGAACAAGTTTAGGAGATATGTAATGATAAGAATGAAATAGAAGTTTAGTAAATGGAAAAGTAAAGGAAGTGGAAGACTTGGATACTCAAGAATGTAACCTAATGTACTTTGCCCCTTTGATGGTATCCTCTAGTGAAATCAGAGCTTAAAATTGAGTAGGGAACAGACAGTGGCTCTGAAATTACTGAATTCAGTGATTCAACCTCTGCTGATCGGTCCAGAGACCGATCAGTCTCTTCCTGATCGTTTTGGCTTGCGTCTGATCGGTCTTGCTTCCCTCTGATAGGTCACAGTGACCGATCAGACACATCCCTAATCGTTCTGGGGACCGATCAGGGCGTGAACAGAAACTGAACTGAGCAAATCCTGAAACTGTTTCTGCCGAGATCACTTCTTTTCAATCAATACTACATCTTAAATCCAACTAGCTCCTTGTTCACATCTTCAAATTCAGAAATCTAACCCATCTCCTAACACTTCATGTTTTTTTTCTTCTTTCTTTTTTTTTCTGCTGTTCTATTTCTGTTTTTTTTCTACAGCTAAGTTTTTTTTTTCTTCAATTCCTTTCAATGACTAGCTGAGCTTCCCATTTCCAGCAATTTGTCTTAGCTTAAATTCTGCTCCAACTCACGATCAGCAGCTTGCAAAACAAATCTCAGCAATTCAAAAATGGTCAGAAATTTTCAGTCATTCACAAAACTCATCAACTTTTCGGTTACTTTCAGTTCAGTCACTTGTTTCAGTGTCCAATAAATCCTGCTCAGTTCATTACTAATTTTACACTTGTAAAGCTGTAAAAACCTGCACTTTACGTACTCCACTTAAATTACTGATCATAAGTTTTAGCATTTCTTACCAAAACTTGGCACTCAACTACCACTAGTTGATACATAATTGCAACTTCTTGTGTAGACTCTCATTCCCTTCGGAATTTGCCTCATAGAGCTTGAAACATCAAATTATAATCAAGAACTTTGATGTTCTACATGTAGCCTTCACTAACCCATTTTTGCAACTCATTCTTGATACAAAACTCCATCAAGTTGGCACACCTCTTCCTTCTAATCTTCATTTTCTATTTTTTTTTTCTTTTTGAGTTGCATCCTTGATACTTCCTTCATCAAAACAGATTACCAACTATCTTTCAACTAGAAATAAACTTCCAAGATGCATCGTTTCTTACCAAAATACTTCAAAACACTAGCCACTTCCCTCACACTTAGCTTTTTGACCGTCTCGGGCAAAGTAACATCAAGAAACAATCCAAAGCAACCAAGTCTATGGAGAAGATGGTTACGAACAGAAAAATAGACAAAGGAAAATAGAATATAGAATAGATCAACAAGCAATATTGCAAAAATTGATATGAAAAAGGAAACAAAGTGATTCACCTCTATAAATGTGGTCTAATCATAGAAATATAGTTTTGAAAGAACCTAAGCAAGTTCTAGAGTACAATCACATGTGTGTATCACAAAAATTAGGCCAAATCCTGACTAGGTAAAAAGAATTCATCTCAAATCATCAATCTAGAGTCCATAACTAAGTAGTACTCAAGTATCCAAGAATTTTCATCCATTGACTCAAATCCTAAGTTTTAACAACCAAATTTAATTTACTTTCAAAGGACTCTAAAATGATATAAAGAAAATCTAGAAAGATACATTTATTCTAAATCATTCATGAAACGCGATGTCAAAAAGGATAAAATGGTATCTACAATGAATCTTTATTCATTCTACACTACCTAAGCATTTATTAGCAAGAACTCATTGTAAAAGAAAAATTTACTACTAGAAAACATAAAAAATGGTATCTACAATGAAATAAGAGTGTAAGAAAAATTAAACTCCCCTTTAAGTTGAGTAGATAGCACGAAGCATCCATCTCGGTAGTGGGGTGGTTTTGAATTTAATTGCTCAGTTTTCAAATAGGTTAAGTTTAGTTCTTGCAAATTTTGAATTAGTTTTTGCTTTAGCTAAGTCAATTTTGTTTCAAACTGTTATTTCATTCATATTCACAAAAACCCCCATCTTATTTGAAAACCCAAACATAAAATGATGAATTCAAGCTTGAACTAAGCATTCTTAACTAGTCCATGGAAAAATATGACTTGAGGCCCCTATACTACACTTAGATTTTTGAGCTAAGGGTTTTTAATTTATAAATTTAAATTTGAGGCTCATCGTGACACTCGTTGTGGGCCATATCAAATTTTTGGCGTCGTTGCCGGGGAACATACTAGTTGAGTTTGTTTAATTTGAGCTTGTGCTTAGTTCCATATTTTCTGATTCTATTGCTTTATCTTTCTATATACATTTGCTGCCATTTTGTTTGTTTTATGACCAGGACTGCAGGTGGTGATATTGTGGAGTTTGATTCTGAGATTGAAAGAACATTCAGAGCTAGGAAAAAAAATCAAGGAAGAGTTTCAGAAGCTATTGAAAATATTCCCACTGATTCGGGATGGAGAGTTTCAGAAGACAATATCAATCAAGGAATGACTTATATTCATCTACTTACAATCCGGGATGGGAAGATCACCCTAATTTGAATTATGAAAATTCATTCTATCAACAAAACACTTCACAACAACCCCTACAACAAGGACAACCGCAATTCCATAATTTTCAGCAACCCTATTCACAATTTCAGTAAGGTAATCTGCCTTTTCAACTATTCCAACAGCCTTATCAACATTTTCAGCAAGCAAATCAGCAATTCCAGCCTCAATTCCAGCAAGCAAATCAGCAATTCCAGCCGAAATTCCAGCCGTAAATCAGCAAGGTTCTCAACCAAATCAGACTTTCCAACAATCTTTTCAACCTTCACAGCAATCTTTCCAACCATACCAGCAGAATTTTCAGTTTCAAAATCAGGATTTTCAGCCCCAACAATTTCAGCCTTTAAACAAGAATTTTCAGCCTCAAAATCAGAATTTTCAGAGCCATAATTTTCAACAACATTCACCAAGTTCTCAACCCAATTTTCAGCAATTTCAACAGCCTATTCACTCATTTAATCAGCCCCAACAACATCAGTTTCAGAATTTACAGCCTACTCAAGGATTTCAGCAACCTGATGTTTCATTTCAAGGCCGACAAGAGTCCCATACCAATCAAGGAGACTTTGGGAGCTCCAGTGGGTTTGATGCACAACAACAACAGCTTGAGGAGATAATGCAACAAATCATACAACAACAGCAAATTTTACTACAACAAGGGCAACAAAAGAATGATTCCACTCTTCAAAACATCGAAAGACACATTGGACAACTAGCTAGTGGAATGAATCAAATGCAAGCCCAAGGATTGAGTCAATTACCTTCACAAGAAACTCCTAATCCTAAAGGAAATATTAGTGCAATAACTTTGAGGAGTGGGAGCGTAGCTTCAAGTCCAAATGCTCAAAGGGCTGATTTTTCTGAAAAATTTTCAGCAACTTATTTTCCATCTCAGAACAGCCCCAAAATGGATTCTACATCAGTTGGAAGTGACCCTAGTTCAAGCCTAAGTCCTTTTTCTATTGATCTTGCAATTTTGATGGATGAAGAAGAAATCAGTAAAAAAAGTGCACCTACAGCAGCTACTCCACCTGAAATTCCTACTCAAGACTCAATTCCAAAAGTTTCGGCTCAAGTGGAGGAACCGAGAGTCCCTTTACCCTTTCCACAGCACCCTAAAGAGGATCATTCTATTATGAGCATGGATAATTTAGATGAGGTTGTTGATGCAGATTTATTTGCTGATAAAGTTCCTTTTGGTATTCACGGAGGGTATTTTAGTTCAGATGAGGTTGTGGATGCATTAGCTATAGAGGCTGAAGATTTGAAGATTGTATCTGATTCACTCACAGTTGGAGATGATTCTATAGGTGTTGGGGATTGCATTGAGCCCCAGGGATCACTGATAATTACCATTTTGTTGATAAATTTAGGCTCTCAAATCCATGTTTTGATCCACTTTTATATGCTTAAGTTTGTATTTACATTAGGTTTCATGAATTCTTTCTATTTTGGCTTTTGATTCAAATCTTTATGTAATTGAGATATTTTGGCATTAATTTTGAATCTAATTTTGTAGGCTTCAAATGACCATGGACCTAGATCAGATTGGACCAAACTTGAGTGAGAATTGGATCCGGATCAAGGTGATCAAGCATCGGATTAATATGAGTCGTCCGATCAAGAAACGACTAGATCTGAGCCATCGGTCAACTTCTAATCAATCCGAGTTTAAGATAGAGTCAATCATGACCACAGATCAAGATATGAGAATTTTATCCAAATCAGAAGCAATCTGACCGCTGGATCAGGCTCAAGAGGATCTAGACCATCCATTCAAATGAAGGGAAGATATGAGCCATCCGCTATAGATCTGATTGATCCAGATCAAGGAGGAGTAGATCAGAGCCACAGATCAAGATCTGGGAAGTTTGGTTCTTATATGAAGAGATCCGACCGTTGGATGAGATCGGAACAATCACAGCCGTCCAAAATTGAAAAGGAGGATTTAAATTGGGAATTCCCTCTTCCGCTCGGTGTCATCGCCAGGTCGTCGTCGCGTATCGTGTCTGCTTCGTTCTTCAGATCCAGTTCTTCATTTGTTCTTTAATTTTTCATCGTTTCTTTCCTAATTTTCTTTCCCGATCGCGCGGCCACATCAACATCTAGTTCTTATCAAGCTTTGGATCATCGGAGTAAGTTTCCTCGTTCGGTTTCGCTGATCTAAATCTCTCAGTTGACAGAGCTGCGGTGAGGGTTTTGCCAGAGTTACTGTGCCTATCGATCGATCCTTGTTGATCGTTGGATCCCGTCGTCCGGAGCTGTCGAAGTTTGAGAGGGGTTCTCGAAGACATTTTGAAGGTTTCGGAGCTCGACTGCCATCCAGCCGATTGAGAAGGCGGAGATCGGGACAGTCTGTCAGCTACTGATCGTTCACCACGATCAGACAGAGAGGACTCTGATCGGTCCTGTGATCGATCAGAAGAGGACCTGATCGGTCGGTTGACTGATCAGGAAGAGCAGAACAGCCAGGTTCACAACAACTGAGCAAGGAAGCTTATCTTCATTGGTTTTTGAGCTAAGGGGTTCATAGCTCATCCTTTTTGTAACGGCAAAGGGAGGTTTTGAGTAGAAACTAATTTGGTGTTTAATTTATGATAATTTTGTTCCAAGCATTTATTTTCTTCACATTGCTTAGTTTGTACCAACTACATTTCAAGCCAAGTTCTTAAGCATTGTCTTGCTTAGTTTTAATTCCTTGCAATTCGTTTCCTGCAATTAATTCTCTGCAATTTATTTCCTGCATTGAAGTTTAGTTTTTAAGTTTTAGTCCATTGCTTTTGAATTTAGTTGCTCAATTGTCAATTAGGTTAAGCATAGTTCTTGCAATTGCCTATTCATACCATGCTTTAGTTAAGTTCATTTTATTTCACATTGTCATTTCCTTATCGCAAAAAAACCCCCATTTTATTAGAAACCCCAAAACATCAAACGACAAATAACTTGCAAGCTCGAATTAAACATTCATTCAACTAGTCATTGGAAAAATACGACCTGAGGCCCCTCTACTACATTTTAACTTTGTTAGCCAAGGGTTTTCAATTTATAAATATCTAAATTTGAGTGCTCATCGTGACACTAGTATTGGGCTACTATCAATCACCTATATTGATTGACATATCAGGAGATTCAGAGGATAGGTATGAAAGTGTAAGGACTTGCATGGTGGGAGCAAGGACCCAAGAATCACCTCTTTTAGTTGTATGTCCACCAGAACCTGAGCCTGAGGAGGAGCCTTTACCTGACCAGGAGGAGGCCATAGTTACATCTACTCTTGTAGAACCATCAGGTATTTTTCAGCATGACAAGGTAAGTATTTCTTCTAATTTTTTAGGAAAACTCATAGAGATACCTAAGGTTGATTTTATTAGATGTGATGCATTTCTTGATATATTCTATATAGAGACTGATTGTATTTTATCTTTTTCTTACCCTGCATGCGTACGGGAGGTATTTCCTTTTCATGGTTTTGCAGGGTGCCGTAGGCTTCTTGAGTGGGTGCTCCAACTAAATAGCCTCCAACCTCCCGGAAAGACTTCCAAAGAGCATATAGTTGGAGGAGTTGAGCTTACATTGACTCGTAGGAAATCACCCCGAGAGTGAATTTTGCACCTTCATCGTCTCCGACCACCGGGACATACTTATGTGTGATGGGACCGGTAGGAGAGCTAGAGGGGGGGGATTAGCTCCGATTTTCTTGTGGATGATTTGTCGCCATGGAAGGCTTCAAGCAATGCTAACACTTCTAGTTTACTTGGTATCCACCTCCTTGAGGTGACTAATCCAAGAGTCCACTCTCCTCACTCTCTCATACACTATGAAAGATCTCCTTCTTGAGGTGGAGAAACCTCTTACAAGCTTACAAGAAGATACAACAAGAATCTAAGCAAAAATAAAATGAAATCTTACAAGATTTACAATGATAAGCTCTCTTTGCTTTCCTTGCTATCTTCAAGCTTGTTATCGCCACTAGAGCTTTGGAAGTGCAGGAACACTAAGCCCCAAAGCCTCTCTTGAAATGGCGTGGAAGAAGGAGGAGAGTTGTCGAAGAACTGCCGAAGAGCTCCTGAGCGAATCTGTGAGAAAACCTTATATATGCCTAGGGTTTCCCAATCGATTACCACGTCAGATATAGCCGTTCAACGGCTAGTTTTCGAACCGTAATCGATTAGTCAATCGATTATAAGTATCTTGAATCGATTGCTGAATCGATTCAGAGCCTCTCTGTTCTCTCGCGCAAACCTCATTGATCGATCACCCTGATCGATCAAAGCCTTCCTTGATCGATCACCGAATCGATCAAGGGAGCTTCTGTTCTCTCGCAACCTCAGTGATCGATCACCTGATCGATCAAGGCCTTCCTTGATCGATCACGGAATCGATCAAGGAAGCTTCTGATCGCGAGAAGCCAACTCACTGCAACTTACTGGTCGGTCTACCTGTAACCTGATCGGTCACCTGACCAATCAGGCTGTGCACTGATCGGTCTGGTGACCGATCAGGAGCCATCCTGATCGGTCAGGGTGAGGAAAACTCCGACATTTTGATCGGTCACATTGATCGATCCAGTTCTCCTCCCAAAGCTACTGACCTCTTCTCTGATCGTTCACCAGAATGATCAGAAGCCAAACAGAAACCTTTCTGTTCTCTCCCTGATTGTTCATCAGAATGATCAGACTTCACTGGATCGGTCACCATACTGATCCACAACACTGAGTTCGTGCCAACTCCCTGATCGGTCACCACACCGATCCAGCAACTCCCAATCCAACTGGACTTCACCTAGTCCCACTAGGTCTTTTTCCATACCAGCGTGCGATCTCTCCGATCCACCTGGATTTCACCTAGTCCCACTAGGTGTGCTTAGTCCCACTAGGCCTTTTTCCCATGCCAGTGTGCGATCTCGCCGATCCACCTGGACTTCACCTAGTCCCACTAGGTCTTTTCCAGTCAAGTCTTCAGTCAACCTTGACCCACTTGACTCACACAATAATCAAACATCATTATCAAACATCGAAACATCCACTCTTTAGCTTACCAAACTTAGTAGACATAAGCTCACCCGTGCCTAGTCAAACTAGGTCAACCCTGACCTAACCAAGATTGCACTAACAATCTCCCCCTTTTTGATCTTTGAAAATATGTTTGAGAAAGACTAATCCCTATTAGCCTTTCAATCTTCTCCCCCTTTGACACACATCAAAAACTCTCCCCAAGAGTCTATATGGTCAAAGGCATGCCCAATGAAAGTCCCATACCTTCCATTTGAACGCACACTCATTCTTGATGAAGATTTCCAATCTTCATCCTTTCTCTTAACAAAAATTAATAAACACATGCTTTTAAGGAAGACCTCCTCCTCAAAACATAATCTAAACCTCTATCATTGCACCAACAATGATTTTTGAGTTCCTAAAACTTTAGGAAGTTTCAACTTGAGGTTATGAGGTATTAGGATTCAAAAATTGAATCAAAGCCTCTCCTTAACCCTATAGTTTTCACCGAACTATCTCCCTTTGTAATTTCATACTGAAATTTACCCAAAAGTACTTATAAAAGTATTCCAAGGGGCTAGGGATCGGTAGGTTACTCAAAATTGGGTTATCAGACTGAAAATAGACAGTTTCAGTCTTACCAATCGATTGGTGTTGGGAACCAATCGATGAAGACATGCCTTAATCGATCAACCGATCAATTACAGCTGCCTTTAATCGATCAACGGATCGATTGAGGTTTCTGATTTCTGAAAACAATTTCAGTCCGAATTTCAGAAACCCCTAAATAATTCTATAAAATTTGAAAAATTCTAAAATTTTATGTAGACATTATTTATGACATATACTATCAAGGAAAAATAGTTTTATATGAAAATAACCCCCTTTTTCAAAGATTGATACAACATTTGAAACCATTGAGATATTTCAATATTTCACTCTATTTTGTATCCAATTCATCAATGATGAGGTCTATCAAAAGATATCATTCACCAAGGTTTTCCAAGATAGTTTTGAAATAGTTTTCAAAAACAATTTCCAACCATATTCCTTGGGCTAAATGCACATGACTTGTACATTAGCTTTCCCAATGATTGGAGTTCATTTATATTCATGTTTTGATGAACCAAAACTCAAATAAATTCACTTTATCAACACTTGAGTTTTGTTCATCTTCCTAACACCTCACTTGTATCTAGTGTGTATCCAAACAAATACAAGTCAACTTATGGTTTTAGTGAGATGTGAAAGTCATGTTCTCCCTAACCTAAGGGTTCATGCATTTCTACCTAGGCATTATAGACTTTGATCATCTACCTAGGCATTATAGACTTTGATCATCCACCTAGGATGTCAATTAATGTCAATGTCCTTAATTTCAATAAAAATTGACTTAATGCATGATAATGACTATGACATGCATCATATAAGAATTTAATTAATATTATAACTAGATGATGCATGTATGATATGACATATAATATTTTCATACTAAAATATGAATGATGGATTATGATGTCATGGCATGTGATAGGGCATACAAAACATGACATAGTAGCACAAAAGAAAATACCTAGATTTCCTATCTAAGTATCAATAACTCATCGCTAAGTCATTGATAATCCTAGCTTTGCCCCTAATTTCCAAGATAATGCCAAAACTCCCCAACTTGGCCTATCTTTGGATTCTAACCTAGTTGTGCAAACTTTATTGAGTTTAATTTTTCAAGAATATAGTTTGACACAAATTTTACTCCTCCTAGAGTAAACAATTTACTTCTTTATTTTCAAAGAATAGTAATTCCATGAAAATGCCCCCAAAGTGCCAACTTCATTAAGGTTAGGTTAACTACCCTTCCCATTTGAGTTGACACTCCCTAGACCTATCTAGGGTGTTGCAAACACACTCTTTGGAACCGAAAACCTATTGGCGTTCCTTGAGTGCTCTAGGTATTCACTAGGGATAACTTCCCTTGATACCTTCCTAATGACTCTTCTAGGCTTCTCCGAAGCCTTAGTCATGTTAGTCTTGTCTTGGTCAACTCAAGGGATGGCTTCCCTTGTGGCCTTGACTTGACTCCTTGACCTAGATTGAGTTCCATACCTATATGGAACTCTATGATAGGATGAACCATCATCCTTGGTTTTAGGTTTGTACTCCAAACCTTTCTTGCTCCTAGAGGGTCCTTGATTTTCTAAATCTAGGTTTTGAATTTTTGACCCCTTAAATAGATTTTCTATTTTCTTAAGGGATTTTTCCAATTTATCAAGTTTTGACCTCAAAACTTGATTTTCAACCATTACCTCATCAAGGCTTGGTCTTCTAAGATTGCCTTGGTGATTTTTCTTTTTGGCCTTGTTTTGGGTAGGTCTACCCTTAAATGATCTAAACTCTTCTCTATCCTTAGATGTAGTAGACCTAGCATGGAAGACTCTATATATCTTCTTAGGTTTTTCATATCTCCTATTCTCATGATAAATAGTATTTAAATGATAAAAATTATTTCTAGCATGCGTATTATCATGATGAGAATAAGAACCATTACTTAATGGTACCTTAGTCTTGTTCTTGGTGGCTCCCCCTTGATTTGAGCTCCTCCATTTTGCCTTAGTCGGATCCTTCCCCTTTGGACATTGATTCCGATAATGTCCCTTTTGTTTACATGAGAAGCACACAATGCGCTTCTTATCCTTCTTTACTTTGGGACCGACCTCCTTTGGCTACTCCTTGGTCTTGGGTGCTACTTGCACCTTCTTCTTGACCAAAGTAGGACACTTACTCTTATAGTGCCCTTTTTCACTACACTCAAAGCAAATGATATGGTTTTTATTTTTACAAATTGAAATTTCTATACCTTTTCTTGTAGGAGTGGCACGTGACTCTTTACTTAATCCGGAAGTAGAAGCTTCTTCTTTTTCCGGAGTTGAAGATCTTTGCTCCCCCTCAATCCTAGAGGAAGAGACTTCTTCTTTTTCTTCCTCGGCCAATGTTTCTTGAATTTCCTCCCCTGATGTTGAGCATCTCTCAACTTCCGAGTCCTCTTCACTTGATGAATCTCCCCCTTCGGATTTGTATTGATTTGGTACAGTGGAGGGATCTTCATGAAGCTTTGCCAATTTGCTCCAAAGCTCTTTGGCATCTTTGAATTCTCCAATTTTGTCCAAGATGTTGCTCGGTAAAAGATTGACCAATAATTTGGTCACTTTGTCATTTGCCTCGCATCTCTTGATTTGCTCCTCATTCCATTTGCTTTTCTTGAGGAGATTTCCGTTAGTGCTGTTGGAGCTTCAAAACCGTCCATTAGAGCAAACCATTGCTCTATCTCCATCATGAAGTAATTTTCAATCTTTGACTTCTAAAGATCGAAATTTGCCTTGTCGAATGGTGGAGGTGCCCGGGTGTCGTAGCCAAACTCCATTTTTGAAGTTGAACCCTTTTAATGATGACTTCTTGAAATTAGGGTTTCTTCCAACTTCTTCTTCTTCCTCTAGCTCTTGCCCTCTTGGCGATGAGTCCAAAGCAGAGCAACTTGACTCTGATACCACTTGTTGGGACCGGTAGGAGAGCTAGAGGGGGGGTGATTAGCCCCGATTTGCTTGTGGATGATTTGTCACCGCGGAAGACTTCAAGCAATGCTAACACTTCTATTTTACTTGGTATCTACCTCCTTGAGGTGACTAATCCAAGGGTCCACTCTCCTCACTCTCTTATACACTATGAAAGATCTCATTCTTGAGGTGGAGAAACCTCTTACAAGCTTACAAGAAGATACAACAAGAATCTAAGCAAAAACAAAATGAAATCATACAAGATTTACAATGATAAGCTCTCTTTGCTTTCCTTGCTATCTTCAAGCTTGTTATCGCCTCTAGAGCTTTGGAAGTGCAGCAACACTAAGCCCCAAAGCCTCTCTTGAAATGGCGTGGAAGAAGGAGGAGAGTTGTCGTAGAACTGCCGAAGAGCTCCTGAGCGAATCTGCGAAAAAACCTTATATACCCGATGCCTAGGGTTTCCCAATCGATTACCCAATCGATTACCACGTCAGATATAGCAGTTCAACGGCTAGTTTTTGAACCATAATCGATTAGTCAATCGATTACAAGTATCCGGAATCGATTGCTGAATCGATTCAGAGCCTCTCTGTTCTCTCACGCAAACCTCAGTAATCGATCACCCTGATCGATCAAAGCCTTCCTTGATCGATCACCGAATCGATCAAGGGAGCTTCTGTTCTCTCGCAAACCTCAGTGATCGATCACCTGATCGATCAAGGCCTTCCTTGATCGATCACGGAATCGATCAAGGAAGTTCTGATCGCGAGAAGCCAACTCACTGCAACTTACTGGTCGGTCTACCTGTAACCTGATCGGTCACCTGACCGATCAGGCTGTGCCCTGATCGGTCTGGTGACCGATCAGGTTACTCCCTGACCGATCAGGAGCCATCCTGATCGGTCAGGGTGAGGAAAACTCCGACATTTTGATCGGTCACACTGATCGATCCAGTTCTCCTCCTAAAGCTACTGACCTCTTCTCTGATCGTTCACCAGAATGATCAGAAGCCAAACAAAAACCTTTCTGTTCTCTCCCTGATCGTTCACTAGAACGATCAGATTTCACTGGATCGGTCACCAGACCGATCCACAACAGGGAGTTCGTGCCAATTCCCTGATCAGTCACCAGACCGATCCAACGACTCCCAATCCAACTGAACTTCACCTAGTCCCACTAGGTCTTTTTCTATACCAGCGTGCGATCTCCCCGATCCACCTGGATTTCACCTAGTCCCACTAGGTCTTTTTCCCATGCTAGCGTGCGATCTCCCCGATCCACCTGGACTTCACCTAGTCCCACTAGGTCTTTTCCAGTCAAGTCTCTAGTCAACCTTGACCCACTTGACTCACACAATAATCAAACATCATTATCAAACAACGAAACTGTAGCGACCCGCCTTCTCCTGCCTTAGACGGATCGTTACTTTTGTCTACTTCTCGACTTCTATGCACGACTAAAAATGCGGAAATCTTTTTTTTTCTTTTTAATCTATTTAAGAATGATATTCTAACTTAAATAGTCATGCATGATACCATGTCACACTTTCTTTCTCAAAAACTCGTAAGAAAATACTTATTGAAACTTGCCTCGCCCAACTCAGCTTACGGGTATCAGTCGACTGATACTGTACCAGTCGACTGATAAGTCTGAAACCTGTTTTTCAGATTCGAAGCCTTGTTTCAAAACTCCACCAAACCTATACTTTCGAGCCATATAAAATCATGACACCATTTCTATACTCTATACCAGTTTTCTAAACAATTTAGCCCATCAAAACGAATCCATAAACTTGAAATTAGGACTTTTACGGAATTTAGCAAGTTATGAAAAATCTACATAGACTTTAAGCTAGAGTTTGTACCAAACTTAACTTCTAACCATTGAAACTCATCACACAAAATTCTGAAACATCCCTAAGGCATTATCAAATGAGAAAGCAACTTTTCTAAACATACTTAAGCAATAAAACTTGATTCAAAGGGAAATTAATACTATCTTGGCACATGCATCTATTTCTCTAACAAAGTATCAATATTTCAAACTACTCACACTTCTACTCATCCAATGCAATCATAAGGATATGTATGCTAAATGAAATGACATGGAATCTTTACTCTAAGAAATTGAGCATGTAAAACTATCCAAAGCTTAAATGTTCGCTAAACTCCATAAAGCAAGAACTTGAAATTTGAATAAACTAAAACATTGTAATTCAAATAACTAAATTGTCTCGTCTCAAGGATCTCTCCAAAATCAGCCACCACACACACTTTACTCAGCACCGCCTCGTCGCCTTCCTTCAGAATTGCTTGCCTTTACCTTTATCTGCAGTAAGAGGAAATGCAACTAGTAAGCAAAAAGCTTAGTAAGTACTATCTAGCTCACAAAATCTCGAAATGTGCAAACATGCTTCTTGAACAATATGAAAATCATATGAGATACTTATATGCTTGAAAGAAAACTAAGAACATGTATAACTCAAAACATGCATACTCAAGCATTAATAAATCTCAATTTACTTTTCTTGGCTTAACTTGAAACTTTAGCTATTCTTGAACTTTTTGAAAACTCTTTAAACTTTAGAAACTTTGCTAAAGCATATACTTGAAAATAATAATCACTTGGATCCACTGAAGACGTAAGTATCATCTCATGCGCGTTCCCTAAAAGGTTGGGGTAGCGAGCCACCAATCCTAATAGAGCAGACCTTGGTCTACCAGGGCCAAGACCTTGGAATTGGACACCTGGATTTCTTTAACGACGCCCTTGGACGCCGGGTACTGGCCTTAGAAAATAAAATAACTTTTCTTTCTTTTCTTTCTTATCTGTAAATGCCTTGGCATTTTCTCGAGCAGCTTGCGTGCTAAAATCCCTAAGTCTTGACTTTTGGGGATTTCTTAAGGCCTTGGCCTTTTCTTTTCTTATCTTTATCTTCTCTTTTCTTTTCTCATAACTTTCTTAGCCCCTAATCTCACATAGGGTGCTTTATCAAACTTATACAAGCATATAATGAACTAAGATCACATGCAAAAACTTAAAAAAAGGAAATATCTCTTTTAATAACTTTTAAGGGAAATTCTTGCGGAAAAACCGCCTCTTACTGCAGGTGAGCAGTACTTACATTGATATCTTGGACTTACAACCAAGATTGACGTCTAGGGCTCGGGAGAAACTTGAGATCTCGGAGAATTCTTCGCGCCTATGCGTTCCTCTCGTCGCGGGGATCCCGAATATAGGAATATCTCTCGGAGGAGAGCTTGGCCGGCCCTCTTGGCCTTGGTGTTGGTCGGCGTCGCCCAAGAGAGGAGAGGGAGAGGAGTCGCGCGGCTAGGGTGAGGAAGAGAGAAACCAAAAATCCAATTTTCTCTCTTAACTTATCTATTTATACTATCTTTATAAAAAGAATCGTAACTACTCTATAACTATATTTCTCTCCATCTTTCGTTGTGCTTGATACCCTAGCCTAGCCGGTCGCGCTCGCGCCTGGTCTCCTGCTGGTCGCGGGTTCGAACCCCCTGCTGCCCTTAAACGTTTTTTTTTAAATATACTAAACGGACTCGGAAAATTCCATAAAAATATTCTAAAAATCCCTAAAAATATCTAGAATATTTCTAACCCATTTTTAAATAATTCTAAGGACTTTAAGAACTAAAAATGGGAATTTTGGGGCGTTACAATCCCCCATACCTTATGAAAAGTTCGTCCTCGAACTTAGAATAATTCTGGATATCTCTCTCTCATGCTGTCCTCACGTTCCCAAGTAGCCTCTTCATGCTTTTGATTCTGCCAGATGACCTTCACTAGTGGCACTTCTTTGTTTCTTAATCATTTAACTGCTTTGTCCACTATCTGTGTCGGTCTGCTCTCATAACTAAGATCTTCTTGGATCTGTACTGACTGAGGCTGAATCACTTGGCTAGGGTCGTGAATACACTTCTTTAGCATAGAGACATGAAAGGTACTGTGAATAGCTGACATATCCTCTGGTAGGTCCAGCTCATATGCTACCTTACCAACCCTCTTTATGATCTTGTAGGGTCCTATGTAGCGAGGACTTAGCTTGCCCTTCTTGCCAAATCTCATCACTCCCTTCATAGGAGCGACCTTGAGAAATACTGAATCTCCAACTTGGAATTCAAGTGGTCTACGGCGTGTGTCAGCATAACTTTTCTGTCTACTCTGGGCAGTCTCAATCCTCTGGCGGATCGTCTGGATAGCCTGAGTGGTCTCATCTATAAGCTCAGTCTGGCTGTCTAGTCCTGACTCCATCTCTTTCTTCTCACCAGCTTCTTGCCAACATATGGGTGATCTGCATTTCCTGCCATACAATGCCTCATAAGGTGCCATCCTGATGGTGGCCTGATAGCTATTGTTGTAGGCAAACTCAGCTAAGCACAGAAATTTGCACCAACTGCCTTTAAAGTCCAACGCACAAGCTCTGAGCATGTCTTCTAAAATCTGATTTACTCTCTCTGTTTGTCCATCTGTCTGGGGATGGAAAGCTGTGCTGAACTGAAGTCTGGTGCCTAGGGCGTCCTGAACACACCTCCAAAAATGGGAGATGAACCGCCCATCTCTGTCAGAAACGATCAACTTCGGAATTCCGTGAAGCCTGATCACTTCTTTCACGTACAGCTGTGCTAACTGCTCTACCGAATGTGATAACTTAATGGCTAAGAAGTGGGCAGACTTGGTCAATCTATCCACTATCACCCAAATTGCATCGTGTCCATGGGTGGTTCTTGGAAGACCTGTGATAAAGTCCATGGATATTTCTTCCCACTTCCACTCTGGAATGGGAAGTGGCTGTAGAACTCCTCCTGGTCTCTGGTGTTCTGCTTTGACTCTCTGGCAGGTCAAGCAGGTACTGATATATCTGGCCACGTCTCGCTTGAGTCCAGACCACCAGAACCTCTTCTTTAAATCTTGGTACATCTTGGTAGAACCAGGATGCATAGAGTACGGGGTACTGTGGGCTTCTTCTAAAATATTCTTTCTTAGTTCCTCATCATTGGGGACGTAAAGGCGGTCTCCAAGATAGAGGATGCCACTGTCTGATACTCGAAACTCTGAATTTTCTGCCTCTTGGATCCCCTGCTTGATCTTCTGGATCTCTGGGTCTTGATCTTGCTTTTCTTGTATATCTTTAAGCAGGGTTGACTCTAGGGTCAATGCAGAAAATTGCCCAACTATTACTTCGACTCCAAAATCCTTTATTTCTTTCTGAAGCGGTGGAGATAGTGATGATAGGGACATCAGTGCTGCACAGGATTTCCTGCTCAGTGCATCTGCCACTTTATTAGCTTTACCTGGGTGGTAGAGGATTTCACAGTCATAATCTTTGACCAACTCTAGCCACCTGCGCTGCCTCATATTCAGGTCCTTCTGAGTGAAGAAGTACTTCAAACTTTGATGGTCTGTGAAGATTCTGCACTGCACTCCATACAGGTAGTGTCTCCAGAGCTTCAGTGCGAAAACCACAGCTGCTAGCTCAAGGTCGTGGGTAGGGTAATTCTTCTCATAGTCCTTGAGCTGTCTGGAGGCGTATGCTATTACCTTACCATCTTGCATGAGGACAGCTCCAAGGCCCATCTTGGATGCATCACTGTAGATGTCAAAGGCCTTGTCACTCTCTGGAACAGTCAAGATGGGAGCACTGGTCAGTCTCTTCTTCAGCTCTAGAAAACTGTGCTCGCATTTATCTGACCATTCAAACTTCTTGTTCTTTCTGGTCAAGGCTGTGAGTGGAGAGGCTATCCTGGAAAAGTCCTCCACAAATTTTCTGTAATACCCTGCCAGGCCAAAGAAGCTTCTGACTTCACTGGCATTCTTGGGTCTACACCAGTTGCTGACTGCTTCTATCTTGGCTGGATCAACTTGAATGCCTTCTTTGGATACAATGTGACCTAGGAAGGTCACCTGATCTAGCCAAAACTCACACTTTGAGAATTTTGCATAGAGCTTCTCCTGCTGAAGGATCTGCATCACTATCCTCAAGTGTGTAGCATGGTCCTCTGGAGTCTGTGAGTATATGAGAATATCATCAATAAATACAATGACGAATTTATCGAGATACTCCCTGAAGATGTGGTTCATCAGCTCCATGAAGACTGCTGGAGCATTGGTTACTCCAAAAGGCATCACTACAAATTCGTAGTGGCCGTATCTTGTCCTGAAGGCCGTCCTGGGGATGTCACTTTCTTTAACCTTTAGCTGATGATACCCAGAATGTAGGTCTATCTTCGAGAACACTGTAGCCCCTTTGAGTTGATCAAATAAATCATCTATTCTGGGAAGGGGGTACTTGTTCTTGATGGTTACTTTGTTCAGAGCTCTGTAGTCTATGCACAGGCGCATAGACCCATCCTTCTTCTTGACGAAAAGTACAGGAGCTCCCCAGGGTGAATGACTCGGGCGGATGAAGCCCTTGTCTAGTAGCTCCTGGAGTTGCTCTTGTAATTCTTTTAGCTCTGCAGGAGACATACGATATGGGGCTTTTGAGACCGGACCGGTACCTGGCACCAGCTCAATCTCAAATTCCACCTCCCTGTTGGGCGGTAGTCCAGGTAGTCCTTCTGGAAACACTTCTGGATATTCGCAGACTACCCGTACATCCTCCTGCTTGAGCTCTCTCTTTGCTTCTGAGTCCACTACGTGTGCAAGAAAACCAGCACACCCTTGCTCTAGCATCTGGTGGGCTGCCAAGGCTGAGAGAAATTTCTGAGTCTTCCTCTTTGGGGCTCCTTGGAACTCGAATGGTGGTTCTCCTTCTGGGCTGAAAACCACCTTCCTTCTATGGCAGTCCACTGAAGCGCTGTACTTACTGAAGAAATCCATCCCTAACATGACATCATAATCCTTCATCTCAAGGACTATCCAGTCACTATAGAGCTCTCGGTTGGAAATCCAGATTGGTACTGCCCTTAGCCTCTGAGTAGAGGTCATTTCTTCCCCTGACGGTAAGGTTGTTAAGAACTTCATCGTTCAACCTTTCTGGTGGCCTTTATACTGTTTAAGTAGTGCTCGGTGATCAAAGCACCACGTATTAGTTCTTCGGAGGTTTGTGGCCTCTTAACACTGCTAGCCCTCTTTAACGCTATCTCAGGCCTTAACATCTTGAGCATTAGCCTAACTATCTCTTTTTCTGTGCTAACTAGCTCTGGGCACAGATGAGCTAACCGCTTAAACATCTTCACTGCTTCATCCACGGATAGTTCTCCTTGTCTGAACTCCGTGAATTCATCATAATGCTTGTTGGTTACTTGCATGTGAAAGTATTCTTCGAAGAACTCAGTCTCGAAGTCGGCCCATGTCATCTGGCTGACATTTCTCTTGGCCTTGACTCTCTTCCACTATATTCTAGCATCTCCCGTAAGGCAGAAAGATGCACACTTTATCTTCTCTACCTCATGCCAGTCCAGTAGCCCTACTATTCTTTCCAACGTTTTGAACCATGCTTAAGCATCCCATGGTTTGCTTGTGCCTGGGAAGTTCCCTGGCTTCAATTTCTTCTACTGAATGAGGTATGCTTCTTGCCTTACCCCCCTTGCCGGACTACAGATGTAATCGATGGGTCTTCGATCACAACTGGTGCCACTACATTCGCCACCGG
>JAGFNQ010000368.1:269791-468513 GCA_024364735.1 Boesenbergia rotunda | reverse complement strand
AAAAATGCATTCAACAACAGTGAATCACTGTTGTCGTATGCCAAATACCACTGTTGTTAAAGGCCATGTTGTTAAAGGGGGGGTCTACGACAACAGTGAATCACTGTTGTCGTTTGGTCTACGACAACAGTTTGACAACAGTTTTCCACTGTTGTCGTATATCACATTCGACAACATTTTGACAACAGTTTTTCACTGTTGTCTTTTATTATATTCGACAACAGTTTTATAACCGTTGTCGTATATCAATAACAACAGTTTATCACTGTTGTCGTTTAGGGTTTTCACTGTTGTCATTTAGATGAGTTTTAACAACGGTGTTTAACTGTTGTCGTATACCGAATTCACCGTTGTCTTTTATTATATTCGACAACAGTTTATGACTGTGTTGTCTTTTATTATATTCACTGTTGTCGTTTATACCGAATTCACCATTATATTTTCAATTAAAAGGCAATAATTTAACCTCGAAACAAAAACTATATATATCAAACATCATCAACATATTTACAATAAAGATCCACCACAACCTTTCTACAGACGAAACCACAAAAGTATCTTCTGTCCAAAAACCTTTCTACAGACGAAACCACTAAAGTATCTTCTGACCCAAATTACAAGAGTTCAAATTATATATAATTCTGACCCAACTAAACTTACAATGAAGTTCAAATCACAAAAATTATAGCTTGGAAGGTCAGATTAATGGTCTTCGAACATGATCACGAACAAGTCCCTGCAGCTGGAAAAAAGAGAACAAACACTCTAATTAGTTATTCTATTAAATGCATATGTCCAATAAAAAATGATCCATGAAGATATGTATCAACAAACAACAAAAATAACAAACTAACAAACAAACAAACAAAAAAGATATGCATGTATCAGCACTTGCAATTATAAGGAAACTGCTAGCTTGGCTTATCTAGACATTTACAGCCTTGCAACCACTTTTCAAGGAAAATACTCAGACGACCATATTAAATATCTGACACATGTTCTTGATTGATTGTTTGTGATTCAGAATCATATTCTGAATCACAAACTGTGTCTGTTTAGGCAAATAAAAAAATATATTGAAGAATTGCATCCAATCAGGGATGTTAGGCAGAACTGCTAAAGCTCCAAAATATATTGAAAAAAAATGTATTGAAGGAATTTCTATTGGATGAATGTGTTTATATTTATGTTAATTTCATACGATCATACAATTAGTCATGCCAAATTCAGTCTGTCCACTACTATTTCGAGTAATATGATATTTGAGTTGAATCGTATCTAGTAGTAAATGCAGCTTGTTGAAAAGTTTAATTCCTAGTGATGAGTTCAGTGATCTGTAGTGGTGATTAGTTTATCCTCCTTAAATGAGAACACTTGAAAGGCTAGGCTACAAATTCAAGTAGAGATGCAAGAAAGCAACTAAATATCAAGTTTCTGCAGGTTTTAGACCACAGCATTAAAAGGAATTTGGCCAAACTAGTACGACTCTATTGTTCAACGAATCTACTTGAACATCTAAGTAACTTTCATGTCCACTAAACTAATTGTTCTCCAACGTATAAAAAATAATCTCAGGTTACAACATCTCTAAAAAAAATATTGTTGATGTATATTGTTTGATTCAGGGGAATTCACCCGAAAGCTTAGTAACTAATATTTACCAGGAAAAGTTTAAACCTTAGTAACTAACATTTACATATCTATTATCAAATATAATCCTGTGTACAATCAGCTATCGCGGAGCGCACTTCATCAATTTCATCTTGGGAGTACTCTGCTTTTGCAAACTATGAACAAAAACACATTATATGATTGTACAGAATAAAACATAACAACTTGAAAAAATTTATAACTAGATAACTTTAAATATTTGAGATAATAAAGAAATTATTACTATCGTTCGGAATGCATCCCCCTCGATTGATGTAACTTCTTCAGTAATTTGTTTCATAAATCTCATCACATAATATCCACATTGTTTGGCATCCGGTTGCCTAGGAACCTAAGGCAAAGATAATTCATATTTTTAATGCTTAAAATACCAATATTATACACAATAAAAATTTTTTGATTTAAATAGAAGTACAAATACCTTAATCACTTCCCACTGTACTTGTTTTCTTCCTTTTCTTCACCATCGAATTTTCCTTCTTTGTTAACCCTTCCTTTCTTCCAGATAATAGCACGATTGATTTCTTCATCTTCACATAAGTCATTTGCCTAAGAATAAGAACAAAAGAAAGATTTATGGCAAAATAGAATGGTTATCAAAACTGTAGAAGAGTAAGAAATAACACAAACCATGAAAGAAATATTTTTTTCTATTGAACATACAGGCAATAGATCATGTACAGAAAGAGTCACACGAAAAGAGCTTTCAGTCACAAATTAGGTTCAGTACATCTACTTTCATTGCTAGAACAGTTTAATGATTGCTTTTCAATTTGGAAGAAACCACCGATTGTCCTAAAAAAAGTCACAATCATAATATCGTCTTATTGATTGCAAAATACTTATTGTTAGGACTACTAAAGCTCTCAATTCTTTACAACCTCAAGACTGGTTTCAGTTACGTAGGACTTCCTCTCATCCATGGTTGAACTAGACTATAAACATGCAAATGCATTGGTAGAAAAATAGAAAAACATGAATATTACTTATATCACCATGTGTTAGTATTTGAGTATTAAATAAAAATCCTCATATGCAGCAATTATGAGAAAGGAAGAAAAAAGACCATTGGTAGAGGTAATATTTACATGAAAACTGCGAAGCTCTTCAGCTTCTTCAAGTGCATTTGCTTTTCGTATTCTCTCCTGGACTGAAGTGGAAAAAGAGATTAGTGGCAACCTTAAAGAAGAGAAGGATAGCATCATAAATAAATATAGAGTGGAACTGATTTGTCCTGTTGCATAAAATCAGGAAAGCAAACTTTCAATAGCTTCTACATTCTGAGAAATTAAGCAACTAAAGCTATTAACTATTTGATCCATAATAATCAACTAACATTTAGATATTAGGATACAAAACATGAGAGAGAGGACATGTAATGATCGATGAAGTAACAAAGGAATCATATTAACTCAATGTGAAAGGGGATAAATTTCATAATAAAATATTGTTAGTAAGAGTTCCATTCTGTAAAAGAGAAACACACCACCATACATAGAAGGGAACATTTTGGTCATGCTCACCGTGGCCAAATTATCTAAAAACTCTGTCTCATCCTCGTCAAGGGATTTTGGTGGTCCTATACATACAAAGAACACAAATGCATTACACATGAAAAAGTGAGGCCTTTCGAAACATCGTTTAAGGAAGAAAAACACTCAATATCGACCCACTTATTTCTGAAATCTATTCACATGCTATAGTTAATGAATAGAACACTCACTGTGCTTAAATCTTTCATTAAACTCAGCATCCTTTTTTTCTTTGTTTTCCTTCAAGATCTGTAAGGCAAAACAATCACAGTCGCAGGAACATAACAATCTATGAAGCATAGCTGAGTATTATTTTTTTACTTCAGAAACTATTTTTTTAAGAAAAAAAATTAACATGAATTATTGAGCCACATAAGTCCATGCCAATAGAAGAAAATCAACAGCAGCCCACCATTTAAGAATACGGGAAAATACCAAGAAACACAAGGTAGATTTCGCGAACTGACAATTGCAAGCAGATTGTATGAGTCATACGAAAGAAATCAATCACATAAACCAGAATAAGGTTTCTTTCCATACTATAGATACAGATAAGAAAAACCAAATCTAGAATACATAGGTAGAGAAGTAATACATGGTAGAAATTCTGATAGTATGTCATGAAAATGCACCCATCGTGTGCTTGGAAAATAGAGAAACCACATAGAAAGCACAAGATGATAGTTCAAGTTCTCCTCAATGACAAGCATCCAAATGTTGCAACATCAAAGTGGACAATGAAGCAATATTCTGTATGAATACATAATTAGAACAGTTAGATAATATAGTCATGAGCTGTTTTCACCAAACTAACATTTTTATCAATTGCAGTTTGAAACAACCATATAAGATAAATTTGGAAAGCATAGAGACTAATAAATATAATCTTGCACAGTTAAAATAAGATAAATTTGGGAATAAAGTAAAAGATGATTTGCACTGAATAAAAGGATTATATGTCCTAATAACACTTCCACTTAATAAAAAGAAAAAAAGGGTAGATATCAATAAGACAGATGAAACATAGGATCTGATTTGTTCATCAACAATTTCATATCAAGAGCTAGAGGCTCATTCCTAACTCGGCGGGTGAACAACAAACTAGCATAGAGGAAAAGAAATACACTAACCTCGTACAATGGCCTGTCCCTAGAGGCGGTTCCGTCTTCGACCCGTTCGCCTCTTGTCCTCTTCGATTGAATCAACTGCAGCGGTCAAAGCACCGAACGTAGGGTTAACTATACGAAGATTTGCACGGAGGATAGGCTAAAGAGGAGCGATTCGATTAAGGGGTTGAGCGAAGAATAACCTGCTCTTCCGAGACGAAGTTAACTATTAAAGTACATCCAAAGCCTATATTAGTATAGTAACATTTAGATCCTTAAACATTTTCATTACATTAAATATAATTTCTTACAGAGTAATAAATAAAGTTACAAAATATATCTACAAACAAATTGTTAGTTTTTGTCTGAATAGCAAAGTCTTACACAACAAACCAAAGAGCATAAGATGCTATAAATCTACTTGTAAACTACTAATAGGGTTGGCAGAAAATTATGCTCTACTGGACAATGTTCTTAGTTTCAAACTCATCAACAGTTAGTGAATGAATGAAGTTATCAAGGAATTAGTTGGATCCTACATAAAAGAAATGATCAAAGCTCAACTAAACCTAGCTAATGCAATTTGGGAATCTAATAGAGCTCACGTACAAGTTTGGGAATCCAAAGGGAAACATCCAAGAATGAAGATCACAACCAAGCCTTACCTGAAAACCCACACACCAAGCTTTCCTCTGCCCCTTTCTGTTTCGATCAGAAGAAACCCAGCCACATGCAAGAGCCCTAATTTCCAGAAATCCCTAGGAAGAGGACTAGGTTAGCTTCAACTCACGGTACCAAAAACAATCAATAGCGATCTCAACTCACTAGGAGGGCCGCTGGCAGTGGCACTCAGCTGGGAAGGAGCAATTCGCCTGTCGTAGCTAGCGATGAAGATGTGGTGTTGACGCAGGGTACTGCTTGCCTGGGCGTCAGTAGCTAGGGCACGCGATCGAGGAAGAAGAAAAGGTAAGTGAGGAGGCGTCGCCTCCTTGCTTGCGCGATGAAGAAGAAGAGAGCAAGAGGAGTCGGGGCTCACCTCGCGAGGGTGAAAGGAAGCGCCGCTCTCGGGGCTTCCTTGGACTCGGACGATGAAGAAGGGGGAGAGGCGTCGACTCATGGCTGCGAGGAGTTTGTGTGAGAGAAGCAGAAATGGTTGTTTTTTGCAGTTGGATATCCACCGTTGATTTTGTTTATTGATTGAACAGCACAACAATACAACAACAACAGTTTAATATAACTGTTGTCTATTGTCATAATAAACAACAGTTTATCACATCAGTTGTTGTAAATCCCGCCTATAGACAACAGTTATTTTATAACTGTTGTCGTTGAGTATACATACGACAACATTTTGTTATTACTGTTGTCTTTTTACGTATACAGACCAACAACAACAACGGTTAATACTAAAACTGTTGTTAAATTGACATAAGACAACACTTTATCAAAAAACTATTGTCGATTATGTGTTGTTGAATGCAAAAATTCTAGTAGTGTAATATCCTTTGCGTGTAAGGAGAAAAGACACTATAAGTGCAAGTGTCCAAAATTGATTAAGAAAAAGGTTCAAGTGACACATAAGGTAAGGGAGAAGTCAAAGGAAGTTGAAACCTTGATACAAAAGGACAAGAAGCATATTGTGCTTCTTGTTCAATCAAAAAGGACATTATCAAAATCAATGTTCAAATAGAAGACTTTCAAGTATACTATCCACTGGGGATTCATCTCTCTTCATTAGAATGAACCAATCTTCAATGTTTATCATGAATAAATTTTCAACCCTAACTTTACTTTGATTGAATCCTCTCAAACTGAATGTCATATCCAAGTCCGTCTCGAGATTCCATTTGTGAAGTTGAGCTTTTTTGATAATTAGTCCTTTGACTTATTGATATTTGAGGGCTTCAAATTGTAACTTCTTCTTCCTCTTCTAACTCTTTTCTCCTTTCAGTGATTAGTCTGGTAAAGAATGACCTTGCTCTGATATCACTTGCTATGACTCGTACAAGCTAGAGTGGATCGCTTCTCTCAATCTTGTCATTTTCGTCGTTTGAATGCGTAGTGGAAGCCTTGATTCAAACTTGACTGCACATGCACAACACTTAGATTTTACTTGTTATTCGCCTCCTTGAGATAACTAATCCAAGAGTACACTTCTAGCTCACTACTTTCACTAAGGACTTTCTCCTTTTTGGAAACCTTCTGGAGGCAGATAAGTCTCTTATAGGCTTGAGAACAAGACTACAACAAGAAATGAGAATGCAAAGACAAATGAAATTGAAAATGACTTTACAATCAAGACCTCGCTTTGCTTGATCTCTTTTCGCTTGGAAATGTCTCGTGTTGGTCTAGAAATGTAACATCATTTTGCTCCAAAACCTCCAAGAACTAGAAGCTTCTAGTCTCCACGAAATCTCCTTTTCTACGGTTGCTTTTGAGTTGAAATACATCTTCCAATCAATTGGTCTTATTCTCAATTGATTGTCATATCAGATTTGACCATTCAAACTTATAGAACCACTCTTTTCTATCCTACCAATCGATTGATGAATTATACTAATTTACTGATGAATCATACCAATTGATTGTTGACTTCTAATCATTTACCTTAATTGATTCTGAAGCTTTCTAATCACGGAGAAATGCCTCAATTGATTGTTGCAAGCCAATCAATTTCCTCAATCAATTTTGAACCCTTCTATTCGTTGTTTATCTTCTGCCAATTGATTGGTGACTCTCACCAATCGATTGACACTACAACAAACCTAAAAGTCTAGGTTTAGGGTTTGCCAATCGATTGACACTTCCTACCAATTGATTGCTAATCGTGATTTTAGCCTTTTCAATGCTGAATCCACATCTTTCTTGGTATCCGATTAACCTCAACCTACCAAGACTTTCCTTGCTTAACATCTGATCACCCTTGACTTGTTGAGATTTCCCGTTGCCTAATATCTAATCAACCTTAACCTATTGGGTCTTCATCGTTGCTTAGTATCTGGTTAACCTTGACCTGCAAGGACACTCTCAATCATTCCAAGGGTTCGGTCCTCATTTACTCACTTGGACTTTCCTTTTGCCAACTTTCAGTTGGACTTCTAATCACCAAGTGATTGGTTCTCGTTGACCCACTTAGACTTTCCTTTTGACAACTTCCCATTGTACTTTCGATCACCATGTGTCTAATCAACCTTTAACTCACTTGGACTTTCCTTTTATAAACTGTCCATTGGACTTTCAATCATCAGGTGTCTGGTCCTCCTTAACCCACTTGGGCTTTCCTCTTCCAACTTTCCGTTGGATTTCAAATCACCAAGTGTTTGGTCCTCCTTAACCTACTTGGACTTTTCTCTTCCAACTTTTCGTTGGACTTCCGATCACCAAGTGTCCAGTTCTCTTTGACCCACTTGGACTTTTCTCTTATGCTAAGTGTTTAGTCTTCCATGACCCACTTAGACTTCTTATTCGTACCAAGTGTCTGGTCCTCCATGACTAACTTGGACTTTTCTCTTGCCAACTTCTCGTTGGACTTCTGACATCGTCAAATATTTGGTCAACCTTGATTTCTCTCTCACATATTGATCAAACATAGACAATCAAACTCGAATCAAATCGAGCTTGGTCAAGCTGGTTAACCTTGACCTGAGGTCAATTGCACAAACAACCTTTAGGATGTGTAATAGGACGGAATATTCATCTAATGGATAAAGAGCAAGTCTACCACCCAAGGAAGAGTTAACAAGGAGGTGGCTTGACTATAAATGAATTAGATGTTTGTGAGTAAATTTAATGTTTGACTTGATTAGAATATGTTTATATTATGGAGTAAAAGGTTATAACGATCATTCCGAGTGATCCAGTATTATCGGTCCTCTAGCTAGATATAAGTAGGTAAATCATAGGAGGTATTTTATACCAGTACAATTGTCCTTTGCATGGGGGAGATCAGACACCAAATGAGATATTTTGTACTGTTGGAAATTGACCCCATAATTTATTAGAGTAATAACCTATGTAGATACAAAGATTAAACAACTCATTAAAGTAAATAAATGAGGTCAACGACATACACCCGTCAGGCTATGGTGTAGCGGAAGAGTGACTAGTTGTCATCCCAGGTATTCGCGGTTGAATCTCCAACTACAACGTATTTTGTAGGAATTTTTCTTCTAAATAGGATATAAACACTGGGACACTGAGCTTTTGGACCACCGCTTTAAGCATTTCCTAATTTATCCTAGCAGTTGGTGAGAAACTTTCGTGAGGTCGAACCAGTCACTTGAGATTCAACGTAACGTTACCCAACTTTATTAATCATATTCTTATTGTTAATATTTATGAACAAAGATCGTTAGCTATTTGAAAAACATATGAATGATCAATATAGCTTTTAACAAATATATAAAGAAAATTTGAAAATGAATAATCAAACTTATAATATCATTCTCATTCATCCACTAAATAAATTTTGAAATATAAACATTTCAGTTAAAGCTTGAATTGGTCTAAATAAATTTAGCCTAAGCTCATTTTTAAAATAAAATAAAATAAAACTTGAACAAATATTTCAAAATTTAATTTATTTTAGATTCAATTTGACATGACTTAATTCTTTTATCAAACTAACTTGAAAAGTACGTTCGATTTGATTTGTTTACCACCATTTTTACTTGGGGTGCATGCGAGTCGATAGATTTTAAAACTTTTGTTTTTAGAATTGAAGTTTGTTTCACGTGGTGGTCGTTGACTCAAGAGACTTGAATAGATTTGATGAAGGACATGTTTAAAAGTTCACTATGGTTGGCAATTATTAGGCTATTTATTGGACAATTTATTAGAGTACTTGTATGATAATGTCTCACCATCTTTGAAGGCGGATGCATTGAAGAATTGGTAGGTTTCTTTCATTGTTAGAGTAGGCCATAGGAAGTTATCAATTGCCCAACTTGCTAACCGATACATGGCGAGATTGAACTCTTCGTATCACTTAGATCGATCGGGATTAGATACACATCAATGTTTTATGCTATATGATTACAGTAGGCGTATCATGCCTAGCTAGGTGAACAAAGCCTACAAGCAACTAGAACTAGGGGCAGTAAAGCTAAGAAAATAATTAGCTAACATAACCGAAACTGTTAAGATCTATGGTCTTTATTAATGTCGACCGTTTGGCCATTAATTATTGACAACTAATTACAGTGCTAATGATCATAGAGATCATGGGCCATGTCCAATTGCAACAATAACAATGCGAGCAATCCTAAGAGCTGGAGCCAACAAGAGCCGGGGATCTCTAAAAGACCACACTCACAATTTTCAAAAAACTATTCTATCGTTTCAATCACTGATCCAATCCAAACACTCATTATGGTGACCTTTATTAATTAACGTCGACTGTTTAGTCGTTATTAACAACTAATTTCAAGGCTAATGATCACGGAGATCATAGGTCACGTCTAATTGCAACCAATAACAATGCGAGCAATCTTAGGAGATCAAAGTGTATGGAGCTGGAAAAGACCTTACTCGGGAGGTCACTCTATGATATCAATTGGTCGACCTAGCTCGAGAGGTTATTCCCTTAACTCGGTGTTCTAGAAGACAAAATGTTATATATATGCTGACATAGGTGGAGTCACATAGACATGTTCTGCTTGAAGTACATATCACTAATGCAATGCTACACTGTATATCTTGCCACCCAATAAAAGTTTTCAGCACCATGTGCAAAGCAAGAGCACTAGATATCTGATTTACATTATGTTAAATGATTATAACAGTACAATCCAAAATAGTCATGTGAAGTGGACCTTATAAAAGATAAGATAAGATCGATGTATCTGATAAATAATTTAAAGATCGACTTTGAATGTGCATAATTAAGTTATATTTTAATTTTACTCGATAGATCAAATTAAGAGAAAAGATCATTTATCTTTGGCCATTTGACCAAAGGACAACGTACTGAATTTTGGAAATTATCAAAAAATACACCTATAAGTTTCATTTTTTTTTTTTTGGAAAAGGAACACTCTCTTCCTTAAATACCCTTTTCATAAAACATATTAAAAAAATATTTTTCCGCGTGGCCTGTTCGGGGGCAGAGGCCGAGCAGCCTCCTAGCCATGTGCGGACAGCCAAGCTAAGCAGCCACTGCTGCGCGGCCAAGAGCTCGGCCTCCACACTAGCTCAGCCACCATGCCCGCCCGACCAAGAGGCCGCTCAGCCAAGCAGTTAACCCCAACCAGGAGATTGCCTAGCCTTCGCACCCGACCAAGAGGCCAATCGGCTAGGCGGTCTCATGACCACTTTTGATGGTTGTGTCGAGGATCATTGTCGCATACATAATTTGTAGGATCACAATTTTATACAGAATTTATTTGAGGTGTGAATCAAATTAATCGATCGAAATTGGATCGTAGAACCGTACAATCTTATAAAAAAAATCCTTAAAATATAATTTAGTATATGATAGGATGAACAAATTTTACAAACCACTCGCGCAGACTTGTCGCGCAACGATCCTTGCCGAGCGATTGCCGCCGCGTAGATGTCCGGGTCGTTTTTTTTATTTATTTATAATAAGAAGGGTATTTTGGTAAGAAAGTGCGTCCTTTGGAGAAGAAGACGCAGAAGACGCGCAAGTTGTCTTGTCCCTGCGCCATTCCAACCGAGCAAGGCCGCGCTGGTTGAAGAAGACGCGCAGCGCCGATGCTGCCAACGGAGTTACAACCATTGGACCACGCGCACACAGGCACACTACTGCACTTGCCTGCTCTCGCTCGCTGCCTGCTGCTGCACTTGACTAGTAGCCGATACCCTCCCTCGTGGTGTGTTCCTTCCCTTCCTCTTTCTGCCTTGTTTGCACTTGCAGCAATCTTTTAACGGACAATCAAAGATGATGAAAGCAGTTTAATAAGTTTCTTTTCTGAATTTTTTTTTCTTTTTGAATCTTTTTTTTTTGTAAGAATAGAACGAAATGAGATCGAGATGAAAGGTGAAATCGAAGAAGAGCCCATCCGACTTGGCACACATGTCTCGACTCATCTAACTAGTTTACCCCATCTAATTGGTTCTCTGGGCTTAATTGGTTCGCATGACGAGTGGGTTAGGAGGATCAAGTGGCTGGGATCGGATTGGATAGCTCATTGCTGTGAGTTGCTAGATTTTTTTTTCCCAGAGATGAAGCTTATTTTTCAGTTTAGTTTGGTCCTGATTAGAAATACTAGTGGAATATGTGGAAAATATCTTGAAAAATAAATATATATATTTTTTGTTAAATGCACAATTTATTTTTTGAAAGTTGAGTGCATGGATACCATCGGCATTCAGTCAGTAATTAAGTCGGCAAGATGTATCTATGTGACCTAAACATCCTAAGTGAATTGTAAAAAAGAATAAATATAATATTTGACCGCGTCAAATATTATTAGATATTTTTCTCAATAATCTGTTAACTGACAATTTCTTTATGAATCTGTTAATTAACAGATTCCTTATTAATTTTTCATTTGACTAAGCATCCTAAGACCTCTATAAATTGTATATCTCATGGAAAAGTTTTTTCAATTAATAAGAAAGTTATTTTGTTACCTCTTCTCTTCTCTCTTTATCTCTCTCTACTTCTCTTACTTTATTATGGTATCAGAGCGATAACTCTTCTTACCTTATGTGTCGCTTCTTCTTCTTCTTCATACGACGCTTGATGTCACCGTTTTAATTTTTATTTGAAAAAGTAAGGGCCTAGCAACTTCTAAAGTGCTTTGTCTCTTCCTACTCTATTTTTGCTCGTCATCCTCCTTCCTCATTGCTATCACCCGTCCACTCATGATGGGATAGTAGGGGAGATGAGGAATAACCTTTGTGTTTTTTTCCCAAGGTACAACAACTTTTGATTCTTTGTTGTTTTTTAATTTTTGATGTCGAATATTCAGAGATGTCAAATTTGTCTCCAAATTGGACATACACTATGTGAAAATCAAGAATAGACTTCGCCACAGATTACTTCGGCGAAATCGTTTAACGAAGTAAAACATGTTAATCAACTTCGGTACTAAATTTGATGGAGTAAATTTCATTTTAAACTTCGTAGCTTAAAAATTGTGAGTCTTACTACTAAATTTATCTAATATTTTACTTCATAATAAATATTTGATGAAGTAATAAGTTACCAAATAAAATCCATAAATTTATATACCGAAATAATAAGTTTAAATCAACTAAATTATATCTTCTTTTATAAATAAATAAACATGTTTATATTTGTTTTTAAAGTAATCCTAATTAAAACTCCCCAAGTACTCGAGCCCTAACTTCATCGCGCACAACCCCTCCCCTTCTCCCGACAATGCGCCGCCCCCTTTTGCCCGACGACGCGCCTCTGTCCCCTCTTCGTCGTGCTTGCATCTCCCCCTCCCCTCGACGCACATCTTCAACCACGCGCTCGCTAGGTTCCATTGGCGTTTTTATCTTATTTTCCTTTTAGTTTTCTTCCCTCTCCCACCCCCTTCTTTCCTTTCCTTGCAGCACCGCTAGTTTTCTTCGTCTTTGAGGTTTCCTGGCCACGAGAAGAAAAGGCAAGGGTTTTGTTCGAGCTTGAGATCGCCGTCTCTAACCGATCCGGTCCTGCTCGCCCATCAATTCGTCAACCAGGTTAGTTTACCCTATGGTGAAATTGACATAGGATATTCACTGGTGAAATTGATATAGGGTGTGACTAAGTTGAGGCATAAGATTGGTAGAGATGATCTTTTTCAAGTTGGTTTTCTTTTTACAGCTTCTTTAGTTAAGTTGAGATACTCAAATTTGTTTTCATTATTTTAGACATTCAGCCCTTCCACTACTATCCAAAGCCCTTCCACTACTATCCAATACTTGTACTAGCATTCTATTTTAAACTTCTTTTAGACAGAATCATATAGCATGAATTATCAATACTTTCCTTTGAGATCAAAGGAAAGTATGCCAAAATAGAGGTAATTTGACTTCTTTGTTTTACCTCGACCTCATATGTTAAATTGACTATTAGAATTTTGAGGAAGAAATTTTGAAATCGTATGACACTTGTTTCAACCAAAACAGAGGTAATTTGACTAATTCTATAAGATCCACTACTGTAGGGCCAAGTTGACTAATTGACAGTCAAAGTTGGTCAGTAACAACTGGTCAAACATGGTCAGAATCGTAATGGATATGGCTAATTGTTGTTCTTGAAAGCCTTGTTGATGCAGGAAGCAACATATCGAACCTTGTTTTGATATTGGCAAAGGATTCAAAGTTAAGTACTATTTGTTATCTAATGTGTTTACTAAGCGTGCAGAAAGAAGTCCTGGCGAAGGACTGTCAGGCACCTAGCGAAGGGCTGCTAGGAGTTGAAGTCCTGGCAAAGGAATGCCAGGCACCTAGCGAAGGGCTGCTAGGAGTTGAAGACCTGGCGAAGGACTGCTAGGCACCTAGCGAAGGGCTGCTAGGAGTTGAAGACCTGGCGAAGGACTGCTAGGCACCTGGCGAAGGATTGCCAGGAATCGAAGACCTAGCGAAGGGCTGCTAGGAGTCGAAGACCTAGCAAAGGACTGCTAGGCACCAGGCGAAGAACTGCTTGGTACCAAAGACCTGGCGAAGGATTGCTGGGCACCAGGCGAAGGACTGCTTGGTACTGAAGACTTAGCGAAGGACTGCTAGGCACCTAGCGAAGGACTGCTGGGCAAAAGTCCAACCGGAGAAGCCGGTTGGCAACAGGTAAATTCTCCTGAGAGGAGTAGGTGAGGACGCGTTCCCCGTCGAGGGAACAGTAGGTGTCGGTTCGACCTAGGGCTCCATTTTGGAGACCCAAAGTCAGAACCAAGACAGCTACGACTGTAATATTCACTAACATACTTGCTTTATCATGTTTGGTACTAACCTTGGATGCAGGACCGAAGGAACGAGTTTCTGCAGCTCAGAACGCCTCAAAGGAGAGGGGCAGCAGCTGGGTTGGGCGCCCGGGAGGTCCCGGGCGCCCAAGGTCAAAGCCAAACAAGAGTTGAGCAAGAAAACACTTCAGAAGCTCACTGGGCGGGCGCCCCTGTGCTCCCGGGCGCCCCGGATGCCTCGGTCGCCCTGGGTCCAATCCAACGAAGCAGATAGAGTTCAAGTCAGCGAGAAGCCAGCAGATTGGGTCAACCGGGGTGCCCCCTGTGTCCTGGGCGCCCCCCTCAAACCTCGAGCCCGATCCTGGAGGGATAAAGGCTGACCGAGAGGTTTGCGGATCGAGTGACACGTGGAGGGCGCCCCCAGCATCCCGGGCGCCCCCAGGTGCACTATATAAGGGGCTCGACCCCCAAGGGCTCAAAGACAACTCTTCCAACGCCAATATGCTCTTCGACTCAAGCGCTCTGCTCCGGAAACCTCCCATCTCGAGACTCAAGCGCCGACGATGACCCTCTGCTCCGAAGCACGATCCACACTGGGCGTCGGTAACGAAGAGTTTAATTTTTAGTTTACTGTACTACAACTGTAATATTTTTCTGTAAACATTTGCGCACATATAGAATTGCCCGCAGTAAACGGTCAACGACCATGGGCCTTGGAGTAGGAGCCGACCGCGACTCCGAACCAAGTAATATCGCTTGAGTTCTTGTGCTGTGTTTTCAATTCCGCTGCGTATTCTCTTAACGTCGAATCCGAAAAGTGTTTTACGATATTCACCCCCCTCTATCGTATTCTCTCGATCCAACAAGCCTAACCCTAAAGAAGGCTCTAATATAATGTTTTCCTTCTACTATGGTTAAGTTATCCTCTTTGTACTGTATGCCAACTTAAATAGGAGATCAAAGGAAAGTACCAAATGACAAGTATTGATTGTAGTGGGGTCTATTTTTTCTGAGACTGTAATATTGATAATTCTTTCCCATGTAATATTGCTTCTTCCACATCATATAGCATGAATTATCATAAATTTATGTCGTTTTTCTCTATAACTTTTGCTTATTTACTGTAATATTTTCAGGTTGTGTTCACAAAGTTTATTGTTACTTTTTTTTGTAATTTTACTAGACTGAAATGGATAAATCTTGGATTCAATCTGATAGAATGTCTAAACAGTATGAAGAGGGTGTGGAACAATTCATTAGCGGTGGTTTACAGAATCCTCATATTGACCCTAATTTAATTCATTGTCCTTGTTGCAAATGTTTAAATCTGAAAAAAGGATCGGTTAAGTCCATTCGAGAGCATCTTTATTTCCATGGTTTCAGTCAAAATTACGTAAATTGGATTTGGCATGGTGAGTCTGTTGAAAATGATAGAGTAAATTTGAGTACCAACCATGAGCCAATTGATAATTATCACGATGATTTTGAAACTGCTAATATGTGTCGGGCAACATATGATAACTATACAGAAAATCCAGAAGCTTTTATGAAATTTTTGGAGTATGCAAAGAAGCCGTTATACAATGGATGTAAACGTTATACAAAGTTGAGTGCACTTGTGAAACTGTACAATACTAAAGCAAGGCATGGGATGAGTGATGCTTTATTTTCAGATTTACTAATGGATTTTGGGGATATGTTGCCCGATAATCACAATCTGCCATCAAAAATGTATGATGTAAAAAAGACATTGAGTTGTTTGTCGTTGACTCATGAAAAGATTCATGCTTGTTCCAATGATTGCATTCTTTATAGGATGTGATATAAAGACCGTGTAAACTGCCCTAAATGTGGCTTGTCTCGGTGGAAGCTAATGTTGGTGCAATTTGCATCAATGATGTTCTCCTTTAAGTGTTTTAATGTTTGACAATATACTTAAGTCAGTGATACATTGAACAAACAAAGGGGAGCAAAGGAGAAGTAACTTAAGTTGAAGAAAAGTCCTAGTTAACCTAGGCATCGTGTTAAATCCGACACATTTATTCCATTCTGGGAAATTTTGGAGAATTATCGGATAGGTTACGGGGCTTCCGAGTCCTTGGACATAAACTTAGGGATCAAAATGTAATAGAACTAAGGGTTACAAGGGCTATTGCATAAGAAGTTTTAAACATAAGGATGAGATTGCAAATAGCCGAAACTCATGTGGGACTAAATTGCAAAACGTCCCTCTCATATATGCCTTGACCTAAGCCTCATTCGGCCGACCTCCCCAAGCCCGATCGCTGCTTCACCTCCCTCGCTGCGTGCCCTAGCCGCAGCACTCTTCCCGAATCCGCTTCTCACCTCTCGATCATCGACGATCTTTTTCCTCCACGCGAAGCCGACGAGCTTAAGGCCGATGACTCGCCTTCCTTCTCGGCCGCGCATACTCGACGCCGAAGCCCCAATCATCTCCAACCTCTGCCTTCCGACGGTTCCCTCTTCAGTTTCCGACGCTTACCTGACTTACATCACAGTGAGCTCTCCTCCAAAGCTTTGGTGAGTTGGATAGCTGATTAAGCCTAGAATTAGAGCTAGGGATTTCGGGTATTTGATCCTCAGTGGTCGACCTTGCCAAGTATCGAGCTGTGTCGTGTTCTTCCCGTCGGCAATCACCTCCGGCAAGGTATGTTCTGGAATTAGGCTAGCTCTGTAGATAACTCCTTCATTAGTTTTCTGTCGTGAGCTAGTTGGGTGCTTTCCTCTAAGAACAGTTGATTGGGAGGAGATATTCTGGTCTCAATTATACTAATTAAATCTAGGTGGATTGTTAGGGTTGAATTATGATACTGCTACGATTGTAGATGGATTTATGCTGGTCTGTTGATAAATTGTAAGCACTTAGGTTTTGTTCTGTGAGTAAAATCTATGGTGGTGTATGCGAATTTAGGATTGGGCCTAATTTTTAATTACAATGAGTAATTAGAAACCTCTTCATTTAATTAGACGTAGTTAAATGAAAGAGGATAATTGGGTAAACCCTAGTCGGTTTAGGGATTAATTAGCTGATTATCATTTGTATAATAGCTAATTAAATGTGTCCTTTACACATGAGCTTGATTGGATTTATTGCTGCTTATTATTGACGGGTGGTTCTATCACGTTTGATACGGACTTCCACTCTTGGAGGCGGGTACTTCTTGCTTGTATTCTGTAGTCCACTTGATCTTTATGCATGACTATTTATTTATGCAGTAGGCTGATATTGACCTTTATCTGTTACCGTTTTGTTATCCTGCTTGATACTTATGCTTGACCCTAGAGATGATCTAAATTTTCTTTCTATACAGTCTCGTGTTTTGTTATTTGATTCTGTATAGCATGGTATGAGCATGAGTATGTAGAGATAGCATAGCTCACTACTGCATGGTTAAGTTGATTGATTCTAGTCATACTTGCACGTGTGTCTAGATATGGACTGATTGGGTTGTTGTGGTATGTCACCTGATACTTGCATTAGTTGATTCTATTTAAACCTGCACGTGTGTCTAGATATGGACTGATTGGGTCACTGTGGTATGTCACCTGATACTTGCATTAGTTGATTCTATTTATGCCTGCACGTGTGTTTGGATATAGGATTGATTGGGTTATGATGCATACATATGACCTGTGCATGATAGGTTGGGTTATGTGTCGATGACCTGGTAAGGGTTGCATGTGTTAGTCATGCACCATACCTGCACTGTTGCATGCCGGCGATCAGCGACTCCCTTGTGGTTGAGCCTAATCGTCTTCCGGCACATGATATGCACACACGGCCACTCATGGGTTAGTGGATACCGCTGGGTGTGTGCATTTGCTCTGTAGTGCTCCGCTCGTCCGCTCAGGGGTAGTGGTTTCGGAGCGTGGTATGCACATAGAGATCCCTTCTCTTCCCATAGACCAGAGAAGATGAGAGAGATATCTCCCCCATCTATATATGGGGCGGAGCGATAGCTCCATCAGCATCCTGTCCTCTCGGTCACTCAGGAGCAGTGATGGCAGATGTGCGGACAGTGTCACCGCTCTACCCACTCGGCCGACACAGTATCGCCTGTCTCGGTGGCTTGACTGGAGTTAGGGGGTGACCATGACATTGCATCATGTGCATATGATGCATTTGTGCATTGATTGTGTTTGCTGCATTTACTTGCTGCACTTATTTGACATGCACATACAGGAGGTACTTTTGGTATGGTATGGTTGACCCTGCACTTGCTCGTATGGTACGAGTCTTATTATGATCATGATAGACTGATCTCTGGTATGTACAGTCCTTTATTATTTCAGTTATGCTTGCTTCTGTTATTATTATGGAGACTGTATCCTGTTGTTTCTTTATAGCTGCTTTAGCTACTTTTTCAGCCATGCATATCTTTCTATATACCCGCGAGTCCACTTGGACTCACCACCCGTTGTAATATTTTTGTTTCAGGTTGATAGCTCGCCGGAGGAGCCCAGTTGCCGGTCCTGGTCCCTACGACTCCGTTGATGGATGCTTCCACGTGGTTTTCCTTTTTATAGTATTTCTTATGCGTTGTATTCATTTTCTTATATGTCGTGGGCTTGTGTTGGATTTATTCGTACGGTATTGTATTTTTGAGTCCTCTGTTGGACTTTGTGTTTGTGGTTTTGCTTCGCACCTGCCCAGGGGGCAACTCAGGTGAGTCTATATTTTCAGTATAGAGTTATTTAATCATCTTATGCTGTATATATATCTCTTTTGAGGCCTGAGGCCATTTTATATCTGCGTGGGTTTGTGTGTTTGTGTAAATTGTCCGCCGGACAGGGGAGGTGCTGTCCGATTTTATATTGGATCAGCGGCTCCAATGGAAGCTAATGTTGGTGCAATTTGCATCAATGATGTTCTCCTTTAAGTGTTTTAATGTTTAACAATACACTTAAGTCAGTGATACATTGAACAAACAAAGGGGAGCAAAGGAGAAGTAACTTAAGTTGAAGAAAAGTCCTAGTTAACCTAGGCATCGAAACCCTAAGACCCGGCGAAGGGCTGCTGGGCACTTAGCGAAGGGCTGCTAGGCACCTAGCGAAGGGCTGCTAGGCATCGAAACCCTAAGACCCGGCGAAGGGCTGCTGGGCACTTAGCGAAGGGCTGCTAGACACCTAGCGAAGGGCTGCTAGGCATCGAAACCCTAAGACCTGGCGAAGGGCTGCTAGGCACCAGGCGAAGGACTGCTTGGTACCGAAGACCTGGCGAAAGATTGCCAGGCACCAGGCGAAGGACTGCTTGGTAACGAAGACCTAGCGAAGGGCTGCTAGGCACCTGGCGAGGGACTGCTAGGCTTTGAAGACCTGGCGAAGGGAAGCTAGGCACCTAGCGAAGGGCTGCTGGGTAAAAGTCCAACCGAAGGACTGGGTGGCAACCATCTCCTGAGAGGAGTAGGTGAAAGGCGCGTTCTCGGGGGGTGAGAACTTGCATCGGTTCGACCTAGGGTTTCGTGGAGATCCGAAGTCCGAACCAAGTCCTTAAGGTTAATATTATATGTATATGTGCTTTGTGGTTGTGTATCTTGCAGGTACCAAGATTGGAAGACAAAGCAGGCGCTGGAGGCCTTGAAGCAGGGCGCCCCCAGCAGTGGGGGCGCCCCCAATGATGGGGGCGCCCAAGCTAATGAGGAGAAGTAGCAATTTTGTTTGGTAGGCAGAACAGGCTTTAAGCGGGGCGCCCGGGTTCAAAGCTGTATTTGCAGTTTCGAGTCCGAAACACAGATAAGCCCTCATGAGGGCGCCCTGGTCAATGGTTTTATCAGCTGCGGAGAGGTCGACGCGAGGATAAGGTTTGACCGGGTTTATCGGGGCACCCCCAACGCCCAGGGCGCTCGTAGGAAGACTATAAAAGGGGCTTCGACCCCTCTGCTTCAAACACAACTGCTAAGTGATATTCCGATCATTCTAGCCGACGACAACGTGCTAAAGACGAGGCTCTACGACCGGGAGGCTCCAGGAGGAAGTGCGCGGCACTTCGGAGATCCAGATTGGCCGAGCTTCAAACTTGTTCTGTTCGGTTCGCTTTAATTATACTGCAGTTAATTTTCTATATTTGTGATTGCAATTATTGTACTGTAAGACAGGTTTCTCTGCCTCCGGAAATTCCGAAAAGTAGACCAATAGTGGACTCATGTCGGTACATAGGCCTTGGACGTACTGACCCTGGGGGGTCGGGAACCAAGTAAATAAATCCCGCGTGTAAACTGTCTTTTGTTTTGTTCGCTCGTTCTATTGTTTTTCCGTTGCTACTAACTCTGTGTCCAGAACTAACGATAGTATTACGAAAGTTTTACGAAGATTTCAACGATCGATATTCACCCCCCCCTCTATCGACGACACCGGTCCTACAAGTGGTATCAGAGCCGAGCCGCTCTTCACCGGACTAACCACCGACGGAGCAACGACGCCAGGAGTTGAGGGGGAGCTCAGGGGTGAATCAGGTATATTTTATTTAAATGTCTGTTTATAAATTTCATATCACGTGCTTCACATGCAGGGAGAGAGGGCACTATAAAAATCAGTGCCCTACTCGTAAGACTCGATCTAGACAACCGGCGGCAAAGGAGACACTAGCGCCAGGAGTCCGGAAAAACAAGGATCACATACGATGCTTCAAATGCAAGAAATACGGACACTACAAAAACAAGTGTCCGGCGAAGGTACGCAAGATTTATGTTCCAAAGATGTTATAAATTCCTGCACTGCCTTGTGATAATTTAGTTAATTTTTCTGATAAATTAGATTTACTGCATAGTAAAATTAATTTTTTTGCATGTCAAATTAGAAAATACAGATATGACTGAAATATCCGAAATTAACTATTTAATCCAGAACATCAATTCAGTGATTTCTAAAATAAATTCTGATAATGTTAATTCTGATAATTTTAATTCAAATAAATTTAATCCAGAAATTAATTCTAAAAATCTTAAGAATGATCCAGAAATTAATTCTGAAAATTTTAAGGATAATCCAGAAATTAATTCTGAAAATCTTAAGGATAATCCAGAAATTAATTCTGAAAATCTTAAGGATAATCTAGAGATTAATTTTGAATTTCTTGAAAATATTGAAGATGTGTCTGAGGATAATTCTGAGGATAATCTTGAAGATAAAATTTACCTAGATAATAACTTAATTATAGATAATCTTGAAAGTTATTAAAAAACTTTAACTAGTGGCCTATTTTACTCCACCTGCTGTGAGGATATTGAAAGATCTAATCCTGAGGAGGATATGAAACTATCTAAAATTAGGGTCATAGTCAATAAAAATTACAAATGTTCAAATAAATCCGAATTGTTAGAAAAATTTGAAAAGATAGATAAAGATGAAAATGAAATTTTCGAATAATGAAAATAATGAATTTAAATCCACAACTATTTATAAATCATTATAACCTTATCAATAAATCTTAATTAAATTCGAATTAAATCTTAATTATATTCGAATTAAATCTTAACTGAATTAAATTAAATTAAATTAAATTAAATTCAAATTAAATTAAATTCAAATTCAAATCAAGTATAATTCAAATTAATAAAATTCAAATCAAATTAAATTCAGACTAATTTAAATTCAAGTTAAATTCAAATCAAATTAAATTAAATTCAAATTAAATTCAAGTTAAATTCAAATTAAATTAAAATCAAATTAAATTCAAGTTAAATTCAAATTAAATTAAATTCAAATTAAATTAAATTCAAACTAAATTAAATTCAAATTAAATTCAAACTAAATTAAATTCAAATTAAATTAAATTCAAATTAAATTAAATTGAAATTAAATTAAATTCAGATTAAATTATATTCAAATTAAATTAAATTCAGATTAATTAAATTAAAATTAAGTTAAATTCAAATTAAGTTAAATTCAAATTAAATTAAATTCAAATTAAATTAAATTCAAATTAATTAAATTCAAGTTAAATTAAATTCAAATTAAATTCAAACTAAATTAAATTCAAAATAATTTAAATTCAAATTAAATTAAATTCAAATTCAAATTAAATTCAAATTAAATTTAATTCAACTTTAATTAAATTCAAATTAAGTTAAATTCAAATTAAATTAAATTCAAATTATATTAAATTCAAGTTAAATTCAAATTAAATTAAATTAAAATCAAATTAAATTCAAATTAAATTAAATTCAAGTTAAATTCAATTCAAATTAAATTCAATTCAAATTAAATTCAAATTAAGTTAAATTCAAATTAAATTAAATTCAAGTTAAATTCAAATGAAATTAAATTCAAATTAAATTAAATTCAAGTTAAATTCAAATTAAATTAAATTCAAATCAAATTAAATTTAAATTAAATTCAAATTAAATTAAATTCAAATTAAATTCAAGTTAAATTCAAATTAAATTAAATTATACCTTAATCAAATCTTAATTAAGTCAATTAAATCAATTTAATCTAAATAAAGTTAATTAATTCAATTTACTTCAAATAAATTAAACTTTAATTGATTCAAATTAATTCACTTCAATTAATTCTTAATCAATTCATTAATTCATACTTCAATTAATTCTTAATTAAATCCAAAATAACTTAAACTCGAACTAAACTAAAACCTTACCTAATCCGCAATAATTAATTTAATAAAATTAAATATGTCAAAGTGGGTTGACATATTCGTGGATTCACACGACATGTATCAAATCAGGTATTTGATACATCATTAGAAACTTAAATAAAATGATTTGACTTGTTTGAATCATGCATAATTGCAATGTCATGCATTTGTTGTTTCTTTTAAATATATGATATGTCATTCATATTTAAATTTTATGCATATATTAGAACGACTATAGGAAAAAGGATAATTGAAACTTGAACAACATAGTATTGGGTGGCGGTGAGATGATAGTACGTTAGGGAAGCCTCTTCTAATAAGGTCAAGTATACTCTACTTGGTCTCTTTAGATTGGTGAAACTAGCTGAAGCTACCGATCCAAGACCCAAACTAGTTAGACCAGAATTTTTCAAAAAGTAATTTTGAAAATGAAATTTCATTAAAAGGTTTTGTCAAGGAAAGGGTTGATGATCCAATAAGGCTACGGCCAAAGAAGGTCTAGTGCCTCGCCAAGACCTGGAAGCCAATTTTTGAAATTCAAATTCAAGTTACTTCTTGTCAAATTCAAATCTAACACAAGCTTTAATTAAATCTTAGAGTTAATAATAAATTAAGAAAAATGATTCAAGCATCTCATAATACACCTATAAGGTAACCATGCTTGTTGTATTGATACATCTAAAATGGGTGAGATGTTAAGGACTAATGAATTGAAAAATATTTTTCAAAATTATTTTTCAAAATTGTTAGAATATTTTTCTAAAAATATATTTTCAAAATAGTGCTTCAACATAATAATATTTTTATGGAATTCATACTTGTCTGATTGATTATACATATTATACATTTTTCAAAAGTATATCTTTTCAAAAATTGCTTGACTCACTCAATTAGACACAAGCCTCTTAGGACAACACTAAAGCTCCTTAAGGCACTTAGATAGAGTCAAACGATGCTGGGTACAGGGGGAGTGTTTTCACTCTTTTAAATGTTTTGTAAAAAGACTTTTCGAAAACCGCGCCTTAATTTCTATCACATATGTTTTCAAAAAGGCTTATACGTTAAAAATTATCTTCTTTCCAAATTGTTGTTTCAAAATCTATCTTCCTGAAAATTGGTGTTCATTTGATTTTGATAAACCCTAAAGACACAGAGGAAGGTCCATATCATTATCTAAAAGGACTCCTAGGATGTGTCAGATTTAGGGGGAGTCTGAGTCAACCTTCTGACAAGTTTTAAATTATTTATTTTGAAAATTATTAGATTATTCTTTTGATCTGAATCAAACCTTAAGACTCAAAGGAAGAGTACTTGTGGTCAACAAGCTTCCCAGGACTGAGTCAAGTTTAGGGGGAGGTCAAATTAAAAGAATTATTTAATAACATGTTTTCTTGAGCTATATCTTCAAAATCTTGCTAAAAACATAAGTATTCTTTCGATTTTTTTTTAAATACCAGTATCTTCAAAAATTCATCTGGTTTTGATCAATTTGAAAAAAATGTTTATCTTGAGTTTGAAAAATCTTCCAGGACACTTAGGAAAATGCCCTTGTAGTTAACAATATTTCCTAGGATTATGTCAGACTGGAAGAGAAACAAAGTCAAGTAAAATATTATGTTTTCAAAATGCATAATACTTTTCAAAAATTACTTATATTTTTCAAAGTCTCATTTTTTTCCAAAAATAGTTAGTACTTGCAAAATATATATAATATTTTTCAGAAAAACTTATATTTTTCAAAATAACTTTCAAAAATGCATCAGATCTTTCAAAGTACTTGCACCTTTCAAAACGCACAGTATTCTTTCAAAAATATGGTATTTTCTCAAATGTAATATTTTGTAAGTTTTCTAAGATCAAAATACGTAAGTACTTAGGTTTATGCTATGCCTTCAAAAATTTACATTAAGTATTTTCAAAATAGAACCAAATATTCTCATTGTTGGCGCAAGTATTTCTGGTGATTTTTTTTGATGTATGACAAAGGGGAAGAGGTATGCTTAAGTTAGGACTTAAGTAATTTTTACCAGAGGATCAAAAATATATTTTAAAACTAAGATCATTTTTTTATCCCAAGGACAGTAAGTTAGCCCCTTCAACCAATCTAACTTAAGTTATTGTCAAATATCAAAAAGGGGGAGATTGTTGGTGCAAGTTGCATCAATGATGTTCTCCTTTAAGTGTTTTAATGTTTGACAATACACATAAGTCAATGATACATTGAACAAACAAAGGGGAGCAAAGGAGAAGTAACTTAAGTTGAAGAAAAGTCCTAGTTAACCTAGGCATCGAAACCCTAAGACCCGGCGAAGGGCTGCTGGGCACCTAGCGAAGGGCTGCTAGGCATCGAAACCCTAAAGACCTAGCGAAGGGCTGCTAGGCATCGAAACCCTAAGACCTGGCGAAGGGATGCTAGGCACCAGGCGAAGGACTGCTTGGTACCGAAGACCTGGAGAAGGATTGCCAGGCACCAGGAGAAGGACTGTTTGGTAACGAAGACCTAGCGAAGGGCTGCTAGGCACCTAGCGAGGGACTGCTAGGCTTTAAAGACCTGGCAAAGGGATGCTAGGCACCTGGCGAAGGGCTGCTGGGTAAAGGTCCAACCGAAGGACTGGGTGGCAACCATCTCCTGAGAGGAGTAGGTGAAAGGCGCGTTCTCGGGGGGGGGGGGGTGAGAACTTGCGTCGATTCGACCTAGGATTTCGTCGAGATCCGAAGTCCGAACCAAGTCCTTAAGGTTAATATTATATGTATATGTGCTTTGTGGTTATGTATCTTGCAGGTACCAAGATTGGAAGACAAAGCAGGCGCTGGAGGCCTTGAAGCAGGGCGCCCCCAGCAGCGGGGGTGCCCCTAATGATGGGGGCACCCAAGCTAAAGAGGAGAAGTAGCAGTTTTGTTTGGTAGGCAGAACAGGCTTCAAGCGGGGCGCCCAGGAGGTCCGGGGCGCCCGGGTTCAAAGCTGTATTTGCAGTTTCGAGTCTGAAACACAGATAAGCCCTCATGAGGGCGCCCGGGAGGTCCGGCGCGCCCTGGTCAAAGGTTTTATCAACTGCGGAGAGGTCGACGCGGGGATAAGGTTTGACCGGGTTTATCGGGGCGCCCCAACGTCCAGGGCGCCCGTAGGAAGCCTATAAAAGGGGCTTCGACCCCTCTGCTTCAAACACAACTGCTAAGTGCTATTCCGATCATTCTAACCGACGACAACGCGCTAAAGACGAGGCTCTACGACCGGGAGGCTCCAGGAGGAAGTGCGCGGCACTTCGGAGATCCAGATTGGCCGAGCTTCAAACTTGTTCTGTTCGGTTCGCTTTAATTATACTGTAGTTAATTTTCTATATTTGTGATTGCAATTATTGTACTGTAAGACGGGTTTCTCCACCTCCGGAAATTCCGGAAAGGAGACCAATAGTGGACTCATGCCGAGTACATAGGCCTTGGACGTACTGACCCTGAGGGGTCGGGAACCAAGTAAATAAATCCCGCGTGTAAACTGTCTTTTGTTTTGTTCGCTCGTTCTATTGCTTTTCCGCTGCTACTAACTCTGTGTCCAGAACTAACGATAGTATTACGAAAGTTTTACGAAGATTTCAACGATCGATATTCACCCCCCCCCTCTATCGACGACACTGGTCCTACAGCTAACTAAGAAGAACATTGAAAAGAAAGGTGTTCCTGCCAAGGTCATGTGGTATTTCCCTCCTATACCAAGATTTAAGCGCATGTTTAAATCTTTAGAGACCTCAAAAAATTTAACATGGCATGTAGAAACCAGAGGAGTTGATGGTCAGTTACGTCATCCAGCAGATTCACCATCTTGGAAGTTGGAGGATCATATGTGGCCTGACTTTGAAAGTGAGCCAAGAAATCTTCACCTAGCACTTGCAGCTAATGGCATTAATCCTTACAGCAACCTTAGTAGTAAGTACAGCTGCTGGCCAATCATGTTAGTCACCTATAATCTGCCTCCAAACATGTGTATGAAGAGGAAATTCATTATGCTAACTATGCTCATTTCAGGGCCTAAACAGCCAGGAAACGATATAGATGTCTATCTCGAGGTGCTAGTTGAAGATTTGCAATAATTGTGGGAAGGAGTTGATGGTGTCTATGATGCTTATCGAAGACAGTTTTTCACTCTTAAAGCAATCTTATTATGGACCATTAATGACTTTCCTGCCTATGGTAACCTTAGTGGATGTACTACACATGGTTATTATGCCTGTCTAGTGTGCAGAGAAGATACTTATGCAAAGTATTTGGAAAATGGGAAGAAAATGTCATTTGTTGGTCATCGACGATTCCTACCACGATTTCATCCCTATCGGAGGCAAATGAAGGAATTTAATGACATGGAAGAACATGGAGAAGCATCTACACCATTATCTGGGGTTACCTTGTTTGACAAGCTTTCGGACATAAAGTGTGAGTTTGGAAGAAAGACTAGTGTTAAAGGTAAAAAGAAAAAGAATGCAAAGGAGAATAATGTGGAAGACAGTAAAGAAGAAAAAGATTTTGGTGCAACAAATTTCAGAAAATGTTGGAAGAAGAAGTCAGTTTTTTTCAATCTTCCTTATTGGAAGCACCTACATGTTAGGCATTATCTCGATGTGATGCACATTGAGAAAAATGTCTTGGAATCCCTCATTAATACTTTGATGGATGTTAATGGGAAAACTAAGGACAATGTGGCAGCTAGGTTAGACATGGTTCAAATGGGAGTTAGACCTGAATTGGCTCCTAAATTTGGTGAAAAAAGAACATATCTTCCCCTTGCTGCATGCTCATTCACAAAAAAAAGAAAAGTTACAAATCTGTCAATCATTAATGGATTTAAAAGTTCCAGAAGGTTTCTCGTCAAACATGAAAAATCTTGTGTGCATGTCTGAGCTAAAGTTGATTGGATTGAAATCTCATGATTGTCATGTTCTAATGCAACATTTCCTGCCAATACTCATAGATGATGCGCTACCAAAACATGTTAGATATGCCATCATAAGATTTTGTTTCTTCTTCAAAGATATTTGTTGCAAGGTTATAGATGTAGCCAAGTTAGATAAACTGCAATCTGACTTGGTTGTTACGCTTTGCTTATTGGAGCAGTATTTTCCCCTTTCTTTCTTTGATGTCATGCTTCACTTAATAGTTCATCTTGTTCGAGAAGTCTGATTATGTGGACCAGTGTATTTCTGATATATGTATCCGTTCGAAAGATACATGAAGGTGCTTAAGAGTTATGTAGGCAGTCGAAAACATCCTAAAGATTGTATTGTTAAGAGATATTCAGTTGAAGAAGCCATTGAGTTTTATTCACAATACCTCAATGGCCTTGATCCTGTTGGGGTCCGTCAATCAATTCGAGACCCCAAAGCAAATGCTCCTGGCTTCTTAGCATGCAAAGCACCAATTGTAGTGCAACAAGTTGATCTCCAACAAGCACATTTGATTGTATTGAAAAATACAGAAGAAGTATCTCCCTACATAATATAAGTGCGTCGTATTAATTTATTAATCTGTACACTGTATAATTGTCAATATATATTGTTTATAATAATACATACATATATTGCCACAGTGAACATAAAATCTTCCTGAAATCAATGTTTCCGAAAAAAGAGACAGATGAAAGGTGGATACAAGATGCTCACAACAAGAGGTTCATTGATTGGTTTCATGCAAAGGTTAGGTGGATGCAATAATTTTTTTACGCAATTTGCGTTAAACAAGTTGTAGTTACTATTTTAATCACTCTATTCAAATTGAATACATGTTAGGTAGCTGGTGAAATAGACAACTGTAATGGTGGAAAGATTTCGACATTGACATGGCTAGCTCATGGACCATGTGCACACGTCATCAAGTATAGTAGTTATGTGATAAATGGTAATTTATATCAAACAAAGACACGGGATGATGAGAGAGTTTGCCAAAACAGTGGAGTTTCTCTAGTTGCCAGCACCATGCTTGTCAGTACTGCCAAAGATAAGAATCCTTTATGGCTGACGTGATTTTTTATGGAGTGATTGAAGAAATATGGGAATTAGATTATCATCAATTTCAAGTTCCTCTTTTCAAGTGTGCGTGGGTTGCAAATGACAAGGGAGTAATCAACAACGATGAATGTGGCTTCACCTTGGTGAATATGAACAAACAAGGGCACAAAAATGATGAATTTGTCCTTGCAAGTCAAGTCAATCAAGTCTTTTATATTGATGATCCTTTAAAAAAAAGGATGGTCAATTGTGCTCCCAGTGCCGAATAGATGTTATGAGGAAGAGGATGATGGTTGGACTAGTATTCTTGAATCTCGACCAATTGATGATGTTGATACTAATTGTACTCCTGTTCATGCAAGATACTTTAGATCAGAAAACGAGGGTGTCAGGGAAACAAATAAGATGAAATGATTATTTATACTTTTATGTCATGGACAAGAAAAGACACTATATTATGTATTTTTATCATGTTTATGCATTTTTATCATGATTATGCATTTCTATCATGATTATGCATTTTTATGTCATGATTATCAACATTAGCTCTCTGGTATACTTCAATTTGTCATCCTACATTTGAATTTTTTTTCCTGCTATTGCTTTTTTAAGAATCATGGAAGATGGCATTTATCATGTTGCTTTTTTTCCTATTGTTGATACTCCTGCTGACTTTTATGTCAAGCTTTTTTCCTGCTGTTGCTTTTTGAAGAATAATGGAAGATAAGGTGCATTATCCCAATTCAACATTGCCGTTGGTTACTGTTGTTTTTAACTTTTTATGGTAGAAAGTGTCATAGAGTTGAATACTTTGTGGGAAAGACTATAATTTTCAGAAACATAAAAGAAAAAAACATTAAGCACTTGTTTGCTAATTTGTGGGCTTCATTTTAGAATTAGTGTGTTGGACACTAGAAACAACATTGTTGACAAAGAATTAGACATGCCACTTGCTTGTCTAGTTTAGAGTTGGAAAATGGCGTACTTTACTTTTTTCAGGGAGAAGAGCTAATTGAAAGGAGGGGATCTTACTGTTCCATGTCCCTCTACTTTCTATTTTGTAACTCATTTAGCAATTCAATGTGCACTGTCTATAGTACATGAATGCTTCATTGCCCTTAGAATGTTATGGTACCATACTTGAATCTTTACTCTGTATAATACAAATGCCAGTCTGAACAGACTTCAGGTGCTGACACAGTTCGATTTGACTTGAATCTTATTGTTATTATTTATGTCATGTTTACGTTTATGTTATTATTAATATTCATGTTATGTTTTTGTTTGTGATAGTTTAATTATCCATGTTACTATGTAGATTTTAACATTGGTTTCATTCATGTTGTTAAACAGCGGAGAGCATAATGGATCGTAAAAAAGAAAGGAAAAAAGAGACAGTTGATCAGGAGCTACATGGACTTACTGATGAAGAAGAATAACTTGTACATGTGCAGAAGAACAAGAGAGGACCTACAATGATGGGCAAACTAACTGCAGCTGCAAGATGGGGAAAAAAGCAAAGATTGATTATGATGACATGGGGAGGCCAGTATACAATGCAAATGGAAGAGCTTTACAATCATACATTGACTCTATTGTTAGATCCATGATGCCAATCAATATAAAGTCTTGGCCTGATGTTCCTAAAAATATAAAACAAAAGTGTGGGAAAAGATCTCAGCAAGTAAAATGATGCTTGCATAATCTACTTAGAATGATACTTGCATACATAACCTGAAAAATGCAGTACTAGTTATAGTTTAGAACCGACACAACATTCACACAACTTATACGTTGCATAGGATACACCACAAACTGCTTGAATACATAATCTGCATAATCTGCTTGAATACACCACAATCAATACGTTTAGACTACAATGATGCTTAATCTGCATAATCTGCATACCATAATCTGCTTGAATATGCATAATATACTTATACGTTGCAACTTATACACCATAATGTTTGAACATTGTTACAACTTATACATTGAATCTGCTTGAATCTGTTTGTTACAACTTATACGAGTTGAACAAAACATGCTCTTTAGATTTCACAAAGCATGCGAGTGAACAAAGCATCTGTTTGCTTGAATCTGTTTGTTACAACTTATACGAGTTGAACAAAGCATGCTTGAATCTGCTTGAATCTGTTTGTTACAATCTGCTTGAGATCAGTAACTATGATCACAAGCAACTGTTCTAACTCAATTCACTCATTAATGGGATCACAAGAAACTTTTCCAACCGGAATGAACTGTTGATGTTGTTGGATTCCTCTTAATCTGCTTGAATCTTTTTTTTTACTTTTTGTACGTTGTATGTATATACGATATGAAATTATGCCAACTAATTTGTTTGTTGTAGAATGTTTTCGAACTAGCGCCATAAAGTGAGTTTACTGGTATTCAATGTCCTAAAAGACTCGACAGAACTTCCATCGGTGGTCCTTCAGCCTTAAGAAGATGTCAAATTTGTCTCCAAATTGGACATACTGGTATTTAATGTCCTAAAAGACTCGACAGAACCTTCATCAGTGGTCCTTCAGCTTTAAGAAGATCTTTAAGACACACAATGGCTTCACAAGTCCATCCTAAAGTTCTCTCATCTGTGCCTACTAATGGCAAACCTTCAAAATTTTTATCTACTGAATGGTATATTGACACTGAAGCAATTCATCATGTCACATCAGACTACAATATCTTTACAGAAGTACTACGATACACTGGTTCAGATAGGTACAAGTAGGTGATGGCTCAGGTTTGCATATTACTAATCTTGGAAACACATACATTCATTTGTCTAATCGTACTTTTCACATGCGCAACATCTTTCATGTTCCATCCATTACTAAAAATTTACTCTCCGTACGTCAGTTTTATCTTGATAACAATGCCTTTTTTGAATTTCATCATAATCATTATCTCATAAAAGATAGAGGAACAAATACTACTGTGTTTCTTGGAAAAATAAAAAATGATCTCTACTATCTTAAAAATTCTTCAATCAAAGCTTTTATTGGTGAACGCGCAAATAAACCAGCATGGCATGCTTGACTTGGTCATCATTCCCTTCGTATTATTCAGTCGATCATAAATAGGTATGATTTACCTATTTCCTTTACTTCATCTCCATCTCATTCATGTCAAGCATGCATGGAATCTAAAAGTCATAAGTTGCCTTTTTCTTCATCTGAACGCGTTTCCGATTTTCCACTTGAAATAATTCATTCGGATATTTGGGGTCCTGCACCTATCTTGTCTAACCAAGGTTTCTTATATTATGTTACTTTTATTGATCATTTTAGTAAATACACTTGGCTTTATTCTATGAGAAGAAAATCTGATTTATTTAATATATTCTGTAATTTTCAAAAATAAGTTGAATGATATTTTAATCGCAAAATACTCTCTCTTCATTTTGATTGGGGAGGAGAATATCATGCTCTTCATCGTCATCTTGTCTCTTGTGGGATTGTTCATCGAGTCTCTTGCCCTCACACTCTAGAACAAAATGGCTTTGCTGAGAGAAAACATAGGCATATAGATGAAACTGCCTTAGCTCTTCTTCATCATGCATTAGTTCCGCGTAAATTTTGGGACGAAGCTGTTTGTACTGCAGTATATCTCATAAATCAACTTCCTACCCCATTGCTCAATCATAAATGTCTTTTTGAAAAACTTTATAATCAAACTCCTGAATACACCTTTCTTCGAATCTTTGGTTGTGCATGTTATCCATGGTTACGCCCCTACTCTAAACACAAACTTGACTCTCATTCATTATTATGTATTTTCCTTGGTTATAGTAATATGCATCATAGGTATCGTTTCTTACATATACCAACTGGATGGATATATACATCACGACATGTTACTTTTGATGAATCTCTATTCCCTTTTTCGACAGTCTCTTCAATCTCTCCTCAAGATACAGGTGGTACTTTCTTGATGTCACCCAACATTATCAAAAGAGATGACATCCTAGGTCCTGCTCCGGAGCTCCCTAATAACTCTCCTATACCATCAGAATCGCCTCAAGTTACTGCTCCAATCTTAGAAGTCTCACCAGCCAAAGATAATATACTCTCTAGCCCTGGATCCTCGGATAATACAAGTTCGGCAACAAACTCACCATGTCAACCCACTTCCTCATCTCCATCAATAAGAGATTCAGATGATAATGTGTTGGGGCAATCGGCCCGGGTATGATCTGGAGGATCATGGTTTTGATGTGTGTGGTCAATATGATTAAGTTAGGGTTTGTTGTTGGACTAATATGTGTATGTGAGTGTGCAGGTGTGCAGGTACACATAGACTTGGTTGGATGTCTTCAGGTGAAGGGTGGCATGGAGGCAAGCTGGAGGCTTGTGTGTGCATCCGAGGGACCATAGGCAGAGACGATGAGCCGAGGGACGCGGACTTCGAGGGATGCATGAAGGATGACATGGAGGCATGTTGGAGGCTTGTGTGCGCATCCGAGGGACGAGAGCCGAAGATGAAGAGGGTGTGAAGGCAATAGATCGAGACTGCGGATTGAAGAGTCGACCAGGTCGTGAGGGTCCGAGTGTGAGTGTTTGTACTCAGGAACTAAGCCGGGAGGGTTTGAGTGCGGAGAGAAATGTACTCAGGAAGGGAACCCTTGGCTTAGAAGGGGACCAGTCGACTGCTCCAGGAGCAGTCGACTGGTGATGGCTAGTGATTCGAACGTTGGCTATAATGGTTGAATCTGAGTGGGACCAGTCGACTACCCCAGGGGCAGTCGACTGGTAGCGGTCATTTACTACTCGAGCTCTATTTAAAGGAGCTCGTTTAAGGCTACTGTTCTTTTGCGAAACTTGCTTGGATAGAGTGAGTTAGTTGCGTGGTGTGCTCAGGTAGTGTCCAAGAGTTGTTGAGAGATTTCTCCACCCACAAGGAGCTACGTGATCTAGCCGGAGGTGCTCCGGGGAATCATCCACCGACGGATTAGGGATCGCCCACCTTACGGGCAGCCGTGGAGTAGGAGTTTTATCTCCGAACCACATACATCGATGTGTTCTTCCTTATTTTAGTTTAGTTTAGGTTTATTTTAGTTTATTCCGCTTGCGCAACTAACAATTGTAGGGAAGAAAGTCGAAAATTGCTATTCACCCCCCCTCTAGCAAGACGTACACGATCTAACATAATGCTCCTCGTCGCATGCTTCCCTTAAGTGACATATATGCACGATGTCCACCAATGGCTACTCGATATCCTCTTCCTCGAGCTCTAGTGGTTTCCTCAAAAACTATTGAACCAACTTGCTTTACACAGGCAAACAAGGATCTAAATTAGCATAATGCAATGACTACAGAATTTGATGCACTTCTTCGCAATAGAACATGGAGCCTAGTTCCGCGCACTCCGTCCATTAATGTTGTGGGCTCGAAATGGATATTCCGTCTTAAGCATCGAGCTGATGGTTCTCTTGAACGGTGCAAAGCTCGACTTGTAGCCAATGGATTTAGTCAACAGCCAAGTATTGACTTCAATGATACCTTTAGCCCAGTCATCAAAATTACTTCTGTTAGATTATTGTTATCAATAGCTATTAGTTCTAATTCGACTATCTGACAATTAGACGTTTCTAATGCATTTCTTCATGGTATTCTTGAGGAAACGGTATTTATAGAGCAACCACCTGGGTTTATTCATCCACAATTTCCATCTCATGTTTGTCACCTCAAGAAATCTTTATATGGTCTTTGACAAGCTCCTCGTGCATCGTTTCATCGATTATCTAAATGGTTACAGGCTTAAGGATTTTCTGGATCAAAAACTGACTCCTCTCTATTCTATAGACATAACGATAGATATATGATATTTTTTCTTATTTATGATGATGATATTCTATTAACTGGCAATGATCAAAAGGGCATCACAAATTTATTAAGCCTTCTCAATAGAGATTTCCTATTTGAGATTTAGGGAATACTCGTTTTTTTCTTGGTATTGAACTCATTCCACATGATGAAGGTTATATCCTCTCTCAGAGCAAATATATTACTGGGTTTCTTCAAAGTGCTAAAATGGATGGAGCACGTCCGGTTTCTACACCAATTGCTCCAAATAATGTCTCTACACCTTCTTCTTCTTCGGTGACGGATGATCCCTAGGTTTATCGAAGTATTGTTGGAGCTTTACGGTATGTTACAATTACGCGCCCTGATATTACGTTTGCAGTAAATCGTGCTTGTCAGTTCATGCATACACCCACTGAACAAAATTAGGAAGGTGTGAAAAGAATACTTCGTTATCTTAAAGGCACTATTCTACATGGTCTTCTTTTATATCGACAATCATCTTGAGATTTATATGCCTACAGCGATGCGGATTGGGCAAGTTCTCCTGAAGATAGATGTTCTACTAGTGGATATGCAATATTTCTTGGACGAAATCTTATCTCTTGGAATTCAAAAAAGCAACCTACAGTATCTCGTTCAAGCACTGAATCTAAATATAAAGCTATAGCCAATGCAACGCCAGAAATTATTTAGTTTCATCCCTTCTTTTGAAACTTCATCTTGCATCGCATATTGCACCAAAAATTTGGTGTGATAATATTAGAGCAACATATCTTACATCAAATCTAATATTTCATGCTCGTACAAAACATATTGAAATTGATTTTCATTTTGTTCGAGAGCGGGTGGCAAGCAAACAATTATCTGTTTCTTATATCTCTGTAGAAGATCAAATTGCTGATATCTTTACCAAGTCATTATCCAGACAACATTTTAGTAGATTATCATGCAAACTCAACGTCAGAGATCTCCCGTTAAGTTTGTCGGGGGTTAAAAGAGAATAAATATAATATTTGACCGCATCAAATATTATTAGATATTTTCCTTATTAATTTGTTAATTGACAGTTTCTTTATGAATCTGTTAATTAATAGATTCCTTATTAATTTTTCATTTGACTAAGCATCCTAAGACCTTTATAAATTGTATATCTCATGGACAAGTTTTTTCAATTAATCAAAAAAGTTATTTTGTTACCTCTTCTCTTCTCTCTCTACTTCTCTTACTTTATTAAATTGCACCCCCAAGTGTCAAGCACCAAAGTACTGACTTGAGAGGACTTCGGAACCAAGCTCCAATGCTTGAGCTCCTGTGCCCTTGGGAGCTGAAGACTTTAAGATGCCAAAGCAAAGTGCTCGAGCACCCGAGCATATCGACGGCTGAGCACCAAGTATCTAAGCTCTCATGAGCTTGAGTGCTCGATCGCCTGAGCATCCAAAGTCACAAACCCAAGAGTTCGACTATGTGATTTCAGTACGAATTAGCGCAACGGTTATCATTGGAATTTTAATATTTTATTCTAATTTTATATTCACATAATCAATGGCGATTTTTATCAACAAATATATTTCATCAAGGTTTACAAAACTAATTTTGAAATGGTTTTCAAAATTAATTTTCAATCATGATCTATAGGTCAAATGCACATGACTTACATATTAACTTTCCCCATATTTGGTCAACACAAAATCCATTTGTTTTGATAAAACATAACTCAAATAGATGTACTAAATCAACATCTTGAGTTTTGTTCATCATCCTAACATCTCACTTGTATGTAATGTATATCATCATACACATAAATCATCTTATAGTCTTTGTGAGATGTAAAATTGATATTTCCCTAAAACTAAGAGATCATACATCTCTAATTAAGCATTTTAAATTTGATCATCCTACCTAGGATGTCAACAAATGTCATTATTCTTAATTACAAGGAATTAAAACAATGCATGATAATCAAATACGTACAACTTTTAAAAAGAAGTTTATAATATTCAAATAATGCATGTATGACAACATGTATTATTTTTCATGGCAAGATGAATATATAATATAATATCATGGCATGTGATAAGGTACACAAGCATAGTAGTTATAGCAACAAGCAAGCTTCCAAAGTAAAGATTTCACATGTAAAGTTTATTTTACTTTTATTTGCTTTAGTATTTATCTTTCTTGTTGTATTCTTGTAAGAATAAGGTTGTAAGAGACTTCTCCGCCTCCGAAAAGTATCCGAAAAGAAGAATATTCATATTGGAGGGAGATTACCAGGAGTAACCCTTAGATTTTTTGTCTAAGAGTCGAATACCATGTAAAATCTCATAGTTGTGCATGTAGAGTCAATTTTGAATCAAGGATTTCGTTGCACATCCAAATGATGAGCACGAGATCAAGATGAGAAGTGATCGGAGTTATTCACCTCCTCCCCTCTCCATAGTTATCAAAAGTGATCGCTTCGCAGACTTAAGCGCGACGCCTAGCGAAGCGACAAAGCATCGCTTCTACAAACGCGGAAGCAATCGGCGTCGAAGAAGCGGCGCTTCACGCGACGCGTTCTTGCGCGACGTGATTTTGGCAAAAAAAATTTCCAAATTTGCACGCAGTTTTGTTTAAAGCCCTAATTTTATTTTTTCTTTGCGCCTCTTCATCTTCCTCACGCCATCGCGACTGCTGCGTCTTAATCTGCCTTCACCGTCGCATCGTCTGCCGTAGTGTCCAACGACTCCATCCAGGAATTCCCCTCTCCATCCAACCTCAGGGTCAGAAGCGTCCGGCGACACTTCCGGCGCCGCTGAACATCGCAAACAGTGTCCAGCAGGGCGCCTCCAGCGACACCGGAAGCAATATCGCAAGCCTCCAGCGGTGCCGGAGCCATCCCGTGACGGTTTTGGAGCCCCGGAGGTGCTTCCGGCGTCGCCAGTATTAATTTTGGTTTTTTTAATTAATTAAAAAAACAATTCCTCAAAACAATCAATAATTCCTCAAAAAAAAAAATCTTATATTTTTTTATTAATTCATATAAAACGTATTTTAAATATAAAAAACTGATTTTAAAACATATATTTAAATATAAAAATCTGATTTTAAAAACTTCATTTACATATATTTTATTAATAAAAACTTCATTAAATATTTTAAATCAGATTTTAAATAACATTCAAAAATTTAAATCAGATCTAAAATTTAAAATTTAAATACTTAAAAATTATATTTAAACAAAATCTGAAAAATTTTAATTAGATATTTATATTTAAATATAGTGAAATTATAATATAAACAAAATTTAATAAATTATATTAATTTATATAAACCACTAAATCAATAAATAAAATTTAAACATATAATAAATATATTTAAAATAAAATTCTAATAAATTTTATTAATTCATTTAATTAAAAATTCATATTTAAATATATATATTTAAATTTTAAAATAAAAAATTATAATTAATTTAATTAATTCATATAAATCAGATTTATAATTTGATAATAATTTTTTTAGTTTTATATATATGTTTTTTATTCATTGATTATTATTGTTAATTTATTATTGATTTTAATTTTTAGCGGTGTTGATTCGACTTGATTCTAAACCATGTCAAATACAGTAATTCCATTTACTCGAAAAGATATTGCTTGGAGTTATGCAATATGTTCAAATCCTAAAAATTCAAATATTGTCACTTGTATTTTTTGTGGTAAAATAACAAATGACGAAATTTATCGACACAAGCTACATTTGATTGGAAGGATTAAAAATGTGAAAGTTTGTCTGAAATGTCCCGAGCATGTTAGAGAAGAAATTAGAGAGTTCATGCAAAAAAAGAGTAATTTGAAAAATCAAATGGATGATATTCCTCATTCTAATGATATTGATGATTTGGAAGAACATGAAGATGATCATCAAACTAAAGTGAAAGTAAAACAATCAATATCTGATTCAAGCATCCATCCTACAGTCCAAGGTAAAAAGTGCAAACAAACTGGACCTATTAATTTTTTTTTATGAAAGATGTTGATAAAATTGTCAAACAAAAATGTGAAAAAAACAAAGGACAATTTGATGAAAATAAAAAGAAGTTGAGAGATATTGCGGTTGAGAAATTTGCAAGATGGATGTATGATGCTGGAATTCCTTTCAATGCTATTAAATATGATTCTTTTGAGCCTTGTATTAAAGCTATTGGACAATTTGGATCTGGGATGAAACCTCCATCATATCATGAAGTGAGAGTTAAGTATTTAAAGAAAGAGTTGGCAAATATGAACTTGCTCCTCAAATCCCATGAAGAAGATCATGCTATGTTTGGGTGCACAATCATCGCAGATGGATGGACAGATAAAAAGGGTAGGACTCTTATAAATTTTTTGGTAAACGGTCCCAAAGGAAGTATTTTTGTTGAATCAGTTGATGCTTCAAGCTATTCTCACACAGCTGACAAGATTGAGTTAATTTCTAAATTTGTGTATCGCATTGGAGAAAAAAATCTGGTTCAGATCGTAACAGATAATGCAAGTTGCAATGTCAGTGCAGGTAATATTTTAAATATATAGTACTTTCAAGTTTCAATTAATTATTGGATATTTGGAACATATGTATTTTTTGACTAATTTTATTTTTTTTCAGGTCGTCATTTGGAAAATCAATTTCCACACTTGTACTGGACTCCCTGTGAAGCTCACTGTTTAGATTTGTTGCTCGAGGATATATTCAAAATTCCTCATCTTAGAAAATTGCATGAACGGGCGTTGATGGTGAATGGTTATATTTATAACAGACCGCAAGTATTGAGCATAATGAGAGAGTTTTTGGAGAGAGAGACATGGTAAGAACCGCAAAGACACGTTTTGCAACCACTTTTTTTACTTTAAAGTGGTTTCATGTACAACAAGCAAATCTGAGAAAGATGTTTACATCTGAAAAGTGGGCAAATAGTCGATTTTCAAAGGAGACTGCAGGAAAACGTATAGCAGAAGTGATATTGATGCCATCTTTTTAGAAAAATATGGTTTTTGCTTTAAAAGTTGGTGGCCCATTGGTGAAAGTATTGTGACTGGTAGATGTAAAAAAAGATCTCCTATGGGTTATATTTATGAGTCAATGGACAGAGCTAAAGAAGTTATTGCTGCGTCATTTAACAATAATGAAGAGAAATATCGAAGTGTTTTTTAATTCATTGACAAAAGATGGAACATTCAACTCCATCAACATTTGCACGCAGCTGGATATTTATTGAATCTAGAGTGTTTTTACTCAAACCCTGACATAGAAAATGATACAGAAGTGATGGAGGGTTTATACAAGTGCATATCTAGATTGGTGAGAGGTGAGGATTTACAAGATCAGATTACGAATCAATTGGAAAAGTACAAGAAAGCAGAAGGACTTTTTTGTTTGCCAATGGCTATGAGACAAAGAATTTTAAAATCACTAGGTAAATTTGCAAATAATTTGTTGTTGTTGGTACAATCTTTGTTAGGTCAGGGTTGACCTAGTTTGACTAAGCTCGGGTGAGCTTAGGTCTGATAAGCTTGGTAAGCTTATGATTAGATGTTTCGATGTTTGATAATGATGTTTGAATGTCATATGATGTTTGAATGTCGTATGATGTCAAGTGGGTCAAGGTTGACTGGATACTTGACTAAGTGAAGTCCAAGTGGATCGGGGAGATCGTACGCTGGCATGGGAAAAGACCTAGTGGGACTAGGCACACCTAGTGGGACTAGGTGAAGTCCAAGTGGATCGGGAAGATCGTACGCTGGCATGGGAAAAGACCTAGTGGGACTAGGTGAAGTCCAGATGGATCGGGGAGATCGCACGTTGGCATGAGAAAAGACCTAGTGGGACTAGGCACACCTAGTGGGACTAGGTGAAGTGCAGGTGGATCGGGGAGATCGTACGCTGGGATGGGATTAGGCCTAGTGGGACTAGGTGAAGTCCAGATGGATCGGGGAGATCACATGCTGGCAAGGTGGAAGTCTACCGAGAGACTAGACCTAACTCGAGGGTTAGGCGAACCTGGTGGGGAATCATGTTACGTCCTAGTTGGGAACTAGGCAGAAGAAATCCAGGTTGGTCAAAGGGGTTGACCAGACACTTGGTAGGGAACCCTAGACTTGTGAGCACAAGTTAGGTTGGACTCAATCGATTGGGTAATCGATTGGGTGAATCGATCAGTTGATCGATTAGGGCGGTTTGCGCGAGAGGACAGAAGGTGGCTGAATCGATTGGGTAATCGATTCAGCCTACCCTTAATCGATTGGGTAATCGATTAAGGCGTTCGGTGATCGATTAGGGTGATCGATCACCAAAGGTTGCACGAGAGAACAGAGAGGCTCTGAATCGATTGGATAATCGATTCAGGACACTCGTAATCGATTGGGTAATCGATTATGGTTCGAAAACTAGCCGTTGAACGGTAGAATCTGACATGGTAATCGATTCAAAAACCCTAGGCGTCGGGTATAAAGGTTTTCACGCAGGTTTGAAACGCAACTCTTCTTCCTCCTTCCACGCCATTTCAAGAGAAGCTTTGGGGCTTAGTATTGCTGCACTTCCAAAGTTCTAGAGGCGATCACAAGCTTGAAGATAGCAAGGAAAACAAAGTGTGAGCTTATTCATTGTAAATCTTGTAAGATTTCATTTGTATTTGCTTTGTTTCTTGTTGTATCTTTGTGAAAGCTTGTAAGAGGTTTCTCCACCTCAAGAAGGAGACTTTCATAGTGTATGAGAGTGTGAGGAGAGTGGATCCTTGGATTAGTCACCCGGCCGGGGTGGATACCAAGTAAAATCCATGTGTTAGCGATTGCTTGAAGTCTTTCGCCGCGACAAATCATCTACAAGTGAATCGAAGCTAATCACCCCCCTCTAGCTCGTCTACCGGTCCTAACAAGTGGTATTAGAGCAAGGTTGCTCTTCATTAGACTCATCGCCAAAAGGGCAAGAGCTAGAGGAAGAAGAAGAAGTTCGAAGAAACCCTAATTTCAAGAAGTCATCATCAAGAGGGTTCAACTTCAAAAATGGAGTTTGGCTATGACACAAGGGCACCTCCACCATTCGACAAGGCAAATTTCGATCTTTGGAAATCAAAGATCGAGAATTTCTTCATGATAGAGATAGAGCAATGGTTTGCTCTAATGGAGGGTTTTGAAGCTCCAACAAGCTCAAAAGGAAAGCTCCTCAAGAAAAGCAAATAGAATGAGGAGCAAATCAAGAGATGTGAGGCCAACAACAAAGTGACCAAGTTATTGGTCAACCTATTGCCAAGCACAATCTTGGACAAAATTGGGGAATTTCAAGACGCCAAAGAGCTATGGAGCAAATTGGCAAAGCTTCATGAAGATCCCTCCACTGTACCAACTCAAGACAAATCCGAAGAGGGAGATTCATCAAATGAGGTGGACTCGGAAGTTAAGAGATGCTCAACATCCGAGGAGGAAATTCAAGAAGCATTGGCCGAGGAGGAAATAGAAGAAGTCTCCACCTCTAGGATTGAGGGGGAGCAAAGGTCATTGACTCCGGAAAAGGAAGAAGCTTCTACCTCCGGATCGAGTGAAGAGTCATGTGACACCCCTACAAGCAAAGTTATAGATATTTCAATTTGTAAAAATAAAAATCATATCATTTGCTTTGAGTGTAGGGAAAGATGGCACTATAAGAGTAAGTGTCCAAAATTGGTCAAGAAGAAGGTGCTAGTGGCACCCAAGACCAAGGAGAAGCCAAAGGAGGTCGGCCCCGTGGCAAAGAAGGATAAGAAGCACATTGTGTGCTTCTCATGTAAAGAAAAGGGACATTATCGAAATCAATGTCCAAAGGGGAAGAATCCGACCAAGGCTAAAAGTAGGAGCTCAAATCAAGGGGGAGCCTCCAAGATTAAGACTAAGGTACCATTAGGTAATGGTACTTATTTAAATCATGATAATATGCATGCTAGAAATAATTATTATCATTTTAATGCTATTTATCATGAAAATAGGAGGTATGAAAACCCTAAGGAAAACTATAGAGCTTTCCATGCTAGGACTACAAAATCTAAGGATAGGGAGCAAAATAAAACTTTTCATGGTAGACCTACCCAATCCAAGGCCAAGAAAAACAATCACCAAGGCTATCCTAGAAAACCAAGCCTTGATGAGGTAATGATTGAAAATCAAGTTTTGAGGTCAAAACTTGATAAATTGGAAAAATCCCTTAAGAAAATAGAAAATCTATTAAAGGGATCAAAAGTTCAAAACCTAGATTTAGGAAGTCAAGGACCCTCTAGGAGTAAGAAATGTTTGGGGTGCAAACCTAACACTAAGGATGATGGTCCATCCTACCATAGAGTTCCATATAGGTATGGAACACAATCTAGGTCAAGAAGTCAAGTCAAGGCCACAAGGGAAGCCGCCCCTAGAGTTGACCAAGACAAGATTAACATGACTAAGGCTTTGGAAAAGCCTAGAAAGGTCATTAGGAAGGTATCAAGGGAAGTTATCCCTAGTGAATACCTAGAACACCCAAGGAGCACCAATAGGTTTTGGGCTCCTAAGAGTGTGTTTGCCACACCCTAGATAGGTCTAGGGAGTGTCAACTCAAATTGGAAAGGTAGTTAACCTAACCTTGATGAAGTTGGCACTTTGGGACATTTTCAAGGAGTTATTACCCTTGAAAATGAAGAAATCAATTGTTTACTCTAGGAGGAGTAAATTTTGTGCCAAACTATATTTTTGGAAGATTGAACTTAATAAAAGTTGGCACAACTAGGTTAGAATCCAAAGATAGGCCAAGTTGGGGAGTTTTGGTACTATCTTGGAAATTAGGGGCAAAGTTAGGATTATCAATGGCTTAGCGATGAGTTATTGATACTTAGATAGGAAATCTAGGTATTTTTTTTATGCTTCAATGCCATGTTTTGTATGCCCTATCACATGCCATGACATCATGATTCATCATTCATATTTTATTATGAAAATATTACATGTCATGTCATACATGCATCATATAGCTATAATTTCTTTTGAAAAACCTCATATGATGCATGTCATAGTCATTGTCATGCATTAAGTCATTTTTATTGAAATTAAGGACATTGGCATTAATTGACATTCTAGGTGGATGATCAAAGTTTATAATGCCTAGGTAGAAATGCATGAACCCTTAGTTTAGGGAGAACATGACTTTCACATCTCACTAAGACCATAAGTTGACTTGTGTGTGTTTTTGAGACACATTAGAAATAAGTGAGATGTTAGGGTGGTGAACAAAACTCAAGGTGTTGATAAAGTGCATCAAATTGAGTTTTAGGTTCATCAAAACAAGAATATAAATGGACTCCAATTATTGGGAAAGCTAATGTACAAGTCATGTGCATTTAGCCCAAGGAACATGATTGGAAATTGTTTTTGAGAACTATTTCAAAACTATCTTGGAAAACCTTGGTGAAGACTATCTTTTGATAGCTCTCATCATTGATGAATTGGATACAAAATAGAGTGAAACATTGAAATATTTCAATGGTTTCCAATTTTGTGTCAATCTTTGAAAATAAAGGTTATTTTCATAGAAAATTATTTTTCCTTGATAGTATATGTCATAAATAATGTCTACACAAAATTTTAGGATTTTTCGAATTTTGTAGAATTATTTAGAAGTTTCTGAAATTCAATCTGAAATTGTTTTCAGAAATTAGAAACTCCCAATCGATCGGGTGATCGATTGGGACAATAGCCAATCGATTGGTCAATCGATTCGGCAGATCTTTTTGCGAGCACAGAAGCTCGCGTAATAGATCAGTTGATCGATCACAGTCAGCCGTAATCGATCGGTTGATCGATTAAGGCATAGTGTAATCGATTGGTTCCCAACACCAATCGATTGATAAGATTGAAACTGTCTATTTTCAGTCTAATAACCCATTTTTGAGTAACCTAACAATCCCTAGACCCTTGAATTACTTTTATAAGTATATTTGAGTAAATTTCATTGTGAAATCAAAAGAGGGATAGTTTTGGTGAAAACTTTAGGGTTAAGGAGAGATTTTGATTCAAGTTTTGAATCTCAAAATCTCATAACCTCAAGTTGAGATTTCCTAAAGTTTTAGGAACTCCCAAAATCATTGTTGGTGCAATGATAGAGGTTTCAAGCATGTTTTGAGGGGGAGGTCTTACTTAAAAGCATGTGTTTGTTTTTTTTAAGTGAAAGAATGAAGATTGGAAATCTTCATTATGATGTATGCTCAAGGATGAGCATGAGTTCAAATGAAAGTATGAGACTTTCATTGGGTTTGCCTTTGACCATAGAGACTCTTGGGGAGAGTTTTTGATGTGTGTCAAAGGGGGAGAAAATTGAAAGGCTAATAGGGTTTAGTCTTTCTCAAACATATTGTCAAACATCAAAAAGGGGGAGATTGTTGGTGCAATCTTGGTTAGGTTAGGGTTGACCTAGTTTGACTAAGCTCGGGTAAGCTTAGGTCTGATAAGCTTGGTAAGCTTATGATTAGATGTTTCGATGTTTGATAATGATGTTTGAATGTCATGTGATATTTGAATGTCGTATGATGTCAAGTGGGTCAAGGTTGACTGGAGACTTGACTAAGTGAAGTCCAGGTGGATCGGGGAGATCGTACGTTGGCATGGGAAAAGACCTAGTGGGACTAGGCACACCTAATGGGACTAGGTGAAGTCCAGGTGGATCGGGGAGATCGTACACTGGCATGGGAAAAGACCTAGTGGGACTAAGCACACCTAGTGGGACTAGGTGAAGTCCAGATGGATCGGGGAGATCGCACGCTGGCATGAGAAAAGACCTAGTGGGACTAGGCACACCTAGTGGGACTAGGTGAAGTCCAGGTGGATCGAGGAGATCGTACGCTGGCATGGGATTAGGCCTAGTGGGACTAGGTGAAGTCCAGATGGATCGGGAAGATCACATGCTGGCAAGGTGGAAGTCTACCGAGAGACTAGACCTAACTCGAGGGTTAGGCGAACCTGGTGGGGAATCATGTTAAGTCCTAGTTGGGAACTAGGCAGAAGAAATCCAGGTTGGTCAAAGGGGTTGACCGGACACTTGGTAGGGAACCCTAGACTTGTGAGCACAAGTTAGGTTGGACTCAATCGATTGGGTAATCGATTGGGTGAATCGATAAGTTGATCGATTAGGGCGGTTTGCGCGAGAGGACAGAAGGTGGCTGAATCGATTGGGTAATCGATTCAGCCTTCCCTTAATCGATTGGGTAATCGATTAAGGGGTTCGGTGATCGATTTGGGTGATCGATCACTGATGGACCCAATCTATGTGTCACGAATGTGGGCCTCAAATTTAGATGTGAATGAATAACTGGAAACCCTTTTTGCAATCAAAGAAGAAAAGCGTAGTAACGGGGCCACATGTCGTATTTTTCCAAGGGCTAGTTCAAGTTTGTATGATTCGTGCTCGAGTTTATTTGTCGTCAATGTTTTTGGGTTTCAAATAGAATGTGGGGTTTGGTTTCGAATGGACAAGAAAATGCAATAGAAAGTAATGAAAAGGTAAAAAAAACAAAATTAACTAAGTAAACTAGACAAGGTAATAGCAATCAAGGACTTACCCAATGGAGACCTAATCAAACAATTTCATTTAATCGAATTTGGGAACACAATCTGATATCTGATGCTAGCTCAATGCAAAGCAAATGAATAAGAGACACTTGATACACAAGGAATGGAAGAAATCAAAGTGCCAAAATGATACTAAGTACCAATTCTGTGATTGAAAATTCCGAATTGAAACTAAACCACTTTAGCTTGGAAAACTAGCTCATAGTGAAATGCTAATCATGAATTAAGGCAAGAAGTCAGACTTGAATGCAGCAAAAATTCCGAAATGAACTTAAAGAAGCTTTTGGAAGCATGAATTCAGAAAAGTAAGTGCAGAATTCAGAAATGGAAATCAGATTCAGAATATGGAAGAAGAATTCAGGAATGAGAGCTCTAACCTAATGCAAAGCAATAGAGCAGGTTGGGTTATGAAAAACTAGTGTAAGCTTGACTCTAATTCCAGAAACTACAAGCTGCAGTTTTCAGACATGAACTGAATTGCAGAAAGTTAAATTGCAGGTTGCAGAAACAGAACTTACATGCGGCAATCAAAAATAAATGCAGAAATAGGATTCAAATGCTTTGTAAACGAGATATCTACAACTAAATTCAGAAAATAAAGCTAACCTAACTTGGTATGAAACTCAGGACTGAAAATTAACACTTATACTCAAAGAACAGAATTGGTGCGCAGCTTAAACAGAATTACAGACATGATTCACCTCGAAACAATCTGATCTGACTTGAATTGTTCATTACACAAACAAAATAGCTAATTAAAATGCTGAACTTAGACTCTAAATAAGGCAGAAACCATTAAGAAACCAAAAACAGTAGCAATTGGTACTAAATCAGAAACAAAACAGATTTCAGAACAACCACTGATACTTCAATTGAACAACTGATACGCACAGATTAAAACTATAATTGAACTGAAATTGCAGCTATTGTTTGCTAAACAAACTCACTAACTAATCTACTTGCAGAATGGAAACTGATTTAAGCTAGAGAAATTCAGAAACGAAAATAAAATGGCTGATACAAGACAGAACAGAAACTACTTTGTTGAAACTGAAATTACAGCTAGGAAAACGAAAGAAATGCGATTACAACTAAGCCTCGACCATTCCTTGTATCAAGACCACCTTGTTTGTCACGCAAAGGCAAGCCAAGAACCCCTTAAACTCGCAAATCAGTGGAAGAATGGCTCCAATTCAGATCTGATCTCAGAATTGCACACAGTTGGAGAATTCCAATTCAAACTCTTAGATCTCGGTGTGGAATGTTGAGATGATGATTTGGAAATCATCTGAGCTCATCCTAGGACCCCTACAGATGATTCAGATGGAAGGAAATGGACGCGGTTGAGATCCAAGAGCTCAAATCGCAGCTCTGCCGAAACCCTCGCACAGCTCTGCATCCGGCACAATTTCAAGCTAAATCAACACTGAAACACTCTTCCAAAGATCCAAGTCCTGCTCCAAGATGCTGATCGAGTTGGCCACGCCTCTGATGAAGAAGATTTGAAGGAAAACGATGCAGAAATGAAGAAATACGAAAGAACAGTGGCTGAAAGCAGTGAGGTCGCGATGGATCTGAAAACAGGGCTGAAGCAGTTTAAATGGTTAAACAGTGGACGGCTGAGATTGAATCCGCTTCATCCAACGGTTGATCTTCGTCCGATTTAATTCAAATTTTCCAGATCTTGATCAGAGGTCAAGATCATCATCGTGGTAGCTCGGATCTTCCAGATCTGTAGCGGATGGTTCAGATCACCTTGATCTTTGAACGGACGGTTTATATCTCTCTGATCATGATCCAACGGCTGGATGATCTCCGATTGAGCTGAAACTCTCAGATCTTGATCTGATCACTGGATTAGACTTAACCCCATCTCGGATTTATCAAAAGTTCTCAGATGGTCTAGATCTAACCGTTCTTGCATCGGACGGTCCAAATGAATCGGAGCTTGATTACTTGATCCAGTCCACTTTTGACTCAACCTTGACCCAACATGACCTAGGTCCATAATCCTTCCAAGCCTACAAAAGTAGATCAAAAATTTAGTGACAAAACAACCCAAATATAACAAGATTTACAATTAGGTCCAAAAAGGGTATAAATCCTAAAACCTAGGGTGAATCCACAATTACACAAGTAAAATATGGGTCAAACACAGATTTAAGCATATAATATGATCAACAAAATGACACTTATCAATCACCAAAGGTTGCGCGAGAGAACAGAGAGGCTCTGAATCGATTGGGTAATCAATTCAGGACACTCGTAATCGATTGGGTAATCGATTACGGTTCGAAAACTAGCCGTTGAACGGTAGAATCTGACGTGGTAATCGATTGGGTAATCGATTCAGAAACCCTAGGCGTCGGGTATAAAGGTTTTCACGCAGGTTTGAAGCGCAACTCTTCTTCCTCCTTCCACGCCATTTCAAGAAAAGCTTTGGGGCTTAGTGTTGCTGCACTTCCAAAGTTCTAGAGGCGATCACAAGCTTGATGATAGCAAGGAAAGCAAAGTGTGAGCTTATTCATTGAAAATCTTGTAAGATTTCATTTGTATTTACTTTGTTTCTTGTTGTATCTTTGTGAAAGCTTGTAAGAGGTTTCTCCACCTCAAGAAGGAGACTTTCATAGTGTATAAGAGTGTGAGGAGAGTGGATCCTTGGATTAGTCACCCGGCCGGGGTGGATACCAAGTAAAATCCAAGTGTTAGCGATTACTTGAAGTCTTTCGCCGCGACAAATCATCTACAAGCGAATCGAAGCTAATCACCCCCCCTCTAGCTCGTCTACTGGTCCCAACAGTTGTGACATTTCAATATTGGATGATATCATTACAATAAAGTTAATCTTATAATTTATATGTTTTTGTGTTTCAAGCTGATTGGTGATCTTCTTATGGTGCATCAACGCCTGAATTAAAAACATTTGCAATGAAGATTTTAAACCTCACATGCTCTGCTTCTGGCTGTGAATGTAATTGGAGTATTTTTGAACATGTAAGTTAGAGTTTTTTTTAATACTTATTAAAAATTATATTATGGACTTAACCGTTGATTTCTTAATTTTTTTTGTAGATACATTCCAAGAAGAGAAATAGGTTATCTCAACAACGATTGAATGATTTGGTATATATCAAGTACAATAGAGCTTTTGTTAGTAGGAGCCCTAGAGTCAATTATGTGATGATTGACTATGGGCATTTTGTATCATATTCTTAATAAATGCATGTTTGGTTATTATACTTACTTTGTATTCTGTGCCGAATGACTAAGTATAATAATGTCCTTGTGTAGTAGGTTCTTATCTACATTATATCGATTGGTTGAGTCGATAGTGAGATAATGTAGAGAACACTACACTAAATTATTCCTAATCAAACATCAATTATTCAGGGACAATATTGATGCATGGAGACTAGCATGTAGGGCAACTGATGACTTGAGCTCACAAGTCATTGATATGTGATATCAAGTTGACACATGGGTATACATTGGAGAATGTGTACTGAATGACCCGCCATAAGAAAATTTCATAGATTGTCATATGAGTATCATAAACTTTCTCATGTGACTATTGGTATGAATAGTCCTTAGACCTGAAGTCACTACGGTTCCCTACATAAGGAGTTATGTACTTTGGTATCGTCAAACGTCACCCGTAACAGGGTGGACTATAAAGGCGATCACTGGGTATGTAATGAATTATGCGGAGGGATGTGAGTGATGTAGATGGGATCTATCCCTCCCATATGACGGGAGTGATATCTGTGGGCCCCTTGATCAAGTAGGACTACTGAAACGCATGGTCATGCTCAAATGAGTTAATATGAGATATTGAGCTCATTTGTTTGAGTGAGTCTACTCGGGGATCAAGAAACACAAGATTGATTGAGGATGACACGGTCTATGCCTCATTGGTCAATCTAGATATCAAGGATAGAAGGACAAGGTCATACACTATCATAGTCACTGAGGTTTAGTCGGATCTCGACTTTTCTTGTTACTTGGGTAGCAATGATGCATTGCTAGATGCTGCTCATTGTTTATGTGTCTAAAGTGTTTAGGTGCATTGCCAACGTCACAAGAACCTATTGGGTCACACACAAAGGACACAATGCTTTGGGAAATCTGATCGACAGACCTGAACCCGAGTTGGGAACTCGGGAGGTCAGTTCGCGAGCCCGAGTTGGAGAACTCGGGGAGTCCGAGCCCGAGTTGGAGAACTCGGGGAGTCCGAGCCCGAGTTTGGGAACTTGGGGAGTACGAGTCCGAGTCCGAGTCCGAGTTGGGAACTCGGGAAGTCCGACCCCGAGTTGGGAACTCAGAAGATCTGAGCTCGAGTTGGGAACTTAGGAGCGCCCATCGGGAGCTCGGCACTCGGCAGACTGGGCCGCCACTTGGCAGACGGGGTCGGCACTCGGCAAACTGGGTCGGAGCTCGGCAGACAGGGTCGGGAGCTCGGCACTCGGGAGACTTGGTCGGAGACTTAGTCGGAATCCCGAGAGGCCCGGTCGGAATCGCATGCAGGATAGAGAAAAGGTATTTCTTCATTAGATGAAGAGAATGTGAAGAGTCACATGAAAAGATGTGCTCTTTATTGGCTTTAATGAAGGGAAGGCAAAGAGAAAAATAACTCTTGGTATTCATGGGATGAATATAAAAGGGGTCAAGTCATTTTGAATGAGTGGGTGTGCTTCCTTCTTCCCTTCCTCTCTTCTTCCTCTCCTCCACTCTTGGCCGAAACCTTACTGTAAGGTTCTTGGTGTTCTCGAGCTACCTCAAGTTACTAGCACAACTAAGGTAGTTCTCTCGAAGTTGAGAGATTGTGTCCGTGTGGATACGAATAGAGGCACGGACGTTTGAACGTGCAAGAGATCCGGCGCATCTTGGACGAGCGGGATAACCGAAGGGCACGCTTCAAAGGTATAAACAGTAGATAAATCTATTAGATAGATAGCTTTGTACGAGTTTTCTTTCACATGGATCGCTCGTGGGTTCTTGTTTCCGCTGCATTTTTATTGTTTTGTGCCGGGAGAACCCAACAGCTTTGAGGCGTAGATATGACATGCGAGATAAGATTGATCCTATTTCTTTGTCAGAGATAGATGATAGTAATGAATGGTTGTTGGGAAAATTAGATGACAGTGATAAAGACAATGAAAATGATTTTGTCTTTGAAGGTGAGGATTTGCGTTGGAGTGATGTAGCACGAGCATCTGGGGTTGGTGAAAGTGCATATGGCTTTCGATCTCGAAATGCATCTTCTTCAAAAGGAGCATCATCACATGCTTCAGCAAAAAGAAAATAAATTTCGGCTCAAACTAGTCTTGTAGATGAAGAAAAGATTAACCTTGATGATGAAATTGAAGAAGAAGATACCGATGGATATAAATCAAGCGATGGAGCTGATGACATAGATTTGGATAATGAAGATGAAGAAGATGATGATTTTGATATTTGATATTTCATTTTCATCTAAATATTCATTCAGACTTTTGATTTAGTTTTAGTTTTTTGAATAATCTACAGTTTTATCAAGTTGTTATGTCATTTGGATTTTTAAAAACTTTTGATAGATATAATAGTCCTTTTGTTTATTACACTTTTTTCAGTAAAGTCCACGCTTCACTTTGCACTTTGTGCTTTAAGCCCCAAGACCCTTGAGCGCTTTTTTGCGCCTTGCGCTTGTGACAACTATTCCCCTCTCTAACAAGCATGGGTCCTAGCAAGTGCTATTAGAGTGAGACCACTTTTCATCAGACTACTCGTCGGAAAAACAACGAGCTAGAGGAAGAAGAAAAAGTTAAAATTTTGAGGCCTCAATATCAACAAGTCAAAGGACAAGGAGCTCAACTTCACAATAGAACTCCCATGATGGATTCCAACATGACATTTGGGCACCTCCATCTTTCAGATTAGGAGGATTTGAACATTAGAAATCAAGAATAGAGAATTTTTTAACGATGGATATAGAATAATGGTTTGCTCTAATGGAAGGATTTGAAGTTTGAGAGACACAAATGAAAGACTTCTTCCGAGGAGCAATAAATAGTAAGTTCAAAAATCTGAGGCAAATGACAAAATAATTAAATTATTAGCAAATTTTTACCTATTAATATTTTTTTGTAAGATAGATAAATATCATGATACAAAGGATTTCTGGACGAAGCTTCATGAAGATCTAAACTCAACACTAAGTGAAAACAAAACTAAACAGAGACATTCTTTGGATCGAAAATATGAGGATTGAGATATAGAGAGGTGCTTAAAATCTGAGATTGAAATTGAAGAAACATCCACCTCAAAGATTGTGGGGGAGAGATAATTAATACCGGAATAAGAAGATTTCTCAACTTCCTGAGCCTATGAGGAGGAAGATCATGCTATCTCAATAAGTAAAGAGAGCATAAATCTTAAAGGTATAACAAACTCAATTCATAAAGATAAAGATCATATAATATACTTTGAGTGTAAAAAGAAAGGACAATACAAGAGCAAGTGTCCCAAATTGATTAAGAAGAATATTCAAGTGAGACCCAAGATGAAAGAGAAGCCGAGAGAAGTTAGTTCCACAATACAAAAGGGCAAGGAACACAGTGTATTTCTTATGCAATAAATTTTTTTTATCAAAATCAATATTCAAATAGGATATTTTCAAATAAGAATAAAGGAGGGAGTTCAAGTTTAGGGGAGCACCTAAGGCAAGATCCAAGGTATCATTAGTTAATGGTATTTATTAATATAATGATAACAAACATGCTAGAAATAAGTTTTATGATTTTAGTATTTATTATCATGAAAATAGAAAACATAATAATTTTAAGGATAATTGTAAATCATATCTGATGACTTATGTTTCTATTGACTCGGGCTCCTCTCCACAAAGCAAGAATGGTCGTTGAACTCCGTTTAGATTCCGCCACCTGAGAGATCAACACAGATTAGGGCTTGGGCTTACTCATTGGCATGACTCCTTGACACTTAAGTTAGTTACCGAGAATAGAGAAGAAAGCTGGGTAGAGAAGAGTTACCTCCACTTTTAAGAATAAGAAAATCAACGTACTTCGAACCATCGCCGAGGATACATATATGGCTTATTAGAAGGAATCACGACATACCTGACATTATCAGGCCATTATGCATCAAGATTTCTACGTTATTGGAAACTACATTTTGCTATAGCAAAACTGTAGTGATCGTACTGTAGTATATTGGAGTGATTATACTGTAGCAAATATTGTAGTGTACTGCAGCAAATGACATTTATTGCTCGGGAGATTAATTTAAATTTTCATAACACTGTACTATTTTACTATAACAAAAAATACTATAACAACCATCGATTCTGTAGCCATACTGTAGCAGATCGAAATGTACTCGCTCGGGAGAATAATAAGGTTTATAAAGCAATGGTATGTAAGTACCCCAGGTTTATTTTAATATGGTCAACTGAGTCAAATTAGATCTTGGTATTTTTAATCCCTATGTCTAAATGTACAGAAACTTAGGAGCGCAGGAAGTCGAGCGAAAGACGCAACGGTCGAGAAAGATGACACGAAAAGGGAGCCGACGGTCTCGGTGCATCCGAGGGACACGGAGCTCTGCGAAAGATTAACCCGGTGGAGCAAGAAGGACGTGCGCGGCGTCCGAGAGACGAGAAGCCAGGAGGAAGGACGCTTAAGGGGCGAAAGGCTGGAGTTAGCTAGGTTCGGGTGAGCCTAACTCAGGTTGGTCAGAAATCACCTAAGAAGACCGGAAGTTACGCAGGAGAGTGGTCAGCGGTTGCTGACCAAACCCAATTTCGGGCCCCCGTAAGCATGCGGGTGCCTGAGCACTAGCCGCCCGAGCACTCGGGTGCCCCTGTGCATACAAGCGCCCGAGAGGTTGTTTTTAGCCGTTTGTGAACGTTGCTCTTTGGATAACTATCAGGGCACGTGTCAGGCGCCCAAGAGCATTCGTGCGCCCTATAAGTGCCACGTCAGCAAACGGATAAGTTTGACCAGGGTTATAAATAGACCCTTAGAGCTCAGTTTCAATTCATTTATTCAATTCAAGCATTAGCAAACAAATTTTGTGTAGTGTTTCTTTCTTTTTTTTAGCTTTCCACGTGTAAGAGGCTTCTCTGCCCGAAGGAGTTTTATTCAGGAGAATCGAGTCACATTCTGTCTTGGATTAGCAAACTCTCCGACTGCAAACCAAGTAAAATTCGGTTGCCTCTTTCTTAATAGTTTACTCAATTTTTTATGTTATTTATTTCTGTTTGATCTAACTAACATCTTTGTTTAAAGATAAAACAAAAGATTTAAGTTTTCATTTTCAAGGGCAATTCACCCCCCCCCCTCTTGCTGACCTTCGATCACCGTCAATTGGTATTTGAGCTAGGACGCTCCAGAAGGACTAACCGTCGTCTAAAGCAACAACAAAATAGTCGGACCGGTCATCTACCCACCAAAGTTCGAGGGGGAGTTCGTATTTGGAAACGTAAAATGGAGGTATTTTTCAAAATAGACTTTAGTATTTAACTAACAATGAAATTTGGATTTGAAGTACCTAGAGATAAGAACGGAAATGAACTCGAAGAACATCTCTGGACCGAAAGCAACACGATGATTTTACGGCAAACGGTAAGTCCGAGTTCCATCTTCTAAGTGTACTACCAGCCGAGGAAATCAAATGAATCGGAATATACAATTCCGCTAAAGACCTCTGACATAAAATACTGAAATTCCATGAAGAATCGAAGGAAGTACAATCGGACTTCTCAATAGATACCAACTCATCCTCAGAAGAGTCTAACACTGTGAGGTTAACAGACTGGCACTAACGACCGAGTACCTATCAGAAGACAGTGAAAGTTCGTCTGAGATGAGCCTTGATGAAGGGGGAGAGACTTCAGACAGAATCATCGATGAAAGGGGAGCTTCCGACTTCAAAAGGGATATGGTAAGTGAGGTATGTCTTCTACCTACTGATTAGTTATATTTTGGAATTAAGAAAATGAAGAAATTCCTGTGCAAATTAAAAATAAAAAATATAGATTTGAAAAAGAAATCAGCTTCTGCTTTAGAAATGTATGATAAAATCAGATTTGAAAATGAAAATTTAAAGATTCAAATCGAAAAATTGAAAAATAACCATTCATGTTCAAGATGTTCACAAAATTCAAAAATTAAATATTATGAAAAACTCAACTGATATTTTAGATTTCACAGGGCCCAAATTGTAAAAATCCCCAAATAATATATTCCATCTAACTTTTTGATAAATCCTGTTGGCAAAAATTTATATAGGGTCCCTAAATATATTTTTTAAACTATTGATTTTCTTTTGTTTAAATTAATTTTGGTAATTAATGTTTTATCTTGTTCAAAAAATTTTATAACTGTTCGTAGGAAAATTAGTTTCAGTTTTTTTTATTGATAAAAGTTTGCAGTGTTCTATCTACAAAAATATTTTCGAAATTTGTTATAAATAATCGAATTTATCTGATTTTTCTAGATCTGTTGATTATCTTCTAAACCTTAAAAAATTTAAATGTATTTGATGTCAAATAAAATTTAAAATTATTTTTCTAAATTGTCAATATAAAATTCCAAATTGATTTTCAAAAATATTAGAAAATTATTTTAACTTTGGTAATTTTTCTAAAGATAATTCTTTGAAAATTCAAACTTTTATAAAATTTGATAATTTTCGAATAAAAATAAATTTCCAAAATTATTTTCAAAATTAGACTTAACATTTTAAATTTTTTTCATGCACATTTTGAAAACTTAGATTTTCTAGATACTATTTATTATATTAAAATTTTAATATTTTTCTCTTAACCTTTTAAGTTTTTTTTTTTTGATGTAATCAAAGGGGGAGAATATTAAGTTAAGAGGTAGATACTAATTTTTCAAAAAAATTTAAGTGCTTATATTGTTATATATTAAATCATATTTTGTTTATGTTTGTTTACCCTGACTTAACTCAAGTTGATACACATTAAAAAGGGGAGATTATAAGTACCCCAAGTTGATTTTGATGTGGTCAACCGAGTCAAGTTAGGTCCTGGTGTTTTTAATCCATGTGTCTAAGTGTACAGGAACATAGGAGCGCAGAAAGTCGAGTGGAAGACGCAACGGTCGAGAAGGATAGCACGGAAAGGGAGCCGACGAGCTTGGTGCATCCGAGGGAAACGGAGCTCTATGGAAGAGTGCACTGGTGGAGCGAGAAGGACGGTTGCAGCATCCGAGTGACGAGAAGCCGAGAGGAAGGACGCTCGAGAGGCGAAAGACCGAAGTCAGTTTCGGATGAGCATAACTCCGGTTGGCCAAAAATTAACCAAGAAGACCGGAAGTCACGTTGTAGAGTGGTCATCAGTTACTGACCAAACCCACTCTCGGGCGCCCGTAAGCATATGAGCGTCTGGGCTCTCGGGCGTCTGAGCACTAGGCACCCGAGCACTCGGGCGCCCTTGTTCATACAGGCGCCCGAGAGGTTATTTTTAGCCATTTGTGAACGTTGCTCTTTGGATAACTATCAGCCACATGTCAGGCGCCCAACAACACTCGAGCACCCTATAAGTGTCACGTTAGCAAACAGATAAGTCTGACCGTGGCTATAAATGGACCTCTAAAGCTCAGTTTCAATTCATTCATTCAATTCAAGCATTAGCAAATGAATTCTGTGTAGTGTTTCTTTTTTTTCTGAGCTTTCTACATTTAAGAGGCTTCGCCGCCCGAAGGAGTTTTATTCAGGAGAATCGAGCCACATTCCGCCTTGGATTAGCAACCTCCTCGGTTGCAAACTAAGTAAATTTCGGTTGCCTCTTTCTTTATAGTTTGCTCAAATTTTTATGTTATTTATTTCTGTTTAATCTAACTAACATCTTTGTTTAAAGATAAAACAAAATATTTGAGTTTTCATTTTCAGGGTCAATTCACCCCTCTCTTACTGACCTTCGATCACCGTCATAGTACTGTAGCAGGACCGTAGGATATTGTAGCCATATTTGTTACTGTAGCATCCAAGATTGTGATTACTCGAGGAGACGAGGTTAATTTTCCTAGCTCCGGTAATCTCTCAAGTATGTCACTATAGCAATCACTATAACAGTTTACTGTAGTAGGTAATGTAATAGTTACTATAGAAGTCGAGCAATATATACTGTAGCAGCTGAGCAATATACTATGTAGTAGAGTTATTGTAGTAGTCGAACAATGTACACATTAACAGAGTTATTGTAGCATCCGAGCAATATACATTGTAGTAGAGCTTGTTGGTGTCGAAAACACCAGATTGAATCTGATTTCGATAATGGCAAAGGATTCAAAGTTAAATTTGTATTATGATCTAACATACTTGCTATGTGTGCAGGAAAGTCCTAGTTTGTCTAGGAACGAAGTCTTGACCTGTAGGGTTGAGCACGAAGTCCTAGCTGAGGATTGGTCACCGAACACCTGACCGAGGGTTAGACACCGAAGACCTAACCGAGGTTTAGGCACGAAGACCTGATTCGGAAGATCGGGCAGAAGACTTAGTCGAGCGAGGACAATTGACAGAAGTAGGTACGGGTCGAGGAACGGATGTTTCGAGATCCGGGAGCTTCGAAGGTCGAGCAAAAGTCCAACCGAATGTGCTAGTTGACAAAAGGTAACTTCTCCAGAGTGGAGTAGGTGAGGATGCATTCCCCGGAAGAGGGAATAGTAGGTGTCGGCCCGACCTATCAAAGTCAGGATCACACAGCTTTTGATTGTGAAATATTCATGCATTCTATATATATACTATTGTTTTCTTGGACTAACACTGATTGCAGGCTAAAAATAGCAGCTGGCAAACATTGGGCGCCTGAGAGGGCTCAGGCGCCCAAGAAGCCAGCGTCCGAGAGGTCTCAGGCACCCCAGTTGGATTTGCTCAACGTTGGCGAAGCCGAGTTGGCGGCTGCTAATTGGACGCGCCACGTCAGTGCTCAGGCACTCCAGAGCACTCAGGCGCCCAAGAGAAGATAAAATTTGACCGAGTCACCGGATAACGACGCAGCCAAATTGGCGACGTGGAGGCACCCCTATGCGCACTCGAGCGCCCAAGTGCCAATATAAAAGGGGTTTCATCCCCTCAGTCTCAGACATAAATTCAAGCATTCAAATCACTGCAATCAAGTTTTTGTGCTCAATTTCACTGTGCCAAAACAATCCGAGATCGACAACACACTGTTTCGACGATGAAACACCTTCTTCTTCTTTAAGCAAGTATTGTCAGTATAAAATTTCATTTTTATTTGTGCTTAAACTTTCATACTCTATAACTCATTTTGCGTATTATAGAATTGCCCAACAAAACGGTCAAGGGCCATGAGTCTTGGAGTAAGAGCCGTCATAGACTCTGAACCAAGTAAAAACAAAGCTTGTTAGCGTTGTTGTTACTTGTTCATTTTATTATTCCGCTGCATTTATTCTCGTGAATCCAAAAATTTCATATCGATATTCATCCCCTCCCCCCAATCGATCACATCGATCCTACAGAGCTGCTGTAGCAGAGTACCGTAGCTGCCGAGCAATATATACTGTAGCAAAATTATTACAGTAGAGTAATGTATCTGCTGAGAAATATATACTATAGCAGAGTTACTACAGTAGACTTACTGCAGCAGAGTACTATAGCAGTTGAGCAATATGTTGATCAGAAGAATAATCTGATAGTTTAGAATACTATAGTAGTGTACTGTAGAAGAGTACTGTAGCTACCGAGAATAGATTGTTCGGGAGAAAATTCTAGTGACTTGGGATACTCGAGAATAAATCCGGATACCATTAGATGTCTCTCCTTCAAGTTGAACTAAAGAGCAAAGTCGAATAAAGTCCAATAAAAAAGTGTTTAAAATTACTTTGCTCGGGAATAAATCCAATTACCATTAGATGTCTCTCCTTCAAGTCGGACTAAGGGGTGTAGTCGAATGAAGTTGGATGAAGAGTATTGGGTTGTAGAGGATAATAAAAAAAATAAGAATATCAGAAATCCCATAAAATGATAATCGGAAAGTTGAACTCAATTCTACTATTACGTAAAGTAAGAATATCGAGAACCTGAAGTCTAATGAGTCCCGACTAGGGAGAAATTTGATCTCTTTGTTATAATGACATAAGAATATGAATAAATCCCAAAATCCAACCAAAGTCGATTGGGAATAATAAGAATGTCAAGAAAAACAAAAGCCCAATTTGAGATAATAATAAGGATTCACAAAGAACATAGGACCAATTCCTCCTAAAGATAATAATGAGAATATATAAAAGGACCAAAAGACCAATTTATCCAGCCCAGAGAGAGGAGTTTGATCCCTTGGTAGAAAAAATGATAACCAAAAATAGGGAATGATAATAATATCTAGAAGAGTAGAAAACCAATCTGCGTAAGAAAATCAGAAAATCAGTAAATTCTGATCAAGGAGAGGAGCGTGATTTCTCAATTACAGAGACATATATTAATATCTAAACGGTTAGTGATTCAATTGATTTGAAGATAACTGTAAGACAAATAAAATAGAAAACTTAACACCGCTCGGGGATATTACCTCATTGATTAATAAGACCAGAAACCCAATCCTGCTCAAGAATATTAATTAATACTGACTCCCATCTGGGGGTAATTTGAACAAATCCGAGAAAAACATGAAACTAGCCCTCATTATGATAAATGATTAATTAATACAGTCTAGACTGTGATGGAAGAGTGTAATTCAGAAAATACTATGAGATATGGGCTATTATATTTGTGCCCGGAGGTTGTTAGTATACTTATATTTGACGCATTGACCATTATTATTTGCTTGGAGGCACTAGATACCTGGTCTTTAAGCTGTTATACTGATGCCTGAAGGTTGTTAGAGTAATAATACCTAGTGCATTGGTTGTTATTAAGGTCTGGAGGCACTAGCTACCTGGCCTTTAAGCTATTATACTGATGCCCGAAGGTTGTTAGAGTAATAATACCTGACACTTGGCTATTATTAAGGCATGGAGGCACTAGCTACTAGGCCTTTAAGCCATTATATTGATGTCCAGATGTTGTAATTTAATACCTGACATATTGGTCATTATTAAGGCTCGGGGCACTGGCTACCTGGCCTTGTTATATTGATGCCCAGAGGCTATAATTTAACACATGGCACATTGACCATTATTAAGACATGGAGACACTAGCTACTTGGCATTTAAGTCGTTATATTGATGCTCGGAAACTGTCACAAAAGTAGTCCAGAGACTGTCATAATTGGCCTAGAGGTTAATAGCAGATACTATAGCGTATAACGCTATTATAGTGCTCGAGGGCTATTGTAAAATACTTGACCCATAGGTCGTTATAGTTTGTCCGGAGGCTGTTAGTATATATCCAACTCACTAATGATGATAACCTGCAACACACATCTTGAAACAACATTAGATAGAATAATTGAAAATATAAGATAGTTAATAGCAATAACAATCCCATAAAAAGTATATTCTGCGCCTTTGAGAGCGTCATAGTACCAACAGAGTGCCAAAATGCCTAGAATACCATAAATATAGGAAGTCCCATACTATCTAGTCATTGCACCTCATCAAAGGCAGGAAGCGAGGTTCGAATTTGTATGCGCAAGCCAATAGCCAAGGATAAATGATGATTGTGAAAGGAAGAATAATAACTACTCAAGTCAATATTTGATAAACAGAACCACTTTTGAAAGGTAAAATGACAATGATCACATAAATAAGTTGACAATATGAAAAAGCTTATAAAAAGAGTCAAGAAAGATAGACCGATTATCTGAAAAAATCAAAAGTGTACTATGATATTGAAAATCAGACTAGAAACCTTTTGACAAAACCATGAGATCCATATAGGCCTCCTTAAGGAGGGAAAACCAATCAAACTAAAGGAGGGTCAGGAAGTTATCATCACTATCGATTATGGCATTAAGGGCAATGAAAACATGATATCTATGAGTTACAAAAATTGTTTCTGTTGTCCTAAAGTCCAAAATCATTATCTTGTTAAATCTCTACAGCATGATAGCATGGATAATATGGGAACTCAGCTATAAAATAAGTTAGGATTCACATTTGAGGAGTGCATTGGTGGGTCATTATGTTCACATGATCAATTCCAGTGTTCCTAATTCATACGTCTATTATTATTTCATTGATGAACAGGACTGGTTTAGTGAAAATTTATACGGTAAAGTTGCTTTAAATTCCTAATGGGGAGTGAAACTTTGCATTCACTCCCCACACAAGTTTTTGTTTGTTTTTGCTCCCTGATGAAACTGACTATAAAAGGGTGAAAACTGAGTATACATCAGTGAAAACTGAGTATAAAAGAGTGAAACTTGAGTATAAAAGAGTGAAAATTGAGTACAGGGTTATTGATGTGGTGGTTGCAAACTGCCATACTCAGTTTTCTAACTTTTATACTCAATTTTCTTCAAATAATACTCACCAAATATCACATCAGGGACCAGTGTTGTAAAACTCGGCCTGGGCGGGCGCCTAGGCGCCGCCTAGGCGCCAATCGGCCCCCAGCCGCCCCGATTTTGTGCGAATCGGCACGATTGTGGCGGGTGGCCGCCTAGGCGGCGACTAGGCGGCCTGGGCGGTGCCTGGGCGGCCTAGGCGCCGCCCACGTCAGTTTTTTTAAAAAAATTTGATATAAAATTATAGAAAAGTGGGATTCGAGGAGAAATATGGTTAGCTTATTTCTGGTTCCTAATAATTACAGCAAATCAAATCAAATCTGGTTAGCTTATTGAAGCTCAAGGAGGAATATGGTTAGCTTATGGATAGCCTTTATGACTTGGATCTGTTTATAGTATTACCAAAAATACTATATACCAAAAATACTATATGCCAAATACTATATGACTTGGAATAGTACTATAAACAGTAAAAACGCCTAGCCCGCCTAGGCCTGCCGAGGCCGCCTAGGCGGTAGTCCTCCGCCCGACTGCCGCCTAGCGATTTTACAACCTTGTCAGGGATGCATGCAAGAATGTTGGGTAGGGATTGATGCAAAGTTACTTGGTATAGTTAGAATTTTACCATTTATATCTTCTAATTTCATTGGTTCGGATTATTTGTCTGGAAGTTTTTTCTTGTGATAAGTTAAAATCATAGATGTTACCTAGTATGACATATGTCTGGAGGGCATATTATGAGCAATGATATGGAAGTGAATGAGGAGTGAAATCATAGTGAATGATTGACATGAGTGACTTTACATGCCTTCGATTATCGCTTGGACACCATCGCGCTTTCAGCGGCCGAATCACATACCCTGAACGTCGGAGATCGTGCATGGTGCCACTCATTCATATATTCATTTTCACTCTAATCATTATCGCATATTATATAGTGTTTATTAGGTTCCTTGTGCTTTGAACTCCTGAACATTGGATGTTCCTTTAAATTGATGCTAATAATACTTTGTATAAATCACTAGGTGCTATTGCTATTGAGTAAACTTAGGAAGACAAAGCAAGTATAAAAGATAAATACGGTAGTGAGAGGCGGAAGACTTATCTTGTGACTGAAAAATTCCTTCAGATTATTAGCGGAGGCTTCAAGATGTCCAAAGGAAATAAGTTCTGACAACAACTTGATCCAACTATACCATACTTCTTGTTAATCTCAGCTTACATTAGTGGATGCAGGGTATAATACTCATGGACCTCTGATGTTGGTTCAAACAAATGCTCTACCGCCGTCTTTGTAAGCTCCAGATTTCCATGAATGCAACATGCGATGACCCGGACTCCTCCTTACATAAGTATGCTTTCTGCTCATCATTTGTGTTAGTGCACATGCTGCTCTCCTAAAAGCATAGCAATGGATTGAATGACCCTCTGTAAGTGCTTGTAACTGCATTGCTGCTTGGAGTAAGCCCACAAGAATAACCGTATTTTCATCCAGTCTTTTGCGATGCATCTTAGAGACCCCATCAAATTCCTTCCAGGCATTGAAATCAGTGAATATGGAATAGCCAAAAACATTACTTTTATCTTATATGTCTGTAGTTCCCCCATTGTTGCAATGTTTGGTCCCGTATCTGCTTTGTTCATTTTACTGAAGATGTTAATGACCTCTTCCATTTTGGAGATGACCAGAAATCGTCATATTGTAGCATGCTACATCTCTGAAACTGATATTCTCAAATAGTTTTCTGGCTTGTATTATTTTGTTGAACTCTGAGTACAGTTTAATCACAGTGCTTAATGAGATGACATCCTTATTCTTCATTCTGTTAAAAAAACTGCTTGCAATATTCAAGTTGTTGCAATTCACATGCATTTCGAGTAGGGCATTCAACAGAAGCAACTTGACTTCAAACTAAGTTTAATAGCAGGGATATGTGAGCCCTCTATTGGATAACAAGAACACTTGATCAAAATAGCTGTACAAGGGGAGCAATGGCTTGCTCTAACCCCACATTTCTCTGTGATATTTCATCAAACACCTTCCTTGCAACTTCAATATCGCCGCAGCTACTATGGAAGTTAATAAATCCCGACATTAAACATGTCCGAATCGAAGCCAAATTTTGCAGCCATAATATAGAATGAGCTTCCATCACACAGACTTCCGAGCTACATGCAAGCTCTCGACACGGTAGAGAAGATGTAGCTATCAGGAGAGGGACCATTTTAGATGCAGCGTCCTGCTTGAAACATCGAGGAAGCGAAAAACAGCAACCACTAATGGAGGTGTCCCTTCGACTCTTGTTGGTGATAGCAAGAAAACAAGGAACAGAAACAAGGGAAATCACACTAGGGGAAGAAGATTCAAAGACATAAGAAGGTTTCCTTTGATGCACTTGCCGCCAGAACTGTTGGAATTTTGGTAGATCTGGGTAGACCCGATCACGGTTTGAAATCGATGGTTCGGATCCGCCGGTTCATGGGAGGTCGACTCTTAACCTTAACCGCCCAAGCCGGTTACGGTTCACGGTTCGTCACGTTCGAGATTATTATATTAAAATAAAATAAAATTTAAAATTTAAAATATAAAATTTATTAAAAAAAAGGTTTGCACTTATATAAGTTGTCTACGTATCCCCTTAGGGTGTAGGGGAATCAAAACCCACGTAATTCTTTTACATTTTTACACTTTTACAATATTTATCAGTCACTTCCATATCCTTCCGTTCCCGTTGTATTTGTTCCTTCAGTATCAAATTCTTCGACTTCGTCTTCTGAAAGTTGCATTCCTTGGATTCTTTTCTCGACTCTGGTTCAATCGTCTAGTAATACTTGAGCTTCCAATGAGTCGGGAGACATAGTTGATCACTGTTCATTTAATATGTTGCCGTCGGCATTGAACGTCTGCTCCACAGCAACAGTCGACACAGGAGAAGCTAAAATTTCTTTTGCGATCACGGAGAGAACGGGAAAACTTTGAGTGTTCTGTGACCACCACTTCAGGATATCGAAATCTTCGCTATCTGCTTCATTAAAATCAAAGGAAGTCATAAAATAATTCTCAAGTTCCTGTATGGAACTTGAGGATCCTCGTGGACGTTTCGTCCGTTCTTTTAATAAAAGTTTTGCTTTTATAAGTTTTAAATTAGTAGTAGTAGGTTGTTGTGTTTCAGAAATATTAGTTTGTATTCCATATTTAACATAATATTAATTATAAAATCATATAAATAATTTTTAATATTATATATAAAATTAACTGGATCCGGAGAAGAAAAATCTTTAATAGGAATTAAGTGTCATAATATAAAGTTAACATTTTTGTAGAACTTCAAATTTAAAATTAGGATCTAAAGCAAATGCAATTAAATAAATTTCAGGAATAAAATAAAAATAATTTTCGCATTTTGTTTTCATAGCTAATATGCATAAAGTTAAAGCTTCATTATTGACATGTTCATTTAATATTAATACTATATTACAAAAAATCACTAAAATTAAATGAGCAGTGGGATAATAAACACCGAAAGTTGTTCAGTTACATCGTTAAATACTTTTAAAATTTCACAAATATTACTACAAATATTCTATTGTTGTGAAAATAAATATATATTAGTATTAATATTTTGTGCAAAAAATAAACATAATAAATCTTTATATTGAAATAAATCTTATAATAATTGATATGTTGAATTCCAACGTGTTGAAACATCACGTGGAAATTGTTGGAACTCGGATGGCTAGAGAGGGGGGTGAATATAGCCAAACACTTGATCTTTAGCACTTATCGATTTTTCTGCAACTCACACGTTAGTAACACAACGGAAGCACAAGAAAACAGAGTTTGCAGAAATGAAACCCTAAGCTATGAGCAAATACAAGAACGCTAACAAGAGGATTTACAAGGTTCGGGGATAACTTGCCCTACTCCTTGGCGTGCCCTTAAGGTGGGCGATCCCTTGATCGTCGACAGATCAAGCCCCGGTGAACACCGGATAAAATGCAACCTCCTTCTTGGTGGAGTAACCTCTCCACAGCGTTTCAACATAGATATAGTTTTAAGCACAATGAAACACAAGAAAGATCTTACTCAGCACTTAGGATAGACAAGAACACAAGCAGCGCTTCACTCGAGCTCCACCCAGCGACGAACTCACGCAAGAACTCCCTTCTTCGTGTCTTCTCGCTGATGGACTCACCAAGCCTCTTGTTTCTTCCTCCAAGTGCTCAAGTAAGGGATGGTTGCTTCAAAGATTGCAGCTGCTTTGCTCAAGAACGATGGAATAGCAGAGAACACAAGCACGCAGTTTACAAATCAGAGTTGTTGCAGTTAGCGTTGTGGAGACTTGTCCGCCCAAGCACTTAAGTCTCCTCCACTCAGCTCTAGGTCACCACCTCACTGCAGCCTCCAGCTGCTCTCCTGCAACCACCAGCCACTACTGAGTTCTTCTGGACTCTCTGAGCCTCCCTCAGACCAGCCCCAGTCAGCAGCTCCAGCTAGCGCCAGCGTCCGTTGCAACCTGAGATGGAAAACAGACAAACCTGCTCCAAGGAAAGGTCTCCATTGACTCTCCTTGAGTGTTTGAATCATTCCCTGTCACCTGCAGCTTAATCAGACCATTAGCACAGCATATCAATCAGAAAATCAAGTATCAGATGTTAAGCGCAGAGAATCAGATACGTTCAGACGCGATCAGAGCGTCTGACAATGCAATTTGAATTAAAGTGATCGGTCACCGGACCGATCAGATCTATCACAGACCGATCAAGCTCCAGCCTGATCGGTTCGCAGTGAGAAACTTGGAATCGCAAGCTCGTATGATCGGTCACCCTGACCGGTCACCAGATCGGTCACGAAACCAATCCTGCAATCAGCTTGCCACAATCCCGCACGGAATCCACTGGCTAATCGGTCACCAGACCGATCAGGCTCCAGCCTGACCGGTCAAGTTGAGAAACCTCACGACAGTTGATCGTTCAGCTTGATCGGTCACAGTTTCTCCCTGATCGGTCACCAGACCGATCAGGAGCCGATCAGTAGGTTTGCCAAAAACCTACTGGATGCTCCCTGATCGGTCACCGGACCGATCAGGAGCAGATCAGCAGGGGAACTCAACCCACTTGTGAGCTCCCTGATCGGTCACCAGACCGATCAGGAGCTGTGCAGTGAGTGAAACGCATACTCCCTGATCGGTCACCAGATCGGTCAGTCATCGCTGGATCGGTCACCAGACCGATCCACGAAGGAGTATCGTGCCAACCTCCCTGATCGATCACCAGACCGATCCAAGGGCTCCAACCTAGCCCTCCAAACTAGGGTTCATCCAACCTAGCCCTCCAAGCTAGGACCTGACCCTCCAAGCCAGGATTTTTCACCTAACCCTCCAGTTGGGACTTTTCACCTAACCCTCCAAGTTAGGACTTTTCACCTAGCCCTCCAAGCTAGGACTTTTCACCCAACCTTCCGAGTTAGGACTTTTCCACACCTAGCCCTCTAAGCTAGGATTTTTCACCTAACCCTCCAAGTTGGGACTTTTCACCTAACCCTCCAAGTTAGGACTTTTCACCTAGCCCTCCAAGCTAGGACTTTTCACCCAACCCTTCCGAATTAGGACTTTTCAACACCTAGCCCTCCAAGCTAGGATTTGTCACACCTAACCCTCCATGTTAGGACTTTTCACCACCTAGCCCTCCAAGCTAGGATTTGTCACACCTAACCCTCCAGATTAGGACTTTTCACCACCTAGCCCTCCAAGCTAGGATTTTTCAATCACTCCGTGCCTAATCCCCGATTAGGACTTAACCATAATCATAATCATCAACCTAAACTAAAATCGATGTCAACAACAAAACAACAATCAGGGTCAGACTGCATCAACAATCTCCCCCTTTTTGTTGTTTGACAATCCGATTTTAAGTTTAGGGATTCTCAATCAATTTCCTCTCAAATTTCAAAATCATAGGGGAATCAGGATCCTCCCCCTACAACATGATCATCCTAAACTTAACCAACCATACTCTCCCCCTTTGTCGAACACCGAAAAGGGTCTAGACGGGTTGTTAAGTTCAAACAAACTCCCCCTCAACCCTAGGGGTTTCCCAAAACAACAAAGGTATGATTTAATTTTAAAAAAACATATGACATCATGTGAAAAAGATAGATCAAGATATAACAATCACATGCTTCATATGAACAAGGCATCATAAGTAGAATCATAGCAACGCATAATGAGGCATAACGATAGCAGGCATATGAATCATCATATAAACTAACCATAGTTAGAATCAAAGCATAAACATAGCCTAACAAGGTCAAGTGCATCAAACATCAATACTAGACAAATAACAAGATGCATATAAATGCATCAAAGTCACGGCAAGTGTGGCACAATCCATAAAAGTCAAGTCATGAGGCATACAGCCATAGAGTCATACAATCCACACAGTCAAATAACATCAACCCTCAGCGGGGTCATCGTCTGATGAATCATCAATACAGATAACATCCCCTGGTGGAGAGCTGCCTGGAAACGTATGATGGTACCACTCCTCATACCATGTCTCCTGCAACGAGCAGATCCCAGAAACGTCAGATGCTAGAGCGTCTAGTCATCGATCGAAGGATCGAAACTCTGAGCTGACCTCCTGCTGCCAGAGCTCGAAAATATGTAGCTCGCACTGCATCAACTGCTCTAGCTCCGCAACCTGCCAGCGTAGGTCATGAACCCACTCATCGTAATCCTCAGCTACAACAGGCCGCTCCTGATCATGGGCTGCTCCCGGAAACTCCCCCTCACATCTCCGATCCTTCCATCTCAGCCCCTGTGGTCCGACAACAATGCCAGACTGCCCCAACATGCGACGATCAAGTCGGCAGTCCTGGCGAACCATGGGTACAATACTGCCTCAGGAAACGTCAATACCAATGGACTGCAGCCAAGCAGTGATGATATGGCCAAACGGCATGTAGACTGTCTGACCGTACCTCTGACTGTGGACGATGATGGAGAAGTAGATGGAAGTCACTGGGTCAAAGTCTAATTGCTGATGCATCTCGTAGAGCATCAAGCAGTGAAAGGAGTGAATTTTATCTAGGTGTTCGAAGTAGTCGAGAGGAAACAGTTAGTGATGATCTTAAACAAAACATAATCTAAGGGGGAAAGACGAAGAGCAGGAAATGTGGAAAATCATGGGCGTGCTCACCGAACCCCTTGGCCTGGGATGGCCTAGAAAATACTCATAGATGGAGTCAGGAGTGACTCCAGCAAAGGGAACCAGAAGAGGATCAGGAAGATAAGGGTAGAGTGAGAAGTTGTTATCGGAACGACGGCAACCAAGAAATGCAGTGAAGGCTGATAGAGTAAAATCAAGATCGACACTGGCGACACGGGTCCTCCACCCCGCGCCCTCACCACTGACCATGTTATTATAGAATTCAGAGACCAAATCAAAGTTGATTGGCCTTTCAAGAAAAAGAATGGATTGAAGTTCATAGTGTTCGATGATTTGTCGTACTGTCGGACAATTTTCATAGATGAAGGTTTGGTCGACAGTCCGACATGGCATGAGTTTGAAGTTATGCCATTGGAAGTCTAGAGCATAATGAATGTTTTGAAATCTAGTATGTGGAGGTGGAGGAGGTCTCGAAGAAGGTGTAGATGATGAAGGGCCTTTGCCCTTTGAGCTTTCCTCCACGGGTTCTTTTCCCTTAGAAGACTTTCTAAAGGATGGAATGATCAAGACAGCAGGTTTGATCAAGAGAAGTGAATCGAATCATGATACAAATTAAGGTTTGATCAAAAGACAAGATGTAATCAATGACCCAAACAGTGATCATAAGGTAAGACATGGATCAAATTAGATTTAATCAGTAGGTGTGGATCATGGCAACAGATTTGATCACGGAGAAATAATCATAAGGTAAGACATAAGGTAAGACATGGCCAGGAAGGATCACGGCAGACACATAGGGTCACGGCACAGCACAAACCAAAAATCATGATTAGCACAAACTCATAATCTATGAACTGATCTGCAAGAAAAACTAAACAAAAACTCACTTCGGTGCCATTGATGTTGATTTGAGAGGATCTTGAAGGCTGGAAGGAGAGCTCGCGCAGGAAAAGATTCTCGACGCAAGAGAGGAGCTCAAGACCTTGAGCAAGAAAAGAACTCACAGAAGACAAGGAAGAGCTTGTAGCACACCTCAGGATCAGGATCGCACACGCACAGCAAGAGGAAGAAGGATCATACGCGCAAGGAAGAAGGAAAGGGGGGTTCGGCGCTGAGGGGTTTTGGTCGGCTAGGGCTTGGGAGATAAGGAGAATACGTGATTAAACCGGTTGGTGGATCGGTCCACCAACCAAACTTTAATGTAGTTGAACGGATCACCGTTCGATCTGATAGCGCCAGACCGATCAGGCTCCGGCCTGATCGGACTAGCCTGATCCTGATCGGTCGGGTGACCGATCAGGCAGGCTCCTGATCGATCGGCTGATCGATCAGGAAGCGAACAGTAGGGTTCGGAGAGTGAGCTGTGAGCCCCCTGATCGGTCTGTGGACCGATCTCCACAGGGTGCCAGATCGGTCTGTGGACCGATCCAGGCTAACCCAGAAAGATGGAAAAATTTCCCTCGAAGTGTTCTGTGACCCCTCTGATCGGTCTGTGAACCGATCACCACAGAGGGTGTCAGATCGGTCTGGGGACCGATCCAGACCTACACAGTGGGTTTTGACAATATTTCGCACAGGAGCTGGATCGGTCCGTTGGACCGATCAGACATTCTCCTGATCGGTCCAGTGACCGATCAGGGTTCCTAAAACTTCCAGATACGATCTGAAACTTTCAGTTTCAGATTTCCAAATGATTTTTGAAACGATCTGATGAAGAATATCGATCTTGGAAGTGTTCCCTTGACTAAAATTGATCCCTAACAAGGATCAAAGGTCTTTATGGGTTTTGACAAACACTTTGCTCCACCCAAGTGGAGTCAAACTCAATCAACAATCAATCAAACAAGTTTGTACCAAATTCAAGTCTCCAATCAAGTTTTCTTGATTGGAATGTCCAAGTATGATCATGGAGCCAAATACACATGTGTTATGCATTGGTTTTCCCCATACTTGGTCACCGAAGTGATTTTTATCTCGTCAACTTAATTTCTCAAGGGATGCATTGACATTTCGAGAAATTGAGTTGATCCTAACATCTCACCCCATTTCTAACAAACAAAAACGTTTTGTTGAACCTTATAGTTTGTGTGAGATGTCCTCAAAGTTACCCAATTGTTTCCCAACAATTAGAACTAATCATGAAGGGTTTTGAATGCATTTTGAAACCTATGACGCGCGACATATTTCCAACTCCCTTCTTAAGAAACTAAACTCATTTACGGGGAGTGGTTTAGTGAAAATGTCGGCTAAATTCGATTTGGACTCTACATATGAGAGTACAACATCTCCTCTAGCAACATGATCTCTAATGAAGTGGTGACGCACTTCAATATGCCTTGTCCTAGAATGATGGACCGGATTCTTTGTTAGGTTAATTGTGCTAATGTTGTCACACAACACTTGTACACCTTTGTAGCTTAATCCATAGTCCTCTAAAGTATGAATCATCCACAACAATTGTGATATACTCTCTCCCATAGCAATATATTCTGCCTTGGTCGTGGAGAGAGCAACACAATGTTGCTTCCAACTTGACCAACTAACTAAGGATGAACCTAAGAATTGGCAGCCCCCACTTGTGCTTTTCCGATCCAACTTACATCCAGCATAGTCGGAATCGGTATAACCAATTAGGTCAAATGACTCGGTACGGGGGTACCAAAGACCAACATCAATTGTGCCTTTGAGGTATCTCAAAATTTTCTTGACAGCAATCAAGTGAGATTCCTTGGCACAAACTTGATATCTAGCGCACATACCCACAGCAAAAAGTATATCAGGTCGACTAGCTGTGAGGTATAGCAGACTACCTATCATGCTCCGATATTGAGTCAAATCAACGGGGTTACCACTCTCATCACTGTCTAATCTTGTGTTTGTAGCCATGGGAGTGGTTACCTCTTTTGAATCACTCATATTGAATTTTCGAAGCATTTCTTGAGTATACTTCGATTGGTGCACATGGATCCCATCTCGGGTTTGTTTGATTTCAAGTCCAAGGAAGAAAGTCAACTCTCCCACTAGACTCATTTTAAATTCACTTTCCATGTGTCCAATGAACTCATTTAAATAGCCCTTATTATTTGAGCCATAAATTATGTCATCGACATATACTTGGGCTACAAAAATATTGGCACCATCTCTACGTAGAAACAGTGTAGGGTCTATTTGGCCTCTTACAAAGCCTTTTTCAATTAGAAATGTCGACAACCACTCGTACCAAGCTTGGGGTGCTTGTTTAAGGCCATAGAGTGCCTTTTTGAGCTTAAATACGTGGTTTGGAAATTCAGTACTCTCAAACCCCGGAGGTTGTTCGACATAGACCTCTTCTCTAATTAAACCATTTAGAAAGGCCGATTTGACATCCATTTGATATAACTTGAAACCCCAATGTGCTGCAAATGCAAGCATCAATCGGATGGACTCTAATCGTGCCACGGGAGCATAGGTTTCATCATAATCAAGGCCTTCAACTTGACTGTAGCCCTTGGCTACTAAGCGTGCCTTGTTTCTAATGATTTCTCCCTTATGGTTCATCTTGTTTTTGAAGACCCATTTGGTTCCAATAATGGTGGTCTTCTTGGGTCTAGGGACTAAGTCCCAAACTTGACTTCTTTCGAATTGACCTAGTTCATCTTGCATTGCGATGATCCAATCGGGATCATTTAATGCTTCATCAATTTTCCTATGTTCAATTTCGGAAATTAAAGCAACTTCATTAGCCTCATTCCGGAAGAATGATCTAGTCCTAACCCCATGATGGATGTCTCCAACAATTTGGTCTTGGGGATGACTAGAGGCTAATCTTGTTTCTAGGTGTTGGTGGTGCTTCTTGAATGGTTTCACTAGACACAAGCTCAGCCTCAGGATCCGGCTGATCTATGGGTTGTCTAGGCTCACCGTCATCGGATTCATCACCATCAACAACACTTGGAATTTCATTCAAACTTAGTCTCCTAAGTTCGAGTTGAACTCCTTCTACATTTTCTGATTGGTCATTTGCTCTTGGAATTTCTTCAAAAACCACATCAGAAGACTCTTCAACCAATCTAGATTTCTTATTGTAGACTCGATAGGCTTTGCTAACTAAGGAGTACCCGACTAGTATCCCTTCATCAGCCTTTGCCGTGAACTTTCCAAGGTGGTCCTTGGTGTTTAGGATAAATACCTTACAACCAAACACCCTAAGATGTTTAACCGTAGGTGGTTTTCCAAACCAAAGTTCATGGGGAGTCTTTCCTAAGAACTTATGGATGAGGACTCGGTTTTGCACGTAGCAAGCTGTGTTTACAGCTTCGACCCACAAGTAGCTCGGTAGTGAGTACTCGTTGAGCATGCTTCGCGCAGCCTCTTATAAAACACGGTTCTTCCTCTCTACAACACCATTTTGTTGTGGTGTTCTAGGTGTGGAGAACTCATGTCTATACCTTCTATCTTGACAAAATTCTAAAAATCGTTGGTTTTGAAATTCACCTCCATGATCACTTCTAATTATCTTAATAGTTGATGATTTCTCATTTTCAACTCTTCTACAAAAAGAAATGAAGACATCTAAGGTTTGATCCTTATATTTAAGAAAATAAGTCCATGTATATTTAGTAAAATCATCAATGATACAAAGCAATATCTACTTCCATTCAAAGATATGATAGTGCTACAATCAAACAAATCCATATGAAGTAAATCCAAAGCGGTTGAAGTACTTACAGCGCTTTTACCTTTATGTGCAGATTTTGTTTGCTTACCCATTTGACATGCATCACAAATTTTTTCTTTTTCATACTTGATGCTTGGTAAGCCACGAACCAATCCCTTGTTGGCCAACTTCCGGATGTTCTTCATGTTAACATGTGCTAGCCTCCGGTGCCAAAGGGTGGACTCCTCTTCTTTTGACATGAGACACTTAGCAAAAGTATTAATAGCACTTTTAAAGGAAACTTGGTAAATGTTATCTACTCTAGTTCCCTTACCGTGTCAAAGTTGTATGTTGTCTACTAGTTACTTGTTATCATTGTGTCACACAGTTGTCACATGTTTTGTCTAACCTTAGAACCATTGACTTAGGTTTGGAAATCAATTGTGTAACCCGCATCACACAATTGACTGACACTTAGGAGATTAAATGTCATCCGTTTGACTAGAAGGACATTTTTAATTCTAAGACATTCGGATATTTGAATGTCTCCTATTCCTATGACCTTAAGACTACCATTGTTACCAAATGAAACATTACCTCTACTTTTTCTTTGAAGTGTGGTAAACAATGATCTATCCCCAGTCATGTGTTTGGAGCATCCACTATCAACGAACCAAGTTGATAGATGCTCCCCCTCAATCATAACCTACACAATTTGAAAAATAGAAGATTTAGGTACCCACACCTTGGGACCTAAAGCACCTACTAAACAAGACTTAGGCACCCATGCCTTGACAACTTTCTTATGAACCTTGGGTGTCTTAAGTGGCCTAACACCGGTCCTAGACATTAATGACACGAATGATGGTTCTTTGGGTCGGTAACCAATACTGGCCCTATTGTAGACCGCCCTTTGGGCATTCAAGATCATGTCTAGGGTCTTTGAGCTTGTTGAGAATTTCTCAAGAATATTCTTGAGTCTCTCAACTTCACTCTTCAATGATTTGTTTTCATCCTCTAACAATTCATCATGCAAATCATCTACATCCTCAACCCTAGAGGATTTCAAATGTTCAACCTCAATTTTCAAAGATTTAATTTCATCCTCTAACATTTCAACATGTAAATCATCTATGTTCTCATCCCTAGATGATTTCAATTGTTCAACTTCTAATTGCAATGATTTAACCCTATTTTTTGACTTCTTCAACATATTGGTTAAACATGCAATTGCTCTATAACATTTTTCAAGTTCGGGAGAGGTTACCTCTTCATCATCCGAAGATGATGAAGCCGCGTTTGAGGAGTCGGAGGATTCATCACTGTTTTCTTCTCCAAGAGCCATGAGTGCCACATGCCTTGTGCTCTTCTCCTCCTCTTCATCCGATGAGCTTGAGGAGGACTCATCCCAAGTGGCCTTCAAGGCCTTCTTCTTCTTCTTGGATTTTTCTTCTTTCTTCTTGGATTTTTCCTCCTTCTTCTTTAGCTTTGGGCATTCACTCTTGAAATGCCCTTTCCTGCCACACTCATAACAAGAAGCATTAGACTTATCAACTTTAGCTTCACTAGGGTTACCTTTACCCTTGAAGCGTCGACCCCTTCTCATCATCCTTCTCACAAAATTTGCCATCTCGGAGGAAGAAGACCCACTGCCATCTTCCTCGGAATCGGATTCGGATTCGGAAGAGGATGAAGATGAGGAGACTTCTTCTCCTTCTTCTTCTCCTTCTTCTTCTTGTTGGATCGTCCCCTGCAACTAAGGCAATCCCCTTTTCCTTGGGGCCTTTGTTAGCCATCTCATGTAATTCCATTTCACAAAATAGATCATCTAGTTTAACAATTGATAAATCCTTGGAAACTTTGTAGGCATCTACCATGGATGACCACAAAGCATTCATTGGAAATGCTTTTAACACATACCTCACAAGGTCGCGATTTTTGACCTTTTCATCAATTGAGTGGAGACCATTCAATACCTCTTTGAATCTGCTGTGGAGCTCACTTACAGTCTCATTCTCCTTCATGGAGAGGTTTTAAAGTTGATTGAGGAATAAGTCCCTCTTGGCGATTCTTGAGTCTCGGGTTCCCTCATGGAGTTCGATGAGCTTGTTCCACAAGTCTTTTACACTTGAAAATGGACCAACCTTGATGAGTTGGTCTTTGTTCATGCCACATTATAGGGTCACCACCGCCTTCGCGTCGGCTTCACTCTTTCGGATTTGTTCAGTCGACCAACGCCATGATTCGAGTATCTTGCCTTCATCATCCTTTGGAGGGGTGAAACCCTCCTTCACAGCGAACCAAGTGTTGATGTCCATCTTTAAGTAGTACTCCATCTTCGATCTCCAATATTGGAAATCTGCTCCATCGAAGAAAGGAGGTCGGGTGGTGGAGAAGCCTTCTCTCAAAGCCATTCTTGATAGCTCTCGGTTGTTAATCCGCTTGTACAGAGCCCCAAGCTCTGATACCACTTGTTGGAACTCGGATGGCTAGAGGGGGGGGTGAATATAGCCAAACACTTGATCTTTAGCACTTATCGATTTTTCTGCAACTCACACGTTAGTAACACAATGGAAGCACAAGAAAACAGAGTTTGCAGAAATGAAACCCCTAAGCTATGAGCAAATACAAGAACGCTAACAAGAGGATTTACAAGGTTCGGGGATAACTTGCCCCTACTCCTTGGCATGCCCTTAAGGTGGGCGATCCCTTGATCGTCGGCAGATCAAGCCCCGGTGAACACCAGATAAAATGCAACCTCCTTCTCGGTGGTGTAACCTCTCCACAGCGTTTCAACAGAGATATAGCTTTAAGCACAATGAAACACAAGAAAGATCTTACTCAGCACTTAGGACAGACAAGAACACAAGCAGCGCTTCACTCGAGCTCCACCCAGCGACGATCTCACGCAAGAACTCCCTTCTTCGTGTCTTCTCGCTGATGGACTCACCAAGCCTCTTGTTTCTTCCTCCAAGTGCTCAAGTAAGGGATGGTTGCTTCAAAGATTGCAGCTGCTTTGCTCAAGAACGATGGAACAGCAGAGAACACAAGCACGCAGTTTACGGATCAGAGTTGTTGCAGTTAGCGTTGTGGAGACTTGTCCGCCCAAGCGCTTAAGTCTCCTCCACTCAGCTCTAGGTCACCACCTCACTGCAGCCTCCAGCTGCTCTCCTGCATCCACCAGCCACTACTGAGCTCTTCTGGACTCTCTGAGCCTCCCTCAGACCAGCCCCAGTCAGTAGCTCCAGCCAGCGACAGCGTCCGTTGCAACCTGAGATGGAAAATGGACAAACCTGCTCCAAGGAAAGGCCTCCATTGACTCTCCTTGAGTGTTTGAATTCTTCCCTGTCACTTGCAGCTTAATCAAACCATTAGCACAACATATCAATTAGAAAATCAAGTATCAGATGTTAAGCGCAGAGAATCAGATACGTTCAGACGCGATCAGAGCGTCTGACAATGCAATTTGAATTAAAGTGATCGGTCACCGGACCGATCAGATCTATCCCAGACCGATCAGGCTCCAGCCTGATCGGTCCGCAGTGAGAAACTTGGAATCGCAAGCTCGTATGATCGGTCACCCTGACCGGTCACCAGATCGGTCACCAAACTGATCCTGCAATCAGCTTGCCATAATCCCGCTCGGAATCCACTGGCTGATCGGTCACCAGACCGATCAGGCTGCTCCCAGACCGATCAGGCTCCAGCCTGACCGGTCAAGTTGAGAAACCTCGCGACAATTGATCGTTCAGCTTGATCGGTCACAGTTTCTCCCTGATCGGTCACCAGACCGATCAGGAGCCGATCAGTAGGTTTGCCAAAAACCTACTGGATGCTCCCTGATCGATCACCGGACCGATCAGGAGCAGATTAGCAGGGGAACTCAACCCACTTGTGAGCTCCCTGATCGGTCACCAGACCGATCAGGAGTTGTGCAGTGAGTGAAACGCATACTCCCTGATCGGTCACCAGATCGGTCAGTCATCGCTGGATCGGTCACCAGACCGATCCACGAAGGAGTACCGTGCCAACCTCCCTGATTGATCACCAGACCGATCTAGGGGCTCTAACCTAGCCCTCCAAGCTAGGACCTGACCCTCCAAGTCAGGATTTTTCACCTTACCGTTCAGTTGGGACTTTTCACCTAACCCTCCAAGTTAGGACTTTTCACCTAGCCCTCCAAGCTAGGACTTTTCACCCAACCTTCCGAGTTAGGACTTTTCCACACCTAGCTCTCCAAGCTAGGATTTTTCACCTAACCCTCCAAGTTGAGAATTTTCACCTAACCCTCCAAGTTAGGACTTTTCACCTAGCCCTCTAAGCTAGGACTTTTCACCCAACCCTTCCGAATTAGGACTTTTCAACACCTAGCCCTCCAAGCTAGGATTTGTCACACCTAACCCTCCAGGTTAGGACTTTTCACCACCTAGCCCTCCAAGTTAGGATTTTCCAATCACTCCGTGCCTAATCCCCGATTAGGACTTAACCATAATCATAATCATCAACCTAAACTAAAATCGATGTCAACACCAAAATAATAATCAGGGTCAGACTGCATCAACAGAAATTTTTTAGGTCTCATTCCATTAGCTTTATAAAATCTACCTCATTGTTTCATCATAGATAGATGCGACCATAAATATGAAATTGTGATTCAAATTGATTGAATATAATTTTCTAAAAGTTTTAATCCATCTTGAACACATAAATTTAAAACATGACATACACAACGAATATGAAAAAAAAACCACCAATAACAGGTTGACAAACAAATTTTAGTTCATCTATAGAAGCGGTATTAGAACTAGCATTATCTAATAATATTGAAAATATTTTATGAGTCAATCTATATTCTTCTAAAATTAAACATAATAATTGTGTAATGTTATGGGCAGTATGTGATTCATCAAAAACTGTATAAGCTCACAATCTTTTTTGGAGGATCAAAGAGTTATCAATCCAATGACATGTCATATATATAAGAATGAGTTTGCTAATGATCACTCCTAATATCAGAACATAAAGAAACTTTATTATTTAATTTACTAAATTCATCAATTAAATTATTTTTACCTTGTTTTACTAATCTTTTAATTGTACGAGTTAGTGTAGTCCTAGGAACATGTTTAGCAGCCGGATTAAGAGATTCTTTACAAAAATCTTTAAATGTGCATTTTGATCCAAAACTAAAAGAAAGATGTTCTACGAAAATAAATTTAGCTAATGATTCTCTTAATTTATTATCCGAATATAAAAATAAACCAGAATCAGTACTACTACCACTAGAAAATCTTGATAATTTGAGAGCGGTCAAGCCCATATTCCATCGGGTGCTTCGTTTCTACATGTTATTTCAACGACCCATAGCCGCCGCCAGTTTGGAATTTATAGGAAGCATTGCAATGCTTACATTTTGTACGTAATTCTCTCGACGGAAGTGTGACCTTCTCAAAATGTTTAGTGAAAATAGAAGATTTTAAAGGAGGATTTTCCTGAACCTTAGAAGTAATTGCATCGGTACTTCCTTGCGTTTCGGGCATCGGAGGGCGTTGGGGCTGAGCCTCGATCTCATCATCGGTGGATTGAATTTGAATGTTGGGATCCTCGTACGCTATTTCTTTTCCCCTCCGAGATCGAGATGATGAAGCTCCGTGACCACCTTCCATTATCGTCAAAAGATGAAGAATGCGTAGAGAAGTTGTGACTTGAGATTTGAGAATGAGAGATTGAGAGATGAGAAGATGTGTGTGAAAATGATGAAATGAACTTATAGAGTTTGGATCATAACGGTCACTAAATCATAGTCATTGATCAAAAAACGGTCAAATGATCTCAACCGTTGAAAAAAAACTAAAAAAAACCCAACGACACTGAATCGGTGGTTAACTGTCGGTTTAGTGCCGTTGGAACCGACGGTTAACCGCCGGTTCGGTGATTTTCATCTGCCTCGAATCGGAACCGGCCCGGCGAACCGGGTCAACGAGCCACCCAGCCCGTTGACCCGGGCCAGTTTCGGGCCGGGTCCGGGCTGGACTCGGCCCGTGGGCAGGTCTAGATCTGGGATGAGGAAACAAGAATATAGGAGAGACTTTCTAAGAATGTATGAGAATGGGAGAAAGATTATGAAAAGAAATGTTACTATTTGATGTTTTTCATCATACAAGATCCCTATTTATATACTTGGAACACAAGACAATTAGGCTGCATTTGGTATACTTATTTTCCATTTTCAATTTCCATAGAAAATGTAATTTTTCAGAAAACGTGTTTAGTTTGCATTTTCTAGACTTGTTTTCCAAAAAAGATATAGCTTTTTCTGAAAAACTAGAGAATGAAATAAAATCATTTTCTAGAAAATGTGATTTTCTAGAAAATAAAAATAGAAAATGGAGCAAACCAAACGCTCCCTTAGATTTTATTCATTTCTACACTAATAACTCTTGTCATAAGAGTTTCATTGAACTTTGTAAGTCACATGAAGTCAAATTGATTTTGACAACTTCCTTACATGGTTGATGAAATCAAGTTGTTTTTTGGCATTTGCATAGTTGAAGAAGTCAATTTGTCTTTGAAATAAGTTTACATGCCAACATCTGCCCCCTTAAAATTGTTCTTCCTTGAACTCCTAGCAAATTCCTTATGTATTGGAAATCTTTCGTTTTTAGAGGCTTTGCAAATATATCAACGCTTTGATCACTTGACTTCACATAGAGCAATTCTATTTCTTTTGACTTAATATACTCCCTTATGAAGTGGAAGCAAGTATCGATATGCTTGGATCTTTCATGATGAACTAGTTTTTTGGCTAAAGCAATTGCTAATTTGTTATCCACATAGATATTGGTTATAACTTCTTGTTGCAATATAAGATCCTGGAGTAATCTCTTTAGCCAAATAGCATGACAAACATAAGAGGTTGCAACAATATACTCATCTTCATAAGTTGATAGTGGAACAATTGATTGTTTCATTGAAGACCAAGTGCATGCAGCATTACTAAGATAGAACATGTATTCAGTAGTCCTCTTTCAATCATCATAACTTCTAGCCCAATCACTATCACTGAAACCAAAAAAATTTCATATCTTTCGTTGATGAATAGAGAAGTCATAATCAATTGTTCCTTTGATATATCTAAGAATTCTCTTAGGTGCATATAAGTGAGAAGTTTTTGGAGTTTCCATATATCTGCTTACCAAACCAACTCTAAATAATATATCAGGTCTTGCACATGTCAGATACCTGAGACAACCCACAAGACTCTTGTAATAAGTCAGATTCACAAGTTTACTTTCTCCATCTTTAGTCATTCAATGTCGTACTCAACAGGTGTATCTATGGCATAACAATCTTCCATTGAGATTTTTTTCAGAATTTTTTGGCATATTTTTCTTGTGATACAAAGATTGCCTCTTCTCTTTGTTGTTATTTAATGCCGAGGAAGTATCTCATCAATCCAAGATCTGTCATCTCAAACTCCTTCTCCATTGATTGCTTGAATTCTCTAATCATGGAGATATTATTACCCGTAAAAATTAAATCATCAACATAAAGCATACCAGCAAAATATCATATGAATTCTTCTTCAAGTATAAAGAATGTTCATATAGACACTTTGTGAAGCCTTCCTCATCAATTCTTGAGTTCCAGGCTCAAGGGGCTTGCTTCAGTCCGTAAAGAACTTTCTTTAATTTGTATACCTTTTTTTCTTGCCCTTTGATGAAAAAATCCGGTGGTTGTTCGATATAAACTTCTTCTTCGAGATTTCCATTTAAGAAAGTAGATTTTACGTTCATCTGATATATCTTCCATCTTCTTTGAGCTGTAAGAGAGATGAGTAATCATATTGTTTCAAGCCGGCCTATTGGTGCGAAGACTTTTCGTAGTCAATCCTATACTTTTGCTTGTATCCTTTAGCAACCAACCTTGCTTTATGCCTTTCAACTTCTCCTTTTGCATTTGTCTTTGTTTTGAAGACCCATTTGACTCAATAGCTTTGTGTCTTTGAGAAAGTGAAGTGAGCTCCCATGTATTGTTTTTCTTTATAGTATGAATCTCTTCTTCCATTGCTTTTCTCCACTTTGCATCCTTGGAAGCTTCTTCATAAGTTATAGGATCATATCCTACAAATACATAAATTATTAAGAGCAAAGTCAACATCAATCACTCGGCTAGAATTATATATATCTTGAATGCTCTTCATCTTTTTTACATTTGGACTGCTTGGATCATCATTTTCTGACTGAGTATCAACTTGTTGGGGTGATGATACTTCTTCACTCTCTCCTTGGTTGTCTTTCTTCTCTTTATAATCTTCTTCAAATGAGATTTGCTTTATGTCATCATTATTGTTGTTGTTCCAATTCCATGTTTGTTCTTCGTCAAATTCCACATCTCTTGATACCACGAGCTTTTGAGTATGGGATTGAAAAGTTTATACCCACTAGCATTCTCACAATAGCCCAAGAGAATACACTTTTGACTTTTATCTTCAAGTTTAGTCCGCTTCTCTTCTTGTACTTTTGCATATGTTACGCTCCTAAAAAATACAAAGATGATCCACCCTTGGTTTGTGTAAACTCCAAGCTTCCTTTGGGGTGATGTCTCTAATTCTTTTAGTGGGAAACCTATTCAATAAATATATAACACATGCAACAGCATCTCCCCAAAATTCTTTTGGGATATTTTTCTCTTTCAACATACATCGAACCATATTTAAAATAGTTCAATTTTTTTTCTTTCTAAAACACCATTTTATTGTGATGTCTGAGGTGTTGTGAGTTTATGAAGAATACCATTTGCTTTGTAAAAATTTTCAAACTCCAACGAGGTGTACTCACCTCCTCGATCAGTTTGCAGATATTTTAGGTGACATCCACTTTATTTTTTAACCAACATTTTAAATTGCTTAAAATTAGTGAAAACTTCTTTATTCTCTTTCAGCATATATACCTATGTTTTTCCACTATAATCATCAATGAAAGTCAAGAAATACCTGTTTCCACCGAAAGAGATAGGTTTGATGGGTCCACAAACATTGGAGTGCACAAGTTCAAGTTGTGAAGATGCTCGTCTCATATTGTACTTTTTGAATGGCTTCCTCTGCCGCTTTCCTACAATACATATTTCACATAGATGGTTGGAACTTTCAATCTTTGGCAATCCAAATACCATTTTATTTATTGAAAGTAGTTTTAATGCCTCAAAATTCAGATGCCCATATCGAAGATGCCAAAGAGTGGAGCTATCCATAATGGTTGTCTTGAAGCAATTCTCTTCATTGATGCTCAACTTCAGTGAGAACATTCTGTTCTTGGCCATTGTGACTTGAGCAATAAGATTATTATTCTTATCACGAATACTAAGAGTCAAGTCCTTCATTTATATATCATATCCTTTCTCCAATAGTTGACAAATGCTCAATAGATTATTTTTTATATCAGGAACATAATAAACATCTGAGATGCATACCTTCTTTCCATTTTGTAATTCAAACAGAATGTCATCTTTTCCTTTAATTGGCCTTTGTGAGAGATCTCCGAAGGTGATATTGTCTATTGGCTTCTCATCAAGCTTTGTGAACAACTCCTTTCTTCAACACATGTGGTTTGATGCTCCTGTGTCTAGAAACCATGTAATAGGTTGGATAGATTCTGGTTCATCGTATGCCATCAACAGTATTGGTCCTTCATTGTCCACCTCCTTGTTAATAAAGTTCACTTTTTCTTCCCTATTGTTAGTGTTATACCAACATTCATTATAGTGATGACTATACTTTTTGCAAATGTGACATTGAGATTTAGTTCTATCGTACCTCCATCCAGTGTTTCTACCATGTCCACGGCCTTGACCTCAACTTCCACCATGGCCTCTTCCATGTCCTTTTTGATTATCTTCTTTTCCATCATTCCGATTTTGAGTGTGCCAATAGGAGTTAGAAGTATGACCACCTCTTCCTCTCCATGTAGAAGCCCTTCCTCGTTGAGAACCTCCTTTGAATTATTCATTATGCTTAAATGATAGTGTGGCTTGTAGTGCTTGCTCCAAAGTTTTTCCTTCACTTTTCTTAAATATTTCTTGTTTGTATGCTTGAAGTGATCTCATAAGCTCTTCCACTGTCATCACCTCTAAATCTTTTGATTCCTCGATCGCCACAGCTACAAAATCAAACTTCGAGTCTAAAGACCTTAAGATCTTTTCAATGACTCGAACATCTTTTAGCTCCTCGTCATTTCTTCTCATTTGATGAACAATGGAGATAAATCGAGAGAAATAATCAGAAATTATTTTTGAATTCTCTTGGTGTAGTGCTTCAAATTGAGCTCGTAGGGCTTGTAAGTGAATCTTTTTTACTTTATCTACTCCATCATATGTTGTCTTCAATATCTCCCAAGCTTCTTGTGATGTTGTTGCTAGAGCAATCAACTCAAAAGCAGCTTCATCTACTCCTTGATAGATAGTGAATAAAGCCTTCTTCTCTCTCTTCTTTATTGCCTTAAGATCTTGATCATTCCCATCGCTTGTTTCGGCTAGAGTATAGCCGGTCTCCACAAGATCCCATACATCAAGAGATCCTAGTAGAGCCTCCATTTGTATACTCCATATTCAATAGTTATCTTTGGTTAACTTTGGCACTTGGAGGGATCTTGTCGAAGCCATTGGTGTATATGGCTCTGATACCAAATTTGTTGGAATTTTGGTAGATATAGGATGAGGAAACAAGAATGTAAGAGAGACTTTCTAAGAAAGTATGAGAGTGGGAGAAAGACTATGAAGAGAAATGTTACTACTTGATGTTCTTCATCATACAAGATCTCTAATTATACACTTGGAACACAAGACAATTAGATTTTATTCTTTTCTACAATAATAACTCTTATCATAAAGAGTTTCATTGAACTTAGTAAGTCACATGAAGTCAAATTGATCTTGACAACTTCCTTGCATGGTTGATGAAGTCAAGTTGTTCTTGGCATTTGCATAGTTGAAGAAGTCAATTTGTCTTTGAAATAAGTTTACATGCCAACAAGAACAAGCGACACTAGAAGGATGTTGGCGTCGGCGAGAGAGCAAGCAACGATATACAATAGGGAAGATGCTCCTTTGGATCTCAGCTGCAGCTGCTAGAGCATTTGTTATCACTAATCACCGGGATAGGTACTCCCAAGGAAAAACCTAGCTCAAATCCAGAAACATGTCAATAAGAAATATAAGAGAAATCAATCACCTCTCGCAAGTTTTTCATGCTAAACCCTAAAACAACTGAGTAATAAATACACAACGTAAAAGATAAAGAAAAAAAATCAATGCTAACATGCTTTCTTTTATTTAGTTCGGAGCCTACGACGACTCATACTCCAAATGTAGCGACCCGCCTTCTCTACCTTAGACGGATCGTTACTTTATCTACTTCTTGACTCTAATGCACGACTAAGAATGCGGAACTTCTTTTTTTTTTCTTTTAAATCCATCTAGAGATGATATTCTAACTCTAATAGTCATGCATGATACAATGGCACGCTTCTTTTCATCTGTAGCACTTCTCTGCATTGGTACCAGTCGACTGCGATCTAACCAGTCGACTGGTATCGGCCACAGAAAGTTTCTGGGCGCGGCACCAGTCGACTGGCCTCTTGGCAGTCGACTGATGCATCGAACAGAAGCTACTGTTCGATAGGGCAGTCGACTGATACTGAACCAGTCGACTAGCACGCCTGAAAATCTGAAATTCAGATTCGAAACCTTGTCTCAATGGTCCACCAAACTTATAGTTTCAAGCCATACAAAGACACAACACCATTTCTATACTCTATACTAGTTTCCTAAACATTTTAGCCAATCCAAACAACTTCATAAACTTGAAATTAGGACTTTTACGGAAGTAATTAAGCTATGAAAATCTATATGAACTTTAAGCTAGAGTTTTGTACCAAACTTCACTCCTATGCATTCATAACACCAAAACACATGTTCTAAACATTTCTAAAGCATTGTGGAATGTGTATGCAACTTTCCTAAGCATGTTTAAGCAATAAAACTTGATTCAAAGGGAAACTACCAATATCTTGGCACATGCATCAATTAGCTCCATCAAGTATCAATATTCAAAACTACTCACACTCATACTCATCCAAGGCAATCATAAGGATATGTATGCTAAATAAAATGACATGGAATCTTTACTCATGGTTTTATGACATGCAAAATATCTGAAACGCAAATACTTGGATCAATGCTATATGATCTAACTTAAACTAAGACTTTATAATAAATGCACTATAAGTCCTTCATTCATCTTGTCCCAAGGACCTCTCCAAGGTCAGCCACTACACACACGTCACTCAGCACCGCCTTGTCGCCTTCCTTCAGAATTGCTTGCCTTTACCTTTACCTGCAGTAAGAGGAAATGCAACTAATAAGCAAAAAGCTTAGTAAGTACTATCTAGCTCACAAAATCTCGAAAATGTGCAAGCATGCTTTTTAAAACAATGTGAAATCACATGAGATACTTTTATGCTTAAAAGAAACACTAAAACAACATGTATAACTCAAGACATGCATACTAAAGCACTAATAAGTCTTAACTTACTTGTTCTTGGCTTAACTTGAAACTTTAGCAATTCTTTGACTTTTAAATCTTTCTTTAACTTTTAGAAAACTTTCTTAAACTTTAGAAAAACTTTGCTAAAGCATATACTTGAAAATAATATCTCACTTGGATCCACTTAAGACGTAAGTACCATCTTATGCGCGTTCCCTAAAAGGTTGGGGTAGCGAGCCACCAATCCTAATAGAGCAGACCTTGGTCTACCAGGGCCAAGACCTTGGAATTGGACACCTGGATTTCTTTAACGACGCCCTTGGACGCCGGGTACTGGCCTTAGAAAATAAAATAGCTTACTTTTTCTTATCTTGAATGCCTTGGCATTTTAACGAGCCTCTTGTGTGCCCAAATCCCTAAGTCTTGACTTTTGGGGATTTCATAAGGCCTTGGCCTTTTCTTTTCTTATCTTTATCTTCTCGTTTCTTTTCTCATAACTTTTCTTAGACCCTAACCTCATATAGGGTACTTAATTAAACTTATACAAGCATGGATTAAACTAGAGTTACATGCAAAATCATAAACTCAAGGAGAATTGCACTTTTAACTTTCTAACGGGAAAAACTTGCGGAAAAAAACCGCCTCTTACTGCAGGTGAGCAGTACTTACTTTGATATCTTGGACTTACGACCGAAATTGGCGTTGGGTGTTCCGGAGAAACTCGGAGTCTCGGAGATTTCTTCGCACCTACGCGTTCTCCTCGTCGAGACGAACGCAACGCTCTGCTCTCCTTGATCCCTCCTTGGCCGGCGCCCCTTGGAAGAGGAGAGAAAGGGCTTGGTGTTGGCGTGCGTGCGTGAGAGGGGGATAATTCCCGTGCGTCGCGCGGCTAGGGTGAGGAAGAGAGAAAACCAAAAATCCAATTTCCTCTCTTAACTTATCTATTTATACTATCTTTATGAAAAAGAAACGTAACTACTCTATAAATATATTTCTCTTCACTTTTTATTGTGCTTGATACCCTAGCCCAGCCGGTCACGCGCGCGCCCTTAAGGGCTGGCTCTTCCGGAGGTCGCGAGTTCGAACCCCCTGCTGCCCTTTAAAAGTTTTTCCTTTTTTAAAAATACTAAACGGACTCAGAAAAATCCACAAAAATATTCTAAAAATTTCTAAAAATCTAAAGAATATTTCTAAAGTATTTTTAACTAATTTCAAGGACGTTAAGGACTTGAGATGGAAATTTTGGGGCGTTACACCAAAGTCTGTGATCATTGATCGTCTACTGTGGACAATCACTATCAATCCAAAATCTTTACAAGAGTATAAATGCAAAAGAACAATTTAAAACTTAAGAATACCGACAAACTTGGAAATCAAAGCTTGAGCATCATTGTCGGAGTGTTGCAGTGTCGTAGAGCAATTTTCGGACCAACACCTGAGCACTTAGATTATAAGAAATTAATGTCTTAAGATCCTAGTCGAAGTCCCTTATAAAGGCTAGTCTGGGTGGATGTTGGCGTCAGCCAGAGAGCAAGCAATGGTATACAATATGGAAGATGCTCCTTTGGATCTCAGCTGCGGCATGCTACAGCCTTCATTATCGCTGATCATCGGGATAGGTACTCCCAAGGAAAAACCTAGCTCAGATCCAAAAACATGTCGATCAGAAAGATAAGAGGAAATCAATCACCTCTTGTGGCTTTTTGCACGTTTATCGTAAGCAATAGAGTAATAAATACACAACGTAAAAGATAAAAGAAAAGATAACCAATGTTAATACGTTTTTTTTACTTGGTTCGGAGTCTATGGTGGCTTCTACTCCAAAGCTCGTGATCATTGATCGCTTACTGTGAGCAATCACTGTCAATCCGAAATCTTTACAAGTGTATGAATGCAAAAGAACAATTTAAAACTTAAATATACTGACAAATTTGGAAATCAAAGCTTGAGCATCGTTGTCGGAGCATTGTAGCGCCCGTAAAGCAGTTTCGGACCAACACTTGAGCACTTAGATTATAGGGAATTGATGTCTTAAGATCCTAGTCGAAGCCCCGTATAAAGGCTAGTCTGGGCGCCTGATCTTGGTCCGAGCACTTGGACTATGACATAGGCCGACCAATCACTGTGCGCCAGCTCACCCGCACCTAGCTGGATGGAACTAGTCCAGGAACTTGGACCACCTCCGGGCACCTGTACCAGCTCCGAACGCTTGGAGCCTTTTTCTACCTTTATCAATTTTTGTCTTTGCTGCTTCACACAGTTATATATATATAATGCAATGCAATTGACAATTTTGAACTATCCGGTCCTGTCTTTTAAGTTTTGACTGAACCCCTAAGTCGTACAATAGTAACATCAAGAAGTGTTAGCAAGATTTATCATTACCTAGGGTTACCTCTTCTAGAATTTTCCACTGCCTCGCTTCACTCACTAGGATTTTTACCACCTAACTTCACTCATTAGGGCTCAGCTTTACTTACCAAGACTTCCCCCACCTAACTTCACTCGCTAAGGCTCAGCTTCCCTGACCAGGACTTCCCTTGTCTAACCTCCAATAGGATTAGTCACTTGGTAGACTTCTCGCCCCTAAACATCTAAGTCATGTTTGGATCAACCCTTAGTCAAACGTACTAAACATGGATACATTGTCAAACATCTAAATCATATAAGTTGATTGTTATTATCTAGTACTCCCTGCACCAACAAACCCGTCGAAGAGGAAACAAAGGATAAGCGACATGGTTCGCTATGGCTAGGTGTCATCGAAGCACCTGCCACTTGGATGATGATGAATCAGTAGATTTACCCAAAGATTCTTTGGTTGGAGCTTTTGGGAAGACCATAGGAGTAGTTCATCGATGTTCTTTCCCTCTACCTTTTCTCAACCTCAACTTTGTAGGAGACGATCGGAAAGATCGTCATGACTTTTTGTAGCATTTTCTCATAGTTTGCGCCATTTTTATGGTCTCTTTTTCTAGCTTGACTCCTCCTCTCTACGAAGTAAGAACAGTTATCGAACCCCCACCTGAGAGATCAACACAAATTAGGACTTGGACCGTCTCACCAGAATGGCTCCTCTGATGCTCAAGTCAATCACTGAGGATAGAGAAGAAAGAAGAAGAACGAAGAAGAGAGATTGGTGGAGAAGAGTTACCTCCTCTTTTCAAAATAAAAGACCCAGTACCTTGAAACCATCATCAAGGATACTTATGTGGCTTGTTATAAGAAATCTCCATGCCATACCTAACATTGTCAGGTTGTTATGCTCCAAGAATTTTACGTTATTGGAAAACTATATACTATAGCAGTACTATAGCGATGTGTCTGTAGTAGTACTATAGCGATTATATTGTAACAGATATTATAGTGTATTGTAGCAAATGGGATTTATTGCTTGGGAGATTATTTCAGTTTCTATAATACTATAGTATTTTATTGTAGTAAAATACTATAACAACCATCGTTACTATAGCAATACTATAGCAGATCGAAAATGTAATCGCTATAGAGAAGAATAAGGTTTGTAATGCAATGGTACTGTAATAGGATTGTAGAATACCGTCGCAATACTGTTACTGTAGCATCTAAGATTGTGATTACTCGGGGAGATGAGGATGATTTTCCTAACTTCGATAATATCTCGAGCATGGCACTGTAGCAATCACTATAGCAGTTTATTGTAGTAGGTATTGTAATAGTTACTGTAGCAGCCAGGTAATATATACTATAGTAGAGTTACTATAGCAAAGTTCATGCAAAAGTCGAACAATGTACAGGACTACAGGGTAGCAGTCGAGCAATATAAACTGTAGTAGAGCTACTGTAGCAGAGTACCATAGCTGCTGAGTAGTATACTATAGCAGTCGAGCAATGTATTGCAATTGCCGAGCAATATACATATTGTAGTAGAGCAATATACACTGTAGTAGAGCTACTGCAGCAGAGTATTTCAATTGCCGAGCAATATGCACTGTAGTGGAGTTACTGCGTAAAATACTATAGTTGTCGCGCGAGTAATATGTTGATTAGAAGAATAATCTGATGGTTCGGAAACTGTAACAAAGAATTATAGCTGCAGAGGATAGATTGCTGGAAGAAGATTCTAGTGACTTGGGATTCTCAGGAATAAATTTAGATACCATTAATATCATACTAGAAAAACCTCACCTAAGGACAGGAAGGATCTATGCAAAAATCCATAGAAGATTAGGCATATGCCTAGAAAGAAAAATGTTCATGAAAGATCAAAATTTGAAGATTTAAGAATTACAAATTAAGTTTTGAGATTAAGACTTGATAAATTAGAGAAATACTAGATAAAATGACAAATAATATTATGAGGTTCAAGAAACTAAACCTAGATTTAAGAAGACAAGAGTCATCTATGGACAAGATGGGTTTGGGATACAAACCTAAGTCCAAGAAAATATGACCACAAACAATAGAGTTTCATATAGCTATAGAATTTCCCCCACGGGCATAGCTGAGATGGTAAAGGATTGGTAGATTATCACTAGAGGTCTTGGATTCGAGTCACAGCCTGGTGAGGCGTAAATCCTTGCACCCTATGTAAAAAGTCTCTCTCCCCCCCCCCCCCCCCATTTCTTGCCTTCTTAGTCACCGTGATTTACCTCTTCCGTGTTGGTCCTGGGGCAGGCTGGCGGGGGCACTGGGGGCAAGTGTTTTGCCTTTTTCACCATATAGCTATAGAATTAACCCTAAGTCTAGTAGTCAAGTTAAAGTTACAAAAGAGGTTATCCCTAGTATTCACCTTGAGGAGATTAGCATGACTAAAACTTTTAAAAAGTCTAGGAAAGTCATTAGGAATATATCTAGGAAAGTTATCCCTAGTGAGCATCTAGTGCACACAAAAAGCTCCAATAAGTATTGGGTTCCTAAAAGTGTGATTTTTCCACACTTAATGAGTATAGGGTGTACCACTCTAATTAAAAGGGTAATTAACCAGGTGAAGTTGACATTTTAGAGTATTTTTAAGTATTGCCACATCTTAAAAATGAGAAATTTAATTTTTATCCTGGATGAATTTATAGTGTGCCAATGAAAATTGAAATATTGAGATTGATCAAAATTGGTACAAATAGATTAGAATCATAAAGTGTTTCAAATGTGGTTTTGACACATTTGAGGGAGATAAGATTGCTTAAGTCAAATTGAGTATTTGACATAAGGATTAGATGATGACACTTAGATGAAAAACCTAGGTATTTTCTTTATGCTATAACTAGCATGTTAGTGTGACCTATCACATGTTATGGGATCATATCATACATTCATATTATCATAAAAAATGATACATGTCATGTCATACATACGTCCTTAAGTTATGATAGATTTCAATTTGAAAGGTATGCATTTGATTTATCTCATACTTATTTACATGCATATATTTAAATTCTTGATAATTCAGGATAATGACATTAGTTAACATTCTAAGTAGAATGATTAAGTTTAAAATGCTTAGTTAGAGATGTATTATCCATTAGTTTTAGGGAAATACCAATTTTACATTTCACAAAGACTATAAGATGGCATGTGTATTGATGATTTACAATAGATATAAGTGAGTTGTGCATGTGGAGTCAAGTTTGAATCAAAGTTTCTGCTATGCATTCAAACGACGAGCACAAGAGCAATATGAGAAGCGATCGGAGCTATTCAACTCCCCCCGCCCCCCCCCCCCCCCCCCCCACTCTTGGTCGCACGAGTCATAACACATTGGAAATATTAGCGGGTGGGGATATTCTTGAGGTCTGGATGATGAAGGGGTTAGAGTTCGTGGGAGATATCCCCGAACGTGGGTGTTCTCACAACCTAGAAGTAGAGGGTAGGAGTCTATGGACGATATCCATGAGTGGGGATATTCTTGTGGCCTGGATGACGAAGCGATCTGAGTCCATGGGAGTTATCCTTGAACAGGGGTGTTCTCGCCACCTGAATGTGAAGGGGTAGGAGTCCATAGGAGATATTCGTGGGTGGGGATATTCTCGCTGTTAGGATGATGAAGGGGTCAGAGTCTAGGAGAGATATCCCAATACGGGGGTGTTTTCGCAGCCTGAAGCAGAAGAGTAGGAGTCCATGGGAGGTATCCACGGGCGGGGATATTCTCGTGACCTAGATGATTGCACCACATGTTAGACTCCACTTCCAAAGGTACTCATGCATATTTTTACCCATGCTGGTTGACCAGAACGAGTGGATTGCCACTTCTTCACCTGAGCAATCTGATTGTCAGGCTTCTCTTGGGATATTCCCAGGTCACACATTTCTTGAGCCACAAACTTCTCAAATTATAGAGTATTTTCAGGGATGTGCCTAAGGGATTGCTCCTAAGCTTCCATATTTTCCAAGCTGTGAAGACTTGTGTCTTTCCAGGGATGTGCTCAAGAGGCTATTCCTGAGTTGTCCACTTCCCAAACCACGAATTCTTGAGTCGTCTAGCATGTACCCGCACGGGGAGCAGGTTTACAGTGTCTGCCAGGATGGGAACTTCCCAAGCTATGAAATTTCTTAAGACGCAATGTGTCTTTTGATTTACCCTCTTACATATCTGGTCACGTCTCTAATGAGCACATATAGACCCAAATATCTATTCTCAGACCGAAATTGTGAGGCACATTAATATCATAGAAGATTTAGTCAGTAACTTTAAATTGTTGGGGTTGCAAGATTGCAAACAAAGTCCCACATTGAAAACACTTGGGAAAGATCATGGGCTTATAAGGGAAAGATATTTCCATTGGTACGAGACATTTTGGATAAAACCCAAAACAAAACTATGATGGTTTAGGCTCAAAATGAACAATATCATATCATTGTCGAGATATCTAAATCCTTTCGGTCCTAACACAAATGAGATATAGGATTTCTACCACATCATGACGGTAAAAAGGTGATTCACTCGCCCCCATCAACCTGTCCCAGGACCAATACGGAGGAGGTTAATCATGACGGTCACTAGTCCGAATAGTGACTAGCATATAAGGGAGCCAAGCACGTGGCTTCGCCAGAATTTGATCCCAAACATCTTAATGACAACACCTCACACTACAAGAAAAAGCTTTATTATCGACGGAATTACCGACGAAATTTGAATTCCGACGGTAGTTTCTGACAGAATTGTTATTTCATTGAAAAATACTGACAGAATCTTATTTCCCATCGATAATTCCCAATTGGGCCATGTGGTCAAGGAATTTTCCGACGAAAACCTAATTCCATCAGGAATTTAAGTTCTAGCCACACGGTTGTGGCAATTCCCGAAGGAAGTTTCCGACAGAATGATAATTCCGTCGGAAACTAGCGAATAAAATTAGGGCTTAACCCTAATGTTTCACCTTGCACACTCGAGCTCCTCCTCCGACTTCGAACTTCGACCCCCTCCTCCTGCTCTCATTCTCCAGTGAGTCGCCTTGCCTCTTCTTTTGGTAGTTTTCCTTGTCGTAAGAGTCGGTCGACAAGATCTGGTAGGCGGGCCATGGCCAGTCAGATATGGCCGCTACCATCCATGGCTAGCTGCATCCAACCCCTACCAGCCATCGTCGATCGCGTCTAGCTCATTATCTGAGAAATGATCAAATCAAAACTAAAAGTAATTGAGCATCGTTGTCTCTTGTATTCAGGGCACTAATGATTTTTGCTGTATGTAATTGATAACTTATGCACACTTTCAAATATTATCCTTGTCTAAATTGATCGAATAGTAAATATCATCCAGACGAGATGCATTGCTTTATTTATTGTTCAAGGTCAAGTGTATGCTCAGATCAATTATTTAATTTTTCTGGTGATCCTTACAATCCTATGTTTCATTTATTGATCTTCCTTCAAAAATAACAAAAAACTAGGGGTTGGTTTCTAGTATTTTATTCCCTCACAGTTGAAGCTTAAAAAATCTTAATATTTATGCTTTTTGATTTATGAATAAATTTAGGCGATCAATTAATGTGAAATTGAGTGAGTTTCATTATCCTCATATTAGCCAACTCTTAGTGAGTCATGCAGTTCTATTTTACATTAGCTAGTAGCTATAATAAATATTATGCACCAAAATGCCTATATACGTTATCAGTCAACGTGATCTAAGGAAGGTTGTATTTTAATTCATACTAGTAAGTGTAATTATAATACACATCATTGTAAATTTCATATACATCTAAACGAGCAAGCAATATTCTCAGTTACTTTTAGTTTTGCTTTGATCGAGTTACTCAAGGGCTATTTGCTCATATGATATTTTATTTCTCAGTTGGATTATGTGGGATCATTTAGAATCGATAGAGGTGGGATGAATATCGATAAAACTGTTTCGGATATAAAAAGAATTTTACGCAGCGAAAATATAACACAATGCTAACACACTTGATTTTACTTGGTTCGGAGTCTAGATTGGCTCGTACTCCAAGGCCCACGGTCCTTGATCGTTTATGTTGGGCAATTCTATATTTCAAAAAAATGTTACAAAGTTTAAGGCACGAATACATAATTGAATATAAGAAATTAAATTAAATTAAACAAATACCAACGACCGAAAAATGACTCGAAGATCGGAGCAGTGGGTCGTCGTTGGCGTTAGATGTTTGAGCACGGAGACGTTAGAGCTGAGCGCTTGAGTATTGCATTGAAAGAAGTGTTGTTTGGAAGCAGGGGGTGAACCCCTTTATATACTATCGTCTGGGGCGCCTGACACGTGTGCCCTTCTACGCGAATCCTCATCTGCAGACTTGGCCAGCGCTTATCCATTCAACTAGAGCGCCAGGGACGACTGGGGTGCCTGACTCCATTCAGGTGCCTGGGATGCAGAGAACTTCAACCTTCATTCTTGCAACCAGGGTTAGTTCCAAAGCACAAGTAATAGATAAATTAGGTTCAATTAATAGTTTGCGCTGTCTTGGCTCAGACTTTGGGCTTCCCAAATAGAACCCTAGGTTGAACTGATGCCTAATGTTCCCTCTTTGGGGAACGCATACTCGCCTACTCCTCTCAGGAGAATTTACCTTTTGCCAACCGGCTCCTCCGGTTGGACTTTTGCCCGATCATCCGGATCAAGACTTTGTGCCCAGTCCACGACCAGGACTTATTGCCCAACCCTCGGTCAGTGTGGGATCGGATTGAGTCGATAGAGGGGGGGGGTGAATATCGATCGTTAAATTTTTCGGAATACTTAGAGAAATTGCACAGCGGAAAAGTAAAAACAATCGCTAACACTCCATTGAAGCGCCTGAGTGCAGAAACCTTCATCCCTTCGTTCCTGCGACCAGGGTTAGTTCCAAAACACAAGAAGCATATAAATGATATAAATTAAACCATGATTTACAGCCTGAGCTATCTTAGTTCTGACTTTGGGCTTCCCAAATGGAACCCTAGGTCGAACCGACGCCTAATGTTCCCTCCATGGGGAACGCGTCCTAACCTACTCCTCTCAAGAGATTTTACCTGTTTGCCAACCAGCTCCTCCGGTTGGACTTTTAGCCAATCCCCTGGATCAGATCTTAGTGCCCAGCTTCACTCACCAGGTCTTAGTGCCCAGCTTCACTCACCAGGTCTTCGGTGCCCAGTCCACGACCAGGACTTAGTGCCAAACATCACTAACCATGTCTTAGTGCCCAACCTTATGTCAGGACTTAGTTGCTCAGCCCACGGCCAGGACTTAGTGCCTAGTGTACCTAGCACTTTTCCTGCACAGTTGATTAGCCTTGTTAGATCACAACAAGACTTTAACTTCTGAACCCTTTGCCATTATCAATACATAGGTTTGACTTTGGTGCTTCCGGCACCAACAATCTCCCCCTTTTTGATTTTATGGCAACACGGATCAAAAAGTTAAGTTAAAAAGCATTTTAATCACATATAACCGACAGGATTAAAAAATACTTGAATAAACATAGTTAATTTGCTCCCTTGGAATAAACATTCTCCCCCTGCAACTTTCAATGATATATAGTTTTTGTAAAACTTCTAAGTGCTTTAAGTTTTTGACTAAGTGTTTTTCAAACTAGAGCAAAAAGTATTTGTACCCACAAAAACTTCTTATACTTAGACTATTTTTCATTTTAGAAAAGTTTTGCAAGCTTAAAAAAACTTGTTGCTTAAAAAACTTTACAAGGAAAACAAAATTTACATAGCCAAATTTTCCATAAAATGTTTCAATTTTTGCATACTTAGAGAAATTTACATGGAAAATATTTTATACACAAAAACATTTTTACTTGGAAAAATCTTTGACAAGTTTTTGCAAAAATTTGTTCACTAAGAAAACCTTTCCTTAAAACATTTGCCAAAAAAAATTCCAAAAGGTTTTTGCTCAGACAAATTTTGTTTACTAAGGAATATTTACAAAAAGATGCACTTAAAAAAACTTTTGAAACACTTAAAAATTTTGAACTTAATGAGAAAAATTTTGAACTTACATAAAAAAATTTTGAACACGCGTAGAAAAATTTTGAACTTACTTAAAAAAATTTGAACGCACTTACTTACAAAATTTTGAACTTAACAAACATTTGAACGCACTTAGAAATTTTTGAACTTACCTAACAAAAATTTGAATGCACTTAGAAAAATTTTGAAAGCACTTAGACACTTAGAGATTTTTGAACCACTTAGAAACTTAGAGATTTTTGAAGCACGTAGAAATTTTGAAAAAAAAATTTAAACCAATTTTCCTTCTATTTCTCTCCCCCTTTGCCATATATCAAAAAAAATAAGCATTGCATGTCAATTTCGAATTAGAGTTAGTAACTCCGTATTGAACCAACTCTAGTGAATTCAAGCAAGAAAAAGGACCAAACCGATTAATCTAAATTTTTTCGGGTCCTGTCTAACCTAGTTAGCTACTTACTAACTGTTATAAAATAGTAGTTTTTGCTAGGGGTAGTCAAGTTAAGTGATCTGATCAAGTTAGATTTGCTAAACTTGAAAACTTACCTTGATTGCTGTTCAATTTGTATTTATCGCCTTGCAGATGCATTGACTTAAAGCATCTTGAATCAAGGCATAAACCAAAGCATCTTAACTCAATCTAGGTTATCAATCAAAAGTACCATAAGGTGCTTTTGAGATGCTGACTTCTAGATCTATAGGTGCATGCAGTTCTAGGGTTAGGGCCTAAGCTAAGTCTATTTGCGCAAAAACCCTAATTTTGAAGGGGGTAAGTTTTTTGAAAAAAATCTAAGTCGGAAAATCATTTTAAATTTCAATAACTTGATAAAAGAAATGATATTAAAGAAATATTAAATTCTAATATTTTTTTAAAAAATGAGAAAATACAAAGGATTTTAAGAAAAAAATATAGAACAATCCTATTCTACTAAGCATAACCCTAACTACCTTCTTAGTAAGCTAAACTCAGATTCAGATAAAAGTTTGGTAAAAATGTCAGCTAAATTGGATTTTGAGTCCACATGCATAAGTACTATTTTGCCCCTGGCTACATGATCCCTTACAAAATGATGTTTAACTTCAATATGTTTGGTTCGGGAGTGCTGAATTGGAATCTTAGTTAAATTGATTGAACTAATATTGTCAATAAAAACTTGGGTTTGGGGTAGTCTAGGTGGAAATCCTTAAGAGTGTGTATCATCCATAAAAGTTGTGTCACACACTCTCTAAGGTAACATATTCTGCTTCGGTTGTGGATAATGCTACGCAGTGTTGCTTTCTACTGCACCAGCTGACTAGACTATTTCCTAACAACTGACAACTTCCACTTGTACTCTTTTTATCTAATTTACAACCTGCATAATCAGAGTTAGAATATCCTGATAATTCAAAAGTGGAAGTCCTAGATCTAATTTAAAATTTGTGTTAGATTCAAATTTATCAAATAGTAAATTGAATTTGAGTTTCGAAAATTAGCTTCCAGGTCTTGGCGAGGCACAAAGGCCTTCTTTGTCTGTAGCCTTATTGGAGCAACAACCCTTTCCTTGACAAACCCTTTTATCGAAATTTCATTTTCAAATTACTTCTTGAAAAATTTTGGTCTAACTAGCTTAGGTCTTGGATCGGTAGCTTTGGTTAGTTCCACTAGACTAAACAGACCCAGTAGGGTATGCCTTACCCTACTTGACCTTATTTGAAAGGCTTCCCTAACGTACTATCATCTCACCTCCACCTAATACTACGTTGTTCATATTTTAAATAAAGCTTTTGTCCTTAAATTATTCCTAAGTCTAAGCATAATAGTAAAATTGCAGGGGAAAAAATAAATTAGCAAGCAAGTAATAAAAAAATCATCTAACTATAAATATGGTTTTTATATTGGCTCCCCCTGGACTGAAGCCTCGATAAGGGTTAGGCAAGATGTGAATCTTGTCCTTGGGGATCCAATACTAGTTTGGTCCAGCTTGTTTAGTCAAACATAGCTTAGGGACCCATGCTTGGACACGAGTTCTAGGTTGGTTCAACACGGAATAATATGAGCGTTGTCTTGATTTGGTCTGATAACCTAGTCCGGATCGATTGAGAACGCACTTCTATTTTCCAAGAATCATGTCAAGACCCTTGGAACTCGAAGTAAAGCATTCTAAGGCAACTCTAAGCTCCTTGACTTGAGTTTTCAAGGAGGAATTCTCTTCCTCAAGTTTTAGAATTTGAGTTGAGTTTCCTTCTTGATTTGACTTAGTCAAGGAACTCGAGTTGACTTCCTCTTTTAGGAGTTTTACTTCCTGTCGGAGGCTCTCAACTTGGATGTTGGCTTTCGCCAATTTTTGAGATAAATAAGAAATTAAATCATACAACTCAGATTTGTGATAACCTCTTATCGTGATTTGTCCGTCCTTCGAGATTGTGAGTTTTCCGGTGTTGACCTTCTCGTCTGGTCCCGATATGTTCCGGAGTTGACATTTTCCGAGGCGGTCAAGGCGAGTAGGTTTGCGTGCGGGACTTCTTCGGAGGAGGAGGAGGAGGATTCATCCCAGGTGGCTTGAAGAGCCTGTTGAATCGGAGAAAATCGATAGAGGAGGGGGGGTGAATATCGATGTTAAATTTTTCGGAAAACAGAGCAGTTACGCAGCAGAAAATAACAAATCAATCACGAACACAAGTTGGTTTTACTTGGTTCGGAGTCACGGTCGACTCCTACTCTAAGGCCCACGGTCCTTGACCGTTTACGTTGGGCAATTCTATAGTCGTCAAAAGTCTTTACAAATCGAGTACAGATATAGAACTGAAAATTAAATTTGCAACACTTTTAGTAAATTAAATTTACCGACGCCCTAGGTGGATCGAAGTTCGGAGTAGAGGGTCATCATCGGCGCTGGAATCTTAACGTCGGAGCTTGTCGGAGCGTAACACTTGAACGAAAGTGCTTGGAGCATTGTGAGCGAAGTTGTTTGCCTTAGGGGTGAACCCCCTTTTATAGCACCCATAGGGGCGCCTACACGTGGCCTCTCCTGCTCGAACTCTTATCCGCAAGCTCGGTCAACGCTTATCATCTTCATAGGGGCGCCTGAGCTGATGGGGGCGCCCGTATGGTCCCGGGCGCCTGAGCTGCTTTGGTCTAGAGGCTTCATGGCAGTTTGCTTCGGTTTAGCCTTCCACTGGAGCGCCCGTATCCATCCGGGCGCCTAGCCCTAGTGAGGCGCCTCAGCTGCAGAAACTCATTCTTTCGATCCCTGCAACCAAGGTTAGCTCCAAAACAAAAAGAAGCAAACATGTTAGTCATTATTTACAATCTAAGCTGTCTTGGTTCTGACTTTGGGTCTCCCAAATGGAACCCTAGGTCGAACCGACGCTTACTGTTCCCTCGCACGAGGAACGCGTCCTCTCCTACTCCTCTCAGGAGAGTTTACCTTTTGTCAACCGGCTCCTCCGGTTGGACTTTTGCTCAATCCTCTTGATCAGGTCTTCGTGCCTAGTCCGCACCCAGGACTTCTTGCCCAACTTCCGGTCAGGTCTTCGGTGCCTAGCCCTTTGCCAGGACTTCTTGCATAGTCCTCGACCAAGACTTCTTTGCCCAAACTTCTGGTTAGGTCTTCTTGCCCAGTCCACGACCATGACTTCTTGCCCAGCCCTTTGCCAGGACTTCTTGCCTAGTGTACCTAGGACTTTTTCCCGCACACTTAGTAAGCTTGTTAGATCATAATTGTTGGAACTTGGATGGCTAGAGAGGGGGGGGTGAATATAGCCAGACACCGAAACTTTAGCGCTTTTGAAATTTCTGCGACTCAAAGGTTTAGTAGCACAGTGGAAGCAATAAAATAGAGTATGCAGTAAACTAAACTCTAAGCTAATCACAAGAACAAGAACGCTAACAAGAGGATTTACAAGGTTCGGGGATAACTTGCCCCTACTCCTTGGCGTGCCCTTAAGGTGGGCGATCCCTTGATCGTCGGCAGATCAAGCCCCGGAAAATCTGGATAGTAAGCAACCTCCTTCTCGATGGAGTAACCTCTCCACAGCGTTTCAATAAAGATAGAGTTTTAAGCATAATGAAACACAAAAAAGATCTTACTTAGCACTTTGGACAGCAAGAACTCAGACAAACTTCTCCCGAGCTCCACTCAGCGCAGATCTCACGCAAGAATCCCCTTCTTCGTGTCTTCTCGCTGTTGGACTCGCCAAGCTTTCTGACTCTTCTTCCCAATGCTCAAGTAATAGATGGTTTCTTCAAAGATTGTAGTTGCTTGCTCAAGATGATGGAACAACAGATCGCACGAGCAGAACACAAGATGTAGCAAGAACACAAGCTGTAGCGTTTCTGATCAGAGTTGTTCAGTTGAGTTGTGGAGACTTGTTCGCCACCAAGCGCTTAAGTCCCAGCTCACCGATCACCAGGTCACCACCTCACTGCAGCCTCCAGCTGCTCACCTGCCAACGCCAGCTACCACTGAGCTCTCCCTAGACTCCCTGAGCTTCCCTCAGCCAAGCTCCAGTCAGCAGCTCCAGCCGTTGCAACCTGAGATGGCAAATGGACAAACCTGCTCCAAGGAAAGGCTTCCATTCACTCTCCTTGAGTGTTTGAATCCATCCCTGTCACCTGCACACTTGATCACAGCATTAGCACAACATATCAAGCAGAAAATCAAGTATCAGTGGTTAAGCGCAGAGAATCAGATACGTTCAGACCCGATCAGAGCGTCTGATAGTGCATTTTGAATTAAAGTGACCGATCACCGGACCGATCAGACAACCTCCTGATCGGTCACCAGACCGATCAGGTTGGGTTCAGACCGATCAAGCTCCATCCTGATCGGTCCCCAACACTCAATCAGGAATCGTGATTTCTCTGGGACTCTCCGGGACCGATCCCAGGTTGTGGATCGATCACCAGACCGATCCACCCCTTTGTCGGGCGATTTCTGAGCTTCGCAGTCCAACCCTCCTGATCGGTCACCGGACCGATCAGAGAGCCTCCTGATCGGTCACCAGACCGATTAGGTCATGCTTAGACCGATCAGGCTCCATCCTGATCGGTCATAGTGAGGAACTCGCGACACTTGATCGTTCTCCAGAACGGTCTGAATAGTGTTCCAGATCAGTCACCAGACCGATCAGGAGCAGATCAGCAGGGGAGCTCAACTCACTGTGGGCTCCCTGATCGGTCACCAGACCGATCAGGAGCTGAGTAGTGAGTGAACTGCACTCTCCCTGATCGGTCACCAGACCGATCAGGAGCCGAGCAGTAAGTTCCAGCCTCACTATGTGCTCCCTGATCGGTCTCCAGACCGATCAGTTATCGCTGGATCGGTCACCAGACCGATCAGTTATCACTGGATCGGTCACCAAACCAATCCACGAAGGAGCACCGTGCCAGCTTCCCTGATCGATCACCAGACCGATCCAGGGGCTCCAACCTAGCCCTCCAAGCTAGGGTTTCACCCAACCAAGCCCTCCAAGCTAGGGACCTGACCCTCCAAGCCAGGATTTCATCCAACCTAGCCCTCCAAGCTAGGACCTGGTCCTCCAAGCCAGGATTTCATCCACCTAGCCCTCCAAGCTAGGACTTTTCACCTAACCCTCCAAGTTGGGACTTTTCACCTAGCCCTCCAAGCTAGGACTTTTCACCCAACCCTCCGAGTTAGGACTTTTCCACACCTAGCCCTCTAAGCTAGGATTTTTCACCTAACCCTCCAAGTTGGGACTTTTCACCTAACCCTCCAAGTTAGGACTTTTCACCTAGCCCTCTAAGCTAGGACTTTTCACCCAACCCTCCGAGTTAGGACTTTTCCACACCTAGCCCTCCAAGCTAGGATTTTCCACACCTAACCCTCCAGGTTAGGACTTTTCCACACCTAGCCCTCCAAGTTAGGATTTTCCACACCTAACCCTCCAGGTTAGGATTTCAATCATCCCGTGCCTAATCCCCGATCAGGACTTAATCATAATCATCAACCTAAACTAAAATCGATGTCAACACCAAAACAACAATCAGGGTCAGACTGCATCAATAACAATAACACCTTAACCTATGAACCCTTTGCCATTATCAAAACACAGGTTTGACTTAGGTGCTTCCTGCACCAACAATCTCCCCCTTTTTGATTTATGACAACACGGTTCAAAAACAGATAACAAGCAACAAATTGAAAAAATATTCAGTTTCCTCTCCCTGAAACGAATATTCTCCCCTTGAGTTTTTCATAGATATGTGGGTTATTGTAAATCTTCTAAGTGCTTTAGATATTTGCAAGGTTTTCATGCTTAGCAAAGATTTCCAGAAAGTTTTTGCACACTTAGAAATTTCAGAAAAAGTTTTTCAAGTTTTTTATACTTAGAAAGTTTTCAGAAAAAAGTTTTTCCATACTTTTCATAAATAGAAAATTTTTAGAAAAAGTTTTTCAAAATTTTCATACTTAGAAAATTTTCGGAAAAAGTTTTTCAAGTTTTTCATACTTAGAAAATTTAATTTTTGAAATGCTTAGATTTGAAAAACATTTTTAAGCATTTTCGTTATTTACTTTTGGAAAAGGAGATAAAAGTTTTGAAAAAAAAATCTTTCTCCTTTCTCCTTTCTCTCCCCCTTTGCCATATATCAAAAAAAAACTAATTACAGCAGGTTAATTAGAGCAAAAAGGATGAAGTTCTGTATTGAACCAACTCTAATAAGCATAAACTGGACCAAACCAAATTAAACCATTCTTGTTTGGGTCGTGTCTAACCCAGTTAGCTACTTACTAACTGTCATAAATAGTAGCTTTCGCTAGGGTTAGTCAAGTTAAGTGATCTGATCAAGTTAGATTTTCTAAGATTGACACTTAACCTGATAGCTGTTCAATTTGTATTTATTGCCCCAATTACTGCAGAAGCGCTGACTTAATGCATCTTGAATCAAGGCATAGACCTAGGCATCTCAACCCAGTCTAGGTTGTCAATCAAAAGTATCCTAAGGGTGCTTTTGTGAGATGCTGGCTTCTAGATCTATAGGTGCATGCAGTTCTAGGGTTAGGGCCTAAGCTAAGTCCATTTGCGAAAAAAGCCCTAGTTTTGAAGGGGGTAAGTTTTAAAAAAACTAAGTCAGAAAATCATTTTAAATTTCAAGAAGAAGAAAAAAATGATTTCTCAAAACATATTAATTAACAGATAAGAAATAAAATAATTTTTTGAGAAAACAATAGGTAGAGCAGTCCTATTCTACTAAGCATAACCCTAACTGCCTTCTTAGTGAGCTAAACTCAAACTTAAGTAAGGGTTTGGTAAAGATATCAGCTAAGTTTGACTTTGAGTCCACATGCTTCAGGACTATTTCACCCTTGGCCACGTGATCCCTTACAAAATGATGTTTAACTTCTATATGCTTTATTCTTGAGTGTTGAATTGGATTTTTAGTTAGATTAATTGAGCTTATGTTATCAATGTAGACTTGGGTTTGGGTGTAGTCAATCTGGAAGTCCTTAAGAGTGTGCACCATTCATAAGAGTTGTGTCACACACTCTCCTAAAGCAACATATTTGCTTCGGTTGTAGATTGGGTTACGCAGTGTTGCTTTCTACTACACCAGCTGACTAGGCTATTTCCTAAAAGTTGGCAGCTTCCACTTGTACTTTTTTTATCTAATTTGCATCCAGCATAGTCAGAATCAGAATATTCTGACAGTTCAAAGGCGGAAGTCCTAGGATACCAAATCCCTACATTTAGGGTGCCCTTAATGTACCTAAGTACTCTTTTTAGGGCTGCTAAGGGGGATTCCTTAGCACAAGTTTGGTACCTAGCACACATTCCTACAGAGAATAGGATATTAGGTCTGCTAACTGTAAGGTAAAGTAGACTTCCAATCATACTTCGGTATAGCTTAAGATCTACAGGTTTACCTTCAGGGTCACTATCAATTTTGACATTTGTGGTCATAGGGGTACTTATGCTTTTGGAGTTATCCATTTTAAATTTCTTTATTAACTCTTTAGCATATTTGGACTGGTGAACATAATTACCATCCCTAGTTTGCTTGATTTGCAGTCCTAAGAAGAAATTGAGCTCACCAACTAAGCTCATTTCAAATTCATTTTCTATTATTTTTACAAATTCCATTAAAAAGTTTGAGTTGGTGGATCCAAAAATTATGTTGTCAACATAGATTTGGGCAATGAAAATGTCTTTTTCTAAGATTTTAACAAACAGGGTGGAGTTACTTTGTCCTTGGTTAAATTCCTTAGAAATAAGGTAAGTTGATAGGCGCTCATACCATTCCCTAGGTGCTTGTTTTAGCCCATAAAGTGCCTTTTTAAGTTTGAAAACGTAGTCAGGTTTTTCTAGGTCCTCAAATCCTGGGGGTTGTCCTACATAGACTTCTTCTTTGATGAACCCATCTAAAAAGGTTGACTTAACGTCCATTTGGTATAGCTTGAACCCTCTATGAGCTGCAAATGCTAACAACATTCTAATTAACTCAAGTCTGGCTTCTGGGGCATAGGTTTCATCATAGTTTAATCCTTTGACCTGACTGAACCCTTTAGCTACTAAACGGGCTTTATTTCTAACTATTTCCCCTTGGTCATTTAGTTTGTTCCTAAATACCCACTTAGTATCTATAATAGACTTGCCCTCAGATTTAGGTACTAGTTCCCAAACTTGATTTGTTTCAAATTGAGCTAACTCCTCTTTCATAGCTATGATCCAATCAGGATCAGGTAGGGCTTTCTCTATAGTCTTAGGTTCAATTTTTGAAATTAGTGCTATTTGACTAAGATTTCTATAAGAAGACCTAGTTCTGACTCCTAAGGTTGGATCACCCACAATTTGATCAGATAGGTGATTGAGTCTGGGTTTCTTGGTTCTTCTAGAACTTGGTTCAACCACAGGTCTGGGCTGGACGGTTTGGTTCAGTGTTTCGTTCAACTACTTGGGTTGGTTCAGTTAATGGTTCAGTTGACGCAGTAGTTGGTTCAAGAGATAGTTCATTTTGAGGTTCAACTAGTGGTTCAATTGATGATTCAATTGTTTGTTCATTATCTTCCTGATCAATATTTGATTGGTTCAGGTTTTGGTTATCAGATTTTGGATTAGTTTCTTCATCAAAGATTAAGTTAGTTGTTTCTTCAATTTTATTGGTTTGTTTATTGTAAACCCTATAGGCCCTACTGGTTGTTGAATATCCTAAGAAAACTCCTGGGGTTGACTTAGACTGAAATTTACCTAGGTAGTCCTTGGTGTTCAAGATGTGGACTTTGCACCCGAAGACCCTTAGGTAATGTAGGTTGGGCAGTCTATGATAATACAGTTCATAAGGAGTTTTATTAAGTCTTTTGTTAATTAGGACCCTATTTTGGATATAGCAAGTCGTACTTATTGCTTCTTTCCAAAATTGGTTAGCTAGGTTAAATTCATTGAGCATGATCCTAGCGGCTTCCTGAAGGGTTCTATTCTTTCTTTCTACTATCCCATTTTGTAGGGGGGTTCTAGGACAGGAAAATTCATGAATATATCCATTGATTCTATAGAATTCCTCAAACCTTTATTCTCAAACACTCCCCCGTGATCACTTCTAAGTCTTTTGATTTTGGTATCATTTTGATTTTCGATTATCTTGCATAAGTCAATAAATAGGTTTAGGGTTTCATCCTCAGTTTTTAGGAACCTAACCCAGGTAAACCTAGAATAATCATCAATAATAACTAAGCAGTACCGGTTCTCGCTTAGTGACTTGGCTCCATGTGAATCAAGTAGGTCAAGGTGTAAGAGCTCAAGTATGGTTTGGGTTAAGTCTGATTGAATTGGCTTGTGATTAGACTTTGTTTGTTTACCTTGGTTACATGAGTTACATATCGTGTTTTCATAGTTCTTAATTTTTGGTACCCCTTTAATTAGACTAAGCTGGGTAACTTTAGATATTAGTCTAACATTTGTGTGACCTAATCTCCTATGCCAGAGGTTGGATTCTTCTAATTGAGTCAGGAGGCATTTTGGTACTAAAGGTAGATTGATAGTGTAAACATTGTTTTTCCTAGTACCCTTAAGCATGACTTCTGAATCTTGCAGATTTCTAATTAGGCAGTCAGAGTTGGTAAATGTAACTACATAGTCAGTATCACATAATTGACTTATACTATGCAAATTAAATTTGAAATTCTCAACCAAGAGTACCTTTTTAATCACAAAATCGGATTTGAGTTCAATGTTACCTGACCCAATGACTTTGAGTGTACCATTGTTGTCAAATGCTACTGAGCCTAGGTTCTTGAACTTGATTTTGGTGAATTTCAATTTGTCTCCAGTCATGTGTCTGGAGCATCCACTATCCAACATCCATTGGTCCAAATCTTTATGTTTCTACACATAAAGTATTTATTGATTTGAATCCAATTAGAATTAAGGATAACTTAAATTGATTTTCACAACCTAGTCTGTCTCACCCAATCTAGTGTTATCAATCACGTTAACCTTATAGGTTTTGTGAGACAGGTTTTTAAAAAAAATAGATTTTGATTTTGAAAAACAAGGTTAATTTTGAAAGACTTGAATTAATTTTTAAAAAAAAAATTCTTAAGTTTTAAGTTTAATTTTATTGATTTTGAAAAGGGTTTGAGTCTAAGATTAATTGAAATTTGTGTTAGATTCAAATCTGACAATAGTAAAGTGAATTTGATTTTCAATAATTGGTTTCCAGGTCTTGGTGAAGCACTAGACCTTCTTTGTCCGTAGCCTTATTGGATCATCAACCCTTTCCTTGACAAAGTCTTTTATTGAAAATTCATCTTCAAGTTACTTCTTGAAAGATTTTGGTCTAACTAGTTTGGGTCTTGGATCGGTAGCATCGGTAGTTCCACCAGAATGGCTTCCCTAACGTACTATCATCTCACGTCCATCCAATACTATGTTGTTAAATTTCAACTAAGTCATTTTGTCCTTAGTCTAACCAGTCCTAGGTCTAAGCATGCTGAATTGCAGTAGGAAATAAACAAGCATGCATGCAATAAAAAAAATTTGCATAAAAAAACTTATCTAATTATGAATATTATTTTTATATTGGCTCCTCCTGGACTATAGCCTCGATAATGGTTAGGCAAGATGTGAATCTTGTCCTTGGGGATCCAATACTGATTTGGTCTAGCTTGTTTGTTCAGACAGAGCTTGGGGACCCATGCTTGAATTCAAGCTCTAGGTTGATTCAATACAGCATAATAAGACCATTGTTTAGACTTGGTTCGATACCCTAATCCAGATCGGTTAAGAACGGACTTCTGTTTTCCAAGGATCATATCAAGCCCCTTGGAACCCGAAGTGAATCGTTCTAAAGCCACTCTGAGCTCCTTGACTTGAGTTTTCAAGGAGGAATTTTCATTCTCAAGCTTTCAAACTTGAGTGGAGTTTCCTTCTTGAACTTTCTCGGTTAAGGACCTCGAGTCGGCTTCCTCTTTCAGGAGTTTTACTTCCTGTCGGAGGGACTCGACCCGGATTTTGGCTTTCACCAAGTTACAAGATAAATATGAAATTAACTTCGACAGTTCGTATTCTGAATAACCTCTTACCGTTATTTGGTCGTTCTCCGAGATTGTGAGCCTTCCATCATCTGGCTCCGATTCCGATTCAGTGTCGACGTCTTCCGAAGCGGTTAAGGTGAGAAGATTTGATTGTGGGGCTTCTTCTTCTTCATCGGAGGAAGATTCATCCCACGTGACTTGGAGAGCTTTCTTTCTTCGCATCTTCTTTGCCTCCTTTAGATTGGGGCACTCTGATTTGTAATGTCCTTTTTGTTGCACTCGTAGCAGGTGACATTAGTTTTGCTTTCTGAAGATGTTGAAGGTTCAGCTGGATCTTCCTTTCTTCGGCTTGCTTTCTTTCTGTTTGTCTGGTGTTTCAGCTCCTTGTAGTAGTCCCGAGCTAGCCGAACCAACTTGGGTCGATCCCCTTCAGTGTCTTCTGAGTCTGAGTCTGAGTCAGACTCGGGTGCTGGTAGAGGCTTCTTCTTGGGGACTTTTCCTTGGGATTTTCCTGCAATGAACACAATACTTTTCTCGACCAAAGTGGAGTTAGTCTGTTCATGCAATTCTAATTCAGAGAAAAGTTTATCTAATTTAATTTTTGAAAGGTCCCTGGAAACCTTGTAGGCATCTACCATGGATGCCCACAGTGTGTTCTTTGGGAAATCGTTTAGGGTATACCTGATTAGGTCACGGTTCTCTACTTTGTGACCTATCGTATGCAGCCTATTCATTAGCTCTTGGATTCTAGCGTGGAGCTATGCTGCTGATTCTCCTTCATTCAACTTGATCGTGTAGAGTCTGTTCAGCAACATATCTCTTTTGCTGATTCTGGTGTCGGAGGTACCTTTGTGCAGCTCAATTAGCTTGTTCCAAAGCTCTTTGGCGCTATTGAAGGGACCCACCCGGTTCAGCTTCTCCTTGGTCAATCTGCATTGCAAAGTCTGGGTTGCCTTTGCATCAGCCTTGATCATTTTCTTCAACGAGGCGTCCCATTCAGAATAGTGTTGTGCCACTCCTTCTGCGTTCTTGGGAATTTCTAGGCTAGATTGGATGATTATCCACATGTCCACCTAAGTTTTCAGGTGGACTTCTATCCTACTTTTCCAGTAGGAGAAATCTTCTCCACTGAAAAGCGGTGGTCTGGCTGTGCTAAATCCTTCTTGCATGGCCATTGATATTTTCTGAAAAAAATAAAAAACAAAGAAAACTTGTTCCTAGACTTAGTCTTGGATTAGTAGTGCGGAAGAAATTACTAACAATGAAAACCGATCGAGTGGTGTTGCACCAACCTCGATTAACGAGAAAGGAAAAAAATTAAAATAATTCCGTAAATAAAAAAAACTCTTAAATTGGTGGTTGTACCAAATTTGAGCGACCCGCTCTGATACCACTTGTTGGATCAGAGAAAATCGATAGAGGGGGGGGTGAATATTGATGTCAAATTTTTCGGAAAACAGAGCAGTTACACAGCGGAAAATAACAAATCAATTGCGAACACAAGTTGATTTTACTTGGTTCAGAGTCGAGGTCGGCTCCTACTTCAAGGCCCACGGTCCTTGACCATTTACGTTGGGCAATTCTATAGTTGTCAAAAGTCATTTACAAATCGAGTACAAATATAGAACTGAAAATTAAATTTGTAACACTTTTCGTAAATTAAATTTACCGACCCCTGAGGTGGATCGAAGTTCGGAGCAGAAGGTCATCGTCAGCACTAGAATCTCGAAGTCAGAGCTTGTCGGAGCGTAGCGCTTGAACGAAAGTGCTTGGAGCGTTGTGAGCGAAGTTGTTTGAAGCCTTGGGGGTGAACCCCCTTTTATAGTACCCATAGGGGCGCTTGTGTCGATGGGGGCGCCTACACGTAGCCTCTCCTGCGTGAACTCTTATCCGCAGGCTCGGTCAGTGGTTATCCTCTTCATAGGGGCGCCAGTGCTGATGGGGGCACCCGTATGGTCCCGGGCGCCTTAGCTGCTTTGGTCCAGAGGCTTCATGGCAGTTTGCTTCGTTTGCTTCGGTTTAGCCTTCTACTGGGGCGCCCGTATCCATCCGGGCGCCTAGCCCCAGTGAGGGGCCTCACTCCATTGAGGCGCCTCAGCTGCAGAAACTCATTCCTTCGATCCCTGCAACCAAGGTTAGATCCAAAACAAAAAGAAGCAAACATGTTAGTCATTATTTACAGCCTAAGCTGTCTTGGTTCTGACTTTGGGTCTCCTAAATAGAACCCTAGGTTAAACTGAAGCCTACTGTTCCCTCGCACGGGGAACGCGTCCTCACCTACTCCTCTCAAGAGAGTTTACCATTTGCCAACCGGCTCCTTCGGGTGGACTTTTGCCCAATCCTCTTGATCAGGTCTTCATGCCTAGTCCGCGACCAGGACTTCTTACCCAACTTCCGGCCAGGTCTTCGGTGCCCAGCCCTTTGCCAGGACTGCTTGCCCAGTCCTCGACCACGACTTCTTTGCCCAACTTCCGATTAGGTCTTCTTTCCCAGTCCACGACCAGGACTTCTTGCCTAACCCTTTGCCAGGACTTCTTGCCTAATGTACCTAGGACTTTTTCCTGCACAATTAGTAAGCTTGTTAGATCACAATAACACTTTAATCTCTGAACCCTTTGCCATTATCAAAACACAGGTTTGACTTAGGTGCTTCCTGCACCAACAGAGCCTTCTTCCTCCGTGCCTTCTTGTTTTCCTTTAGGTTGGGGCACTCTGACTTGAAGTGTCCCTTTTTGTTGCACCCGTAGCAGGTGACGTTGCTTTGCTCTTCTAGCTCGTCGAGGGTTCTGATGGATCTTCTTTTCTGTGGCTTGACTTCTTCTTGCTCGTTTGGTGCTTAAGTTCTTTGTAGTAATTGCAAGCTAGCCGGACCAATTTGGGATGATCCCATTCACTTTCGTCTGATTCCGAGTCTGAGTCAGACTCGGGTACTTGTTGAATTTTCTTTTTCTGAGTTTTACCTGCAACAAATGCAATACCTTTCTCGGCCAAAGTAGTATTAGTCTGTTCTGTTGGATCGGAGCAAATCGATAGAGGGGGGGGGGGTGAATATCGATCGAAGTGTTTCGGACAGTAAAGAGAAATACACAGCTAAAATAGTAAAGCAAAGTCGCTAACACGATTTATTTTACATGGTTCGGAGTCGCGGTCGGCTCCTACTCCATGGCCCGTGGTCCTTGACCATTTACATTTGGTAATTCTATATTCGTAGAATAGATTACAGTTTCGAGTACAGATATAGAATCGGAAAAAGCAGTTACAACACTTAAGAAAATTAACGGTTTTACCGACGACCAAAGTGTTGAGGCAATCTGTGGTCTGGAGTGATCAAGTCTTTTGATGTTTGGGCAAATGGTTTAAGTTAGGTTTACCCTTGTGTTCTTATATGTGTATGTTGAGTGTGCAGGTTGTACAGGTTACACATATGGACTTGACTGGGCGACCTCGGTACGGTGAAGGGTGGCATGGAGACAAGCTGGAGGCTTGTCTGCACCCGAGGGTCCTTGGAGAGCAGGGACGATGAGTTGATGGGCACAGACTTCGAGGCATGCGTGAAGGATGGCATGGAGGCAAGATGGAGGCTTGCGTGCATCCGAGGGACGGGAGCCGAAGATGAAGAGGGCGCGAAGGCAATAGTTGAGGCTGCGGATGAGGAGTCAGTCGAGTTGTGAGGGTACGAGTGTTGTGTGATTGCACTCGGGGAATCCTAGAGGTCGAGTGCTGAGAGAAGTGTACTCGGGAAGGGAAACCCTAGGTGTGTGAGTGGGGCAGTCGACTGCCTAGGAGGCAGTCGACTGATAAAACTCACAGAATGATTTCAGGGTTGGACCAGTCGACTGGTAAAATGGCAGTCGACTAGTAACCCTGAAAACTAGCCGTTGGCTAGCAATTAAGGCTAGACTAGTCGACTGGTAAATTGACAGTCGACTGGTAGCGAGGGTTTTAGCCCAAGTCCTATTTAAAGAGGACTTCGTGGTGGTTGAGATTTTTGACGAATCTTGTCTTGGTTAAAGGCAAGATAGTAGTCTTTGTGCTCAGAGGTTTGCTTGGTGCTGTGGCTAGGTTTCTCCACCCATAAGGAGCGACGAGAGCTAGTCGGAGGTTATCCGGGGATTGATCCACCGACGGATTCTTGGATTTGTCACCCGCCCGGGGTGGATACCAAGTAAATTAGGTTGTTAGCGTTGTTCTTCATTGTTAGTTTTGTTTTATTATATATTCCACTGTGCAACTAACCGTGTAGGAAGAAAGGGGTTCAGAAAATTGCTATTCACCCCCCCCCTCTAGCAAACACAATCGATCCATCAGTTAGTATCAGAGCGAAGGACCGCTCTTGATCGGACTAACCGCCGAGGGAGCACATGCTAGAGGGAAGAAATGATGGACGATAAATTTGGTGACGACATCTACATTCCGTCGGCCTACGACCATGAAGATTTCGGGTATTGGAAGTCACGGATGGAGACATGGTTCGGAATGGAGTGGGACCTTCGGATTGCGCTTGAAGAGCCCTTCGAGATTCCAAAGGATAAGCACGAGAAGAAGCTTAGACCTAGATATTGGAATCAAGAACAAGAAAATCAATCCAAGGCGAATAAAAAGGTAATTGACATATTGCTTAATACTTTACCTACTAATGTTTTGAATGGTGTAGGAGCATACAAAAATGCACATGAATTGTGGATCAAAGTAAAAGAATTGCATAAAAACCCTACACAAGGTCAAGTAGTGGAAGAATCCGAGGAAGTGAACTCGATAGCCCAAGAGGAGGAAGAATTAAGTGAAAGATCATCAACCTCCTCAAGAGAAGAAGAGGAAGCATCAATCTCAAGAATTGAGGGGGAGGAGAGACCCTCAACTATACCGGATCAAGAGGAAGCATCCACCTCATCCATGGTTGAAGAAGAGGTCAACCTAGCCTCCACCTCCACCAAAGCTAAATTGAAAGAGCACATCACATGCTTTGGTTGCAACAAAAAGGGGCACTACAAGGACAAGTGCCCGAAAGGTAAAATGAAGGTAAAATCTAAACCTATTTCGATTCAATTAAATTCTAACATGAGGTGTAGAAATGGAGAATCCCTAGATAAGAAGAGGGGGATTCGATGCTTCACGTGTGGTGAGATGGGGCACTACCACACCAAGTGTCCAAAGAAGAAAGAGCTCAAGAAAATGGGACACTTGAGGAGATGGGAAAAAGAAGAAAGGAGGAAGCAAAGACCACAACAAGGAGGGGCTACAAGGGTAAGGGAGGTAATTCCTAACCCTAGGGTAAAATGCAATTCAATTTCAAGTTCTTCCTTGCATTTTAAAAATCATACTAATTACCCATCCATGCATGCTAGTTTTAATGAAAAATGCCTAATGGTGCATAACTTTGGATTTAGATATAATGATAGGACTAGAAACATGCATCATGATCAACCCAAGACCTCTAAACCTAAGGATCATGACACTAATCCCAGGAAGGGAAGGAATGTGCCTAGAAAGGAGGTTAGGCCTAGAAATGTCCAAGGTGGACACATGGATTCAAAAGTTAGAAATTTGGAAAGGGGAAATCAAGCCTTGAGGGCAAGGCTTGACACATTAGAAAAGGCCTTAGAAAGATTCACTATTGGATCTAAGGGTTTAGATATGGTGTTGGGTGGCTTAAACCGCACCAAAGATAGATCGGGGTTGGGATACCGATCTAAGAACTCCCATGCAAAGGGGAAGAAATATGCTAGGGTAGCATATGATTATGGCAAGAAGGGGGAGTCAAAAAATGGCAAAGGAATGTCATTTAAAGGGAAAAAGAAGGACTTAACCAAAGACGAGGTGTCTAAGGTTAAGAGTGTCAAGTTTGTAAGCCAAGAGTCACCGGTGGAACACCGATGTGGCGTAGTGATGGTTGAGTCATCTAGGGAGGTGGCTAGGGCTAAGAGCTCAAGGGGGAGCTCTAGGAGCCTTTGGGATATATGGTGAATGGATCTTTGGAGGGTTCCTCCTAGAGGTCTAGATAGACCATGGAGTGTTCCAAAGGAATTGGAGACAGACTTGAGTCTCAATTCTTGGGTTTTGGCACGGTGTTTTTGAATTTCATGCATGGAAATATGACATTGGGGTCATATTGCATGAAAATTAGTTTTTGGTGTGTAATTACCATGTAAATCAATGCTAAGGACGCATTGTGGGTTGGCATGGGCAAAGACATCAAGAGAAAACGAAAACTAGGACTTCAGGGCAAGGTTTGATTGAAGTTTTTAGCTAGTTTTGAGTTTTGTGTCAAACTTGGGAATGATGATAGATACATTTTGGATTGTATTTTTCCCAAGTAGGTATGGGTACCACAAATGTCTCCACAAAATTTGGAAATTTTTGGAGATTTGTGAAATTTTTGGCGCATTTCTGAATTTCATCAGAAAGGTTGCAATTCTGATTTTCAGAGTATCATTCGACTGCCCTGGGGCAGTCGACTAGTCAAGGTTGATTTTTGTATCAGCAGCTGGGTATGTGTCCAAATGATGTAAAACAAGTGTATGGGGGGCTAGTACACATTGTTTATGGTTATTGGGGATTAAAAGAACCGATAATTGTGATATTGTTGGGTTCTTTTTGATGTTAGGCAAAGGGGGAGAAGTGTTGGGTTTAAGTTGGGAAACCAAACACACCTTTGCTAGAAACCCTAGGTTTAGGGGGAGCTAAGATAAAGGGGAGCATGGTTGCTCCATCCTTGGCGTAAGGGGAACCTTGGAGAGGTTCTTAAAAAGCCTTTGTAAGTCCAGTGTAGGGGGAGCTTGGGAGAAGCTTTAAAAATCCCGTGAAATTCCTAGCTTGGAGGGCTAGCTGTGGAAATTCCTAACTTCAAGGGTTAGGTGTAGGATGCCTTGGGATAGGATCCATTTTTGCATTGCATATGCATTGTTTTGCTATTGACTACTATTTTGCTTTCCCTAACTTAAACGTATTGCCAAACATCAAAAAGGGGGAGATTGTTAAGGCAATCTGTGGCCTGGAGTGACCAAGTATTTTGATGTTTGGGCAAAGGATTTAAGTTAGGTTTATCCTTGTGTTCTTATATGTGTATGTTGAGTGTGCAGGTTGTACAGGTTACACATATGGACTTGACTGGACGGCCTCGGTATGGTGAAGGGTGGCATGGAAACAAGCTAGAGGCTTGTGTGCACCCGAGGGACCTTGGAGAGCAGGGACGATGAGCTGATGGGCGCGGACTTCGAGGCATGCGTGAAGGATGGCATGGAGGCAAGCTGGAGGCTTGCGTGCATCCGAGGGACGGGAGCCGAAGATGAAGAGGGCGCGAAGGCAATAGTCGTGGCTGCGGATGAGGAGTCAGTCGAGTCGTGAGGGTATGAGTGCTGTGTGATTGTACTCGGGGAATCCTAGGGGTCGAGTGCTGAGAGAAGTGTACTCAGGAAGGGAAACCCGAGGTGTGTGAGTGGGGCAGTCGACTGACTAGGAGGCAGTCGACTGATAAAACTCACAGAATGATTTCGGGGCTGTACCAGTCGACTGGTAAAATGGCAGTCCACTAGTAACCCCGAAAACTAGCCGTTGGCTAGCAATTAAGTCTAGACTAGTCGACTGGTAAATTGGCAGTCGACTGGTAGCAAGGGTTTCAGCCCGAGTCCTATTTAAAGAGGACTTCGTGGTGGTTGAGATTTTTGACGAATCTTGTCTTGGTTAAAGGCAAGATAGTAGTCTTTGTGCTCAGAGGTTTGCTTGGTGTTGTGGCGAGGTTTCTCCATCCACAAGGAGCGACGAGAGCTAGCCGGAGGTTATCCGGGGATTGATCCACCGACGGATTCTTGGATTAGTCACCCGCCCGGGGTGGATACCAAGTAAATCAGGTTGTTAGCGTTGTTCTTCATTGTTAGTTTTGTTTTATTATATATTCCACTGTGCAACTAACCGTGTAGGAAGAAAGGGGTTCGAAAAATTGCTATTCACCCCCCCCCTCTAGCAAACACAATCGATCCATCACGAAGTGGATGGAATTTCAGAGCAGTGGGTCATCGTCGGCTCTTGAATCGCGAATGCAGAGTGTGTCGGAGCGTAGCGCTTGAGCGAATGTGTTGAAAGCGAAATTTGCAAGTTGTATGGAAGCCTTGGGGGTGAACCCCCTTTTATAGTCGTCTCCTGGGCGCCTGTGTTGCAGGGGACGCCTATACGTGACCTCTCCTGCGCGAACTCTAATCCACAGGCTCGGTCAGCGCTTATCCCCTTCATTAAGGTGCCTGAGCTGACTGGGGTGCCTATGTTAACACAGGCGCCTAGCTTAACTTGGTCCATAGGCTTTTGTGGCAGTTTGATTCGATGGCTTGGTTTGGCCTTGCACTGGGGCGCCTGTATCCTTACAGGCGCCTAGCCCAGTGAGGCGCCTCCTTCCAATGAGGCGCCTGAGCTGTAGAAACACCGTCCCTTCATTTCCTGCAACCAGGGTTAGTTCCAAAACACAAAAAGCTAATTTTTGATTATCAGTTTTTGGTTCAATTTCCTCATCAAAAGTTAAGTTAGTAGTTTCTTCAATTTTATGAGTTTGTTTATTGTAAACCCTATAGGCCCTACTAGTTGTTGAATATCCTAAGAAGATCCCTGGGGTTGATTTGGATTGAAACTTACATAGGTAGTCCTTAGTGTTCAAGATATGGACTTTGCACCCAAAGACTCTTAGGTAGTGTAGGTTAGGCAATCTATGATAATATAGTTCATAAGGGGTTTTATTAAGCCTTTTGTTAATTAGAACCCTGTTTTGGATGTAGCATGTTGTACTTACCGCTTCTGCCCAAAATTGATTAGCTAAGTTAAATTCATTTAACATGGTTCTAGCAGCTTCCTGAAGGGTTCTATTTTTCCTTTCCACTATCCATTTTGTTGTAGGGTTCTAGAACAGGAAAACTCATGTATGTACCCATTTATTTTGTAAAATTCTTCAAACCTTTGATTTTCAAATTCTCCCCCGTGATCACTTCTAAGTCTTTTAATTTTAGTATCATTTTGGTTAACAATAATTTTACATAAGTCAATAAATAAGTTCAAAGTTTCATCTTTGGTTTTTAAGAACCTATCCTAGGTAAACCTAGAGTAATCATCGATAATTACTAAGTAGTATCGATTCCCGCTTAGTGACTTGGCTCCATGTGAATCAAATAGGTCAAGGTGCAGGAGCTCAAGTGTGGTTTGGGTTAAGTCTGATTGAATTGATTTGTGGTTTGACTTAGTTTGCTTGCCTTGGTTACATGAGTTACAGATTGTGTTTTCAAAATTCTTAATTTTTGATACACCTTTAATTAAACCAAGTTGGGTAATTTTAGAAATTAGTTTAACATGAGTGTGACCTAATCTCCTATGCCAGAGGTTGGATTCTTCTAATTGAGTCAAAAAGCATTTTGGTACTAAAGGTAAATTAATAGTATAAACGTTGTTTTTCCTAATACCCTTAAGCATGACTTCTGAGTCTTGGAGGTTTTTAATCCGGCAGTCAGAGTTGGTGAATGTAACTACATAACCAGTATCACATAGTTGACTTATACTAAGCAAATTAAATTTGAAATTTTCAACCAAGAGTACTTTCTTAATCACAAAATCAGACTTGAGTTCAATGTTACCTGACCCAATGACATTGAGTGTAGCATTGTTGCCAAATGCTACTGAGCCTAGGTTCTTGAACTTGATTTTGGTGAATTTCAATTTGTCTCCAGTCATGTGTCTGGAGCATCCACTATCCAACATCCATTGGTCCAAATCTTTATGTTCCTACACATAAAGTATTTATTAATTTGGATCGAATTAGAGTTAGGGATAGCTTAAAATTGATTTTCACAACCTAGTCTGTCTCACCCAGTCTAGTGTTATCAATCACGTTAACCTTATGGGTTTTGTGAGATAGGTTTTCAAAAATAAAGATTTTAATTTTGAAAGGCATGGTTAATTTTGAAGACATTGAATTAATTTTGATAATTTTATAAAGTTTAAGTTTATTTTGAAAAAGTGTGTTGAATCTAAGATTAATTGAAATTTGTGTTAGATTCAAATTTAACAAGTAGTAAAGTGAATTTGATTTTCAGTAATTGGTTTCCAGGTCTTGGCGAGACACTGGGCCTTCTTTGGTCGTAGCCTTATTGGAGCAACAACCCTTTCCTTGACAAAGCCTTCTATTGAAAATTCATCTTCAAGTTACTTCTTGAAAGATTTTGGTCTAACTAGTTTGGGTCTTGGATCGGTAGCTTCGGCTAGTTCCACCCGACTAAACAGACAAAGTAGAATATACTTGACCTTATTAGAAGGGCTTCCCTAACGTACTATCATCTCACCTCCACCCAATACTATGTTGTTCAAATCTCAACTTAATCGTTTGTCCTTAATCTAACCAATCCTAAGTCTAAGCATGATAATTAAAATTGCAAAAGGAAATAAACAAGCAAGCAATCAACAAGAAAAATTATCTAATTATAAATATAGTCTTTATATTGGCTCCCCCTGGACTATAGCCTCTATAAGGGTTAGGCAAGATGTGAATCTTGTCCTTGGGGATCCAATACTGGTTTGGTCCAGCTTGTTTACTTAAACATAGCTTGGGGACCCATGCTTGGACTTGGGTTCTAGATTGGTTCAACACAGAATAATATGCACGTTGTCTTGACTTAGTTCGATATCCAAGTCCGGATCGATTAAGAATGGACTTCTGCTTTCCAAGGATCATGTCAAGACCCTTGGAACCCGAAGTGAACCATTTTAAGGCTACTCTGAGCTCCTTGACTTGAGTTTTCAAGGAGGAATTCTCTTCCTCAAGCTTTTCAACTTGAGTTGAGTTTCCTTCTTGAATTTGCTCGGTCAAGGACCTCGAGTCGGCCTCCTCTTTCAGGCGTTTTACTTCTTGTCGGAGGGACTCGGCCCAAATCTTGGATTTCGCTAAGTTACGAGACAAATAAGAAATTAACTTTGACAAATCATATTCTGAGTAACCTCTTACCATGATTTGCCCATTCTCCAAGATGGTAAGTCTTCCGTCGTTTGGTTCTGACTCTGATCCGGAGTCAACGTCTTCCGAGGCAGTTAGGGCGAGGAGATTCGCGTGTGGGACTTCTTCTTCTTCTTCGGAAGAGGATTCGTCCCAGGTGGCTTAGAGAGCCTTCTTTCTTCGTGTCTTCTTGGTCTCCTTCAGATTAGGGCACTCTGACTTGAAATGTCCCTTTTTGTTGCACTCATAGCAAGTAACGTTGGTCTTGCTCTTCGAGCTTGTTGAAGGTTCTGATGGACCTTCCTTTCTTCGACTTGCTTACTTCTTGTTCGTTTGGTGCTTTAGTTCTTTGTAGTAGTCCCGAGCTAGCCAAACCAACTCGGGTCGATCCCTTTCACTATCTTCTGAATCTGAGTATGAGTCAGACTCGGGTGCTAGTCGAGTCTTCTTCTTGGGAGCTTTGCCTTGAGATTTACCTGCAACGAAAGCTATACCTTTCTCGATCAAGGTAGTGTTAGTCTGTTCGTGCAGTTCTAATTCAGAAAAGAGTTTGTGTAATTTGATTTCAGATAGGTTCCTTGAAACTTTGTAGGCATCTACCATAGACTCCCACAGTGAGTTTCTCAGAAAAGAATTAAGCGTATACCTTATCAGGTCACGGTTTTCAACCTTGTGACATATCGTGTGCAGCCTGTTCATCAATTCTTGAATTCTGGCGTGGAGTTGGGCCGCAGTCTCACCGTCGTGCATCTTGATTGTATAGAGTCTGTTCAGCAACAGATCTCTTTTACTGATCCTTGTGTCGGAAGTGCCTTCGTGCAGCTCGATCAGCTTGTTCCAAAGCTCCTTCGCGCTGTTGAAGGGTCCCACCCGGTTCAGTTCCTCCTTGGTTAAGCCGCATAGCAAAGTTTGGGTTGCCTTTGCATCGGTCTCGATTTTCTTCTTTAGCGAGGCGTCCCATTCAGTATAATGTTGCACCACACCTTGCACGTTCCTGGGAATTTCTAGCCCAGACTGGATGATTATCCACATGTCCACCTGGGTTTTCAGGTGGACCTCCATCCTGCTTTTTCAGTAGGAGAAGTCTTCTCCACTGAAAAGAGGACGTCTGGCAGTGTTGTACCCCTCTTGCATGGCCATAGAATTTACTGAAAAAGAAATACCAAAAAAACTTGTTCCAAGACTGAGTCTTGGATTAGTAGTGCGGGTAGAAATTAATAATAACGGAAAAAGATCGAGTGGTGTTGCACCAACCTCGATTAACGAGAAAATTCGAGCGAAAAGAATTTAAAAATTCATAAATCCGAAAAAAAAACTTCTCAAACTGGTGGTTGCACCAAGTTTGAGCCACCCGCTCTGATACCACTTGTTGGATCGGAGTAAACCGATAGAGGGGGGGTGAATATCGATCGAAAATTTTCGAACAGTAAGGAGAAATACGCAGTGGAAATAGTAAAGTAAAGTCGCTAACATGATTTGTTTTACTTGGTTTGGAGTCGCGGTCGGCTCCTACTCCAAGGCCCACGGTCCTTGATCATTTACATTGGGCAATTCTATATTCGTAGAAAAGATTACAGTTTCGAGTACAGATATAGAATCGGAAAAATCAGTTACAACACTTAAGAAAATTAACGGTTTTACCGACGACTGAAGTGGATGGAATTTTGGAGCAGCGGGTGTCGTCGGCGATTGAATCGCGAATGTAGAGCGTGCCGGAGCGTAGCGCTTGAGCGAAAGTGTTGAAAGTGAAATTTGCAAGTTTTATGGAAGTCTTGGGGGTGAACCCCCTTTTATAGTCGTCTCCTGGGCACCTGTGTTGAAGGGGGCGCCTACACGTGGCCTCTCCTGCGCGAACACTAATCCGCAGGCTCGGTCAACGCTTATCCCCTTCATTGAGGCGCCTGAGCTGACTGGGGCGCCTGTGTTAACACAGACGCCTAGCTTAACTTGGTCCATAGGCTTTTGTGGCAGTTTGATTCGATGGCTTGGTTTGGCCTTGCACTGGGGCGCCTGTATCCTTACAGGCGCCTAGCCCAGTGAGGCGCCTCCTTCCAATGAGGCGCCTGAGCTGTAGAAACACCGTCCCTTCATTTCCTGCAACCAGGGTTAGTTCCAAAACACAAGAAGCAAATGTATGATATGCTACACATTCTTTACGGCCTAAGTTGTCTTGGATTTGACTTTGGGTCTCCCAAATGGAACCCAAGATCGAACTATCGCCTAATGTTCCCTCCTACGAGGAACGCGTCCTCACCTACTCTTCTCGAGAGAATTTACCTTTTTGCCAACCGGCTCCTCCGGTTGGACTTTTTCCTAGCTTCACTCACTAGGTCTTTGGTGTCCAGTCCTTGACCAGGTCTTAGTTCCCAGCTTCACTCACCAGGTCATAGTGCCCAGTTCACTCACCAAGTCTTATTGCCCAACTTTACGTCCGGACTTAGTTGCCCAATTCAAGGAACCATGACTTAGTGCCTAGTGTACCTTGGACTTTACCTGCACACTTGATAACTTGTTGGATCACAAAAATACCTTAATTTTTGAACCCTTTGCCATCATCAAAACATAGGTTTGACTTTGGTGCTTCCGGCACCAACATGTTCATGCAATTCTAACTCAGAAAATAACTCGTCAAATTTAATTTCAGACAAATTCCTGGAAACCTTGTAAGCATCTACCATAGATGCCCACAGTGAGTTTCTCAGAAATGAATTTAAAGTATACCTTATTAGGTCACGGTTTTCAACCTTGTGACCTATCGTGTGTAGCCCGTTCATCGGCTCCTGGATTCTGGCGTGGAGTTGAGCTGTTGATTCTCCGTCGTGCATCTTTATTGTATAGAGTCTGTTGAGAAACATATCTCTTTTGTTGATTTGGGTGTCAGATGTACCTTCATGTAGCTCGATCAACTTGTTCCAGAGGTCCGTCGCACTGTTGAAGGGTCCTACACGGTTCAGCTCCTCTTTTGTCAGGTCGCACTGCAAGGTTTGGGTCGCTTTTGCGTCGGCCTCGATCTTCTTCTTTAGTGGGTCATCCCACTCGGTATAGTGTTGCACCACGCCTTGTGCATTTTTTGGTATTTCCAGTCCAGACTGGATAATAATCCACATGTCCACCTGAGTTTGCAAGTGGACATCCATCCTGCTCTTCCAATAGGAGAAATCTTCTCCACTGAAGAGGGTGGTTTGGCGGTGCTGTAACCCTCTTGTATGACCATTAGATTTAACTTAATGATTTTTTTTTAAAAAATAGAAACTCGTCCCAAGACTTAGTCTTGGATTAGTAGTGCGGGAAAAAAGAATAATAATAACGAAAAAATTGAGTGGTGTTGCACCAACCTCGATTAACGAGAAAAATACTAGTGAAGAGAAAAAAAATATTAAATATCGAAAATCCGAAAAAGAATTCTCAACTGGTGGTTGCACCAAGTTTGAGTCACCCGCTCTGATACCACTTGTGGGATCGGATTGAATCGATAGAGGGAGAGTGAATATCGATCATTAAATTTTTCGGAATACTTAGAGAAATTGCACAGCGGAAAAGTAAAAACAGTTGCTAACACTTTTGTTTTTACTTGGATCAGAGTCGCAGGTGGCTCCTACTCCAAGGCCCACGGTCCTTGATCGTTTACGATGGACAATTCTATATATTCGTAAAAGATTACAAGTTGGAGTTCCGAATATAGAATTAAAAGGAATTACAACACTTTAACAAAAAAAGAATTTATACCGACGACCGGAAGATTTTGGAATTTCGGAGCCGCGGGTCGTCGTTGGGGCTTGAATCTTGAGCACGGAGCTTGTCGGAGCGGAGCGCTTGAATGAATGCGTAGAAAGCAACTGTTGTTGAAGCCTTGGGGGTGAACCCCTTTATATAGTGTTGGATGGGGCGCTTGTGTTGAAGGGGGTGCCTGACACGTGGCCTGTCCTGTGAGAACCTCAATCCACAAACTTGGCCAGCGCTTATCCCCTCAACCAGGGTGCCTGAGCTAACTGGGGCGCCTGTGTTAACACGGGCGCCTCATATGTACTTCTGAGTCTTTGCTTCGAGCTGTCTGGATTTTGACCTTTATCTGGGGCGCCTGTATCAACACTAGCGCCTAGCCCAATAGGGCGCCTCACAACGTTGAGGCGCCTAGTGCAGAAACCTTCATCCCTTCGTTCCTGTAACCAGGGTTTGTTCCAAAACACAAGAAGCATATAAATGATATAGATTAAACCATGATTTACAGCTTGAGCTATCTTGGTTCTGACTTTGGGCTTCCCAAATGGAACTTTAGGTCGAACCGACGCCTAATGTTCCCTCCACGGGGAGCGCGTCCTAACCTACTCCTCTCAGGAGATTTTACCTGTTTGCCAACCGGCTCCTCCGGTTGGACTTTTTCCCAATCCCCCAGATCAGGTCATAGTGCCCAGCTTCACTCACCAAGTCTTAGTACCCAGCTTCACTCACCAGGTCTTAGTGCCCAACCTTATGTCAGGACTTAGTTGCTCAGCTCGCGGCCAGGACTTAGTGCCTAGTGTACCTAGGACTTTTCCTGCACACTTGATTAGCCTTGTTAGATCACAAGAAGACCTTAACTTCTGAACCCTTTGCCATTATCAAAACACAGGTTTGACTTTGGTGCTTTCGGCACCAACAGTCAGGTCTTCGGTGCCCAGCTCTCGGGCAGGGCTTATTGCCCAATTCCATGAACTAGGACTTCGTGCCTAGTCCACGACCAGAACTTATTACCTAATTCTACGAACCAGGACTTCGTGCCTAGCTTACCTAGGACTTTTCCTGCACACTTAAATAAGTTCATTAGATCACAATATAATCTTAACTTAAGAACCCTTTGCCATTATCATAACCCAGGTTCGATCTTGGTGCTTCCGGTACCAACAATCTCCCCCTTTTTGATTTATGGCAACCTAGTTCAAAAGTTAAGTTAAAACATTCAAAGCAGGTATTTCAAACAATCATGTTTATTTTTCCTCTCTTTTAAGAAAACTAGGTTTTGAAAAATATGCACTAAGCTCCCCCTGAATTACTGATTCTCCCCCTGAAGCTTTCAAAGATATGCAGATTTTCAAAACAGTTTAAGTGTACCCTTTTTGAGGAAAAAGTTAAAGTCCTATTTTTTGTGAAATAAAGATCAACAAATTTTGACCAAGTATATTTTGCAAACCTTTTGAAGTTTGAAAAAGTTAAGATACCTTTTTTTTTTGAAAAGATTAATAAATTTTTTTGAAAAAGGAATTTTAACTTCTCTAAAAAAGTTTGTACTAAAAAAAACATACTTCGCCCTTACAAATATTTTGCAAAAATAATTATGTACATAGAAATATTTTGCAACTTAGAAATATTTTGCAAAAAAAATTTACACTTAGAAATATTTTACACTTAGAAAAAGTATTTTGTACTTGCAAAATATTCTTTACTTGCAAACTCTTTTGTACTTGAAAAACATTTTTCACTTTTAAAAAATAGTACTTTGAAAAATACTTGAAAATATTGTGCACTTGAAAATATTTTGTAAAAAAAATTGCACTTAAAAACTTTTTTGCAACAAAAAAGTTTGCTCTTTGAAAATTTAATGCACTTGAAATTTTAACTTTACTTTTTTAAAAAATAATTTTTTCTTTTCTACTCTCCCTCTTTGCCATATATCAAAAAAAATATACTGTTTGAAATAAACAATTGAGAATAAAAGTTAATTTATTTTGAAAAAAAAAAACTTAACACATATTGAACCAATTCTAGTGAGTCCAAGCAATAAAAAGAATGAAACCAACTAAATTGAACTAGTTCGGGTCCTGTCTAACCCAGTTAGTTACTTACTAACTGTTATATAATAGCAGCTTTCACTAGGGTTAGTCAAGTTAAGTGATCTGATCAAATTAGATTATCTAAGCTTGAACACTTAGCTTGATTGTTGTTCAAATGTATTTATCGCCCCAACTACTCTAGATGCACTAACTTAAAGCATCTTGAGTCAAGCCATAGACCTAAGCATCTCAACCCAGTCTAGGTTATCAATCAAAGTGTCCTAAGGTACTTGTGAGATGTTGACTTCTAGATCTATAGGAGCATGTAATTCTAGGGTTAAAGCCTAGGCTAAATTCATTGCGTAGAAAACCCTAGTTTTTAAAGGGGATAATTTTTCAAAAAATCTAAGCCGGAAAACAATTTTAATTTCAACAAAATTAAGAAAAGAATGCTTCCAAAATAATTTGAAATAAAAGAATTGTAAGAAAATTAAAACAGTCCTATTCTACTAAGCACAACCCTAAAATATAAGTCAAATATGAGGCAGATAAATAAATCATGTGTAAAGAAGTAGCCACGTCAAGTACATAATGTAAGTCAACAAGTCAGCCCTACAAAGTAGGGAAAGTCAGATCATTAGAAATACAACTCTGGTCTAAGAAGATGGGCCAGGAGGCCAAAATGGGTCGGGCTGCCATGATCGAAACATTGACATCATTTCCTCGTGTCGGGCCTAGTCTGCATCGTGTCGGGCCTGAAGTGCGTCCATGTGCTCGATGTGATGAGCCTCCATCTCCTCTCGGAGACTGTGGACCTCCATCTCTATCCGAGCAAGGCGCTAGTTCGTAGTCAATGGTTGAGGCTCTCGCAGATGCTCCTCAATCTCGGCAGCGAGATCAGCTACATCGACGTCCACCTCGTCGTCCGAATCGATCTGGCGTCAAGCACCTCGTCGTCTCCATGTCAAAACCCCGGTGGCCGAGATGTCTATTGCCGCTAATGAAAAGTTCCTAGCCCCTATCTCATTAAACTCAGTCATAGTAACGATCTCTCCGACGAAGATGTCGCGACCATGATGATGAAGAAGTGTGGTGAGAATGTGGCAGTAGGGTGTCCGTACTCTGGAGTGGGTGGATACACTAGATGCATAGATGATTGTATGGAACATGTGTAGACCTATGTCTATGTCCAAGTGGTGGATCATCGCATAGAGTAGGAAGGTATGGAAGGGTCGCATCGCAGCTATATCTCGAGAGGCCAGCGGGAGAATGCAACGGATCCAGACTCTGTAATGAGCATAGTCCTAGATACGCAGATCGATGGACTGAAATCGTTGTACCGTCGAATCCCTCTCATCTCCGAAAAAATAAGAGTAGAGAGTATCGAGAGTGATGTGTGAATAAGGAGCAGCGAAGGAAAGATCAGTCAGAGGATAACAACAGAATATGGACTGGGAAGGTCGTAGTCCAAGGAAACGGTTGAAAAGAGTGGGTGTGATGGTGAGTGGAATGGTCTGGACAGTGGTAGAGTAGCAAAGGTCATCAATTTTGACCAGGTTATTGTAAAACTTAGCACACAGGGTCGTGTTGATTGGATTGGTACAATATACTAGTTGATCTAGCTGGTAGAAGTTAATAACGTCTATAGCTAAAGGGCAAGATTGGGTAAAGAAGCTTCTATTTAAATAGTTCGTCTTAATAGGTTTATAAGTCGTGTGTGTGAACTTATTAAATAAAGCTAAGGTAGGAAACCTAGGATCTAGACTGGGCTCAGCCCCGGGGTTGTTTTGGGTGACTCGGCTCTTACTAAGTAAATTAACAAAAACTAACATTATTGAAAAAAATTGAGATTTAATTGAAAATTCAAAAGTAAGTTTATAGCTAATTCATACCGGGGCGGCATTATAGGAGGAGGAAGATTTGGGAAGCTTTGGGGCGCCTTTGAAGATGTGAGAGGATGAAAGGGGATGGTTTGAAGTGTGGTGAAAGAGGTTGGTCACATGGGTCTATAAAGGTCATCCCGAGCGCCCGTAAGGTCACAAGGGTGCCCGTGACAGGCTTTGAGGCGCCCGAGTGTGTCTCAAGCGCCTTAGTTCAGGTTTGGCATAGTTGACTGCCTCGAATACAAGGAAAGGCTTGGGGCGCCCATGATGGTCTCGAGCGTCCGTGTTGAACAAGTTTGACCAAGCCATATTTCAATCAAGTCCTATTGTAATTATAATCAACACTTAGCTTGATTAACAACAATGGGTTAGATTGAAATCTTTTAAGATTTTTCAAATTTGGCACAGTTGAAAAGATTAATTTAATTTTTGAAATTCTTAAGTTTAAAAAAAATTAAGATTTTGAGAATTTGTGTTTGAGTTGATTTTGAAAGTGTTAAGTTTAGAATTAATTTTGAAAATGTTTAAGTGTAGAATTAATTTTGAAAAATGTAGAATTAATTTTGCAAGTGTAGAATTAATTTTAAAAAATGTAGAGTTAATTTTGAAAAATATAGAATTAATTTTGCAAGTGTAGAATTAATTTTGAAAAATGTAGAGTTAATTTTGAAAAATGTTGTAGAGTTAATTTTGGTTGGTTGGGTTGCACTACATTATTAGGTCCTAGACATCTCACCCAATTTTAAATGACAAAACAGATTTCCTTGTTTGTTTTATGAGATGTATTATTTTTATATTTCATTTTATGTTAAATCTAAGAGTTAATTAAAACTTGTGTTAGATTCAAGTTTATCAAATAGTAATTTGAAAGTGAGTTTCGATAATTGGCTTCCAGGTCTTGCCGAGGCACAGATGCATTCTTTGGTCGTAGCCTTATTGGATCAACAACCCTTTCCTAGACAAAGCCTTTTACCGAAAGTTCATTTTCAAATTCCTTTTTGAGAAACTCTGGTCTAAATAGCTTAGGATTTGGAGAGGTAGCTTCGGCTAGTTCCACCGGACTAAACAGACCAAATAGGGCATGCCTTACTCTACATGACTCTTTAGACAGGATTCCCTAACGTACTATCATCTCACCTCCACCTAATACTATGTTGTTCAAGATTCAAGTAAGTCTTATCCTTAACTAACCATTCCTAAGTCTAAGCAGAATAATAAAAAAAATAAACTAGCATCAAGCAAGAAAAGAAGTTACCTAAGTATAAAAATGGTTTATATATTGACTCCCCCTGGACTGAAGCCTCGATAAGGGTTAGGCAAGATGTGAATCTTGTCCTTGGGGATCCAATATTCGTTTGGTCCAGTGATGGTCCCCAATATAGATGTCACAAATGTGGGACTCAAATTTAGAATTTATAAAACTGAAAACCCTTTGGCTAACAAAGTAGAAATGTTGTAGAGGGGCCTCAGGTCGTATTTTTCCAACGACTAGTTGAATGAATGTTTAACTCGAGCTTGCAAGTTTATTTGTCGTTTGAATGTTTTGGGTTTTCTAATAAAATGGGGGCTTTTGTGATAAGGAAATGAAATGACAATATGAAATAACACTTGGAATGAAATGGGCTTAACTAAGCAAGGTAATGAACCAAGGAAGTGCAAGAACTAAACTTAACCTAATTGACAATTGAGCAAGTAAATGCAAACTATAGAATTGAACTTAAAGAGCTAATTGCAGGTAATAAATTGCAGAGAACTAATTGCATGAAAGAAATTACAGATTAAAGAAAACTAGAACAAATCTTAGCTTAAGCACATGGCTTGAAATGTAATGGAAACAATTATAACAACTTGAAGAAAACAAATGCTTGGAACAAAATTATCCTAAATTAAACATCAAATCAATTCGTATCCAAAACTTCCCTTCGCCGTCACACGAAGATTGAGCTATGAACCCCCTAGCTCAAAAATCGACAGAGGAAGACTCTCTGGTTCAGTTGCTGTGAATCTGTCGTTCTGCTCTTCCTGATCGATCAACCCGACCGATCAGGCCTTCCTCTGATCAGTCACGGGACCGATCAGAGTCCTCTCTGTCCGATCAACCCGATCGGACAGTAGCTGAAATGCTTCCGCCAAGCTCTTCCTTCTCAATCGGCTGAATTGCAATCGACTCGGAAACCATCGAAACACTTCGAGAACCCCTCTCAGAGCTTCAACAGATCCAAAAGATGAGATCCAGCGATCGACAATGGATCGATCAGTGGAAACAAGCTTTGGCAATGTAACGCCCCGAAATTTCCATATTGAAGTTCTTAAAGTTCTTAGAACTATTTAAAAATGTTTTAGAAATATTCTAGATATTTTTAGGAATTTTTAGAATATTTTTATGGAATTTTCCGAGTCCGTTTAGTATTTTTAAAAAAAGGAAAAACTTTAAAGGGCAGCAGGGGGGTTCGAACTAGCGACCACAGGAGGAGCAAGCCCTTAAGGGCGCGCAAGTGACCGGCTGGGCTAGGGTATCAAGCACAACAAAAGGTGGAGAGAAATAATTTTATAGAGTAGTTACGTTTTTTCATGAAGAGGTATTTAAACCCCGCTTAAGTCGTGTGAAACCCTTGGAGGAGAATTTTCGGCTGCGTGCGAGAAGGGGGCGAGGGAGGGGCGGCGAAAACAAAAGGGAACCTAGGTTTTCTTTCCTCCTCTCCTCTCCTAAGGGGCGCCGGCTAAGGGAATCTCAAGGGGGTCGGAGCGTTTCGTTCGTCTCGACGAGAAGAACACGTAGACGCGGACGGTTCGTAGAAATCTCAAGTTTCACCCGAGCCCTAGTCGTCCAATTTCGGTTGTAAGTCCAAGAAATCAAGGTAAGTACTGCTCACCTATAGTAAGAGGCGGTTTTCCGCAAGAATTTTCCCTTAAAAGTTTTAAAGGAGATATTTACTTTTAGTTAAGATGTTGCATGTGATCTTAGTTCGTTATATGCTTAGATGTATTTGATAGAGTACCCTATGTGAGCTTAGGGTCTAAGAAATCTATAAGAAAAGAAAAGAAAGATAAAGAAAAAGAAAAGAGAAGGCCAAGGCCTTACGAAATCCCCAAAAGTCAAGACTTAGGGATTTTGGGCACACAAGGTGTTCGATAAAATGCCAAGGCATTTAAAGATAAGAAAGAAAAGAAAGAAAAGCTATTTTATTTTCTAAGGCCAGTACCCGGCATCCAAGGGCGTCGTTAAAGAAATCCAGGTGTCCAATTCCAAGGTCTTGGCCCTGGTAGACCAAGGTCTGCTCTATTAGGATTGGCGGCTCGCTACCCCAACCTTTTAGGGAACGCGCATAAGATGGTACTTACGTCTTAAGTGGATCCAAGTGAGTATTATTTTCAAGTATATGCTTTAGCAAAGTTTTTCTAAAGTTTAAGGAAGTTTTCTAAAAGTTAAAGAAAGATTTAAAGTTAAAGAATTGCTAAAATTTCATGTTAAGCCAAGAGAAAGTGAGTTAAGACTTATTAATGCTTGAGTATGCATGTTTTGAGTTATACATGTTTTGGTGTTTCTTTTAAGCATAAAAGTATCTCATGTGATTTCATATTGTTTAAAAAGCATGCCTGCACATTTCGAGATTTTGTGAGCTAGATAGTACTTGCTAAGTTTTATGCTTATTAGTTGCATTTCCTCTTACTGCAGGTAAAGGTAAAGACAAGCAATTCTGAAGGAAGGCGACGAGGCGGTGCTGAGTGACGTGTGTGTGGTGGCTGACCTTGGAGAGATCCTTGGGACGAGACAGTTTAGCTTATTTGAAATGCAATGTTTAAGATTTCCAAATTCCAAGTTATTATGTTATGGAGTTTATTAAACATTTATGCTTCGGATAGTTTTACATGCTCAATTTTGTAGAATGAAGATTCTATGTCATTTCAATTAGTATGCATACTTTTGTGAATGCACTAGATGAGCAAGGGCATGAGTAGTTTAACATGTGGATACATTGCATTTTAGACTTATTCTTGAGCTTATTATTATTCCCTTTTGGACTAAGTCCTAATTGTGCTTAAAATGCTTGTGAATTCGGTAGAAAAGTAAGATTTACATTCTATGAAGTCCTAGAAATATTATTGCATGTGCCAAGATGTTGTTAGTTTCGAATTAAGTCTTATTGCTTTAAATATGCTTAGAAAAGTTGCATGCATATTCCATAGTGCTTTAGTAATGTTATAGAACCTTGTGTGATGAGTTTAAATGGTTAGAATTGCTAGTAATGTGCCATTGTATCATGCATGACTATTAAAGTTAGAATCTCATTCTTAGATAGATTAAATACAAAAAAAAAGAAAGTTTCGCATTTTTAGTCGTGCATTAGAGTCAAGAAGTAGACAAGTAGCGGTCCGTCTAAGGTAGAGAAGGCGGGGTCGCTACAGTTGGTATCAGAGCAGTTCCCATTCTCCAGCATCACACACACATCAGCATCAACCTTGCCGTCTTCAAGTAAGAAAGCTTTAAGTTTCAGTTTTCTATTGCTCCTTTACTTAATTGCAGTATAGAGGAATGCTTAAGTACTTACTCATATGTGCATAGAACAAGGAAGCATGTTTAATACCTTAGTATCACGGAATCATGTTTAATCCCTAGAATGGATATTAGGTTACTAAGTAAGAAAACAAGTTCTATACCTAGAAATATAGTGGTGATTCTTGTTCCCTTATGCATTATTAGATGGCAAGAAGAGACCGAGCTCCTAATGCAAGGAACAGAACTCCAGTTCAAGATAACAATGAGCCTGGCACAGAACAGCCAAACCTGATGGCAGTCATTGCTCAAATGCAAGCTCAGATTACAGAACAACAGAAGACCATCGCAACACTGATGGCAAATCAGCACCCAGTGCCCCCTACACCACCCACAGCAGGAGTGGGAACTCCAGTGGTGGCTGAAGTTCCACCAGTCACACAGGAGACCCCTGCCGTGAACCGAAGACAAGAAGCATACCTCGTCCAGTGGCAGAGGCTGAAACCTGAAAGCTTCTCAGGCACGACTGAGCCCTGGGATGCCCAGGCTTGGTTCAAGACTTTAGAGAGCACAATGGAGCTTCTTGACTGGCCAGAAGTCGAGAAGGTCAAATGTGCCTCCTTCTGCCTAACTGGAGATGCTCGTATGTGGTGGGAGTGAGTCAAGAGTAAGAGGATAGTCAACCAGATGAGCTGGACAGATTTCGAGCAAGAGTTCTATGAGGAGTTCTTCCACATGCGGGTTACCAACAAGCACTACGAGGACTTTATGGAGTTCAGACAAGGTAACCTACCAGTGGGAGAAGCAGTCGCGAAGTTCAACAGACTAGCTCGCCTCTGCCCAGAGCTAGTCAGCACAGAGAATGAGCGAGTCAGACTGATGCTCCGCATGCTGAACCCTGAAATAGCACTCAACGTGAACAGCGGGACGCACCGACCCCAGACCAGCGAGGAGTTGGTCAGTAGTGCTCTAATCTCAGAGCACTATCTGAATAGCATCAAGGCACAGCAAACACAGCAGAAGCCAGTCCTGATTGAGAACAAGACAACCGGAGGCCAGAAGCCTCAGCCAAATAACCAGAACTGGAAGAACAAGAACCACAAAAGGAAGCAGTGGCCTGGCAGCCAAAAAGGAAACCCAGAGAACAAACAAGCTAGGTATCCACCTTGTCCTAAGTGTGGGAGGACCCATCCAGGAGCATGCCTTTTGGGTGTAACTGGATGCTACTCATGTGGACAAGAGGGACACAGATCCAAAGACTGCCCAAACAAGTTTAAGGTACTTCCTCAGCAGTCCGTACAGTATGGAGGCAAGCCTCAGTTACATTACATGCCTACTATACTGGAGGGACCTCAGATCAGTCAGGGAGGGTTGGAAGCAGCACAGTTCCAACCAATGCCAGAGTATTTTCCCTCACGAAGGAAGAAGTTGCCAACGCCTCTACGGTCGTAACAGGTCAAATAGTTATTTTTCAGCATTTAGCTACTACACTGTTTGACACTGGGGCGACCCATTCTTTCGTATCAGTACCTTTTGCTAGTAAGTTACAAGTGCCTGCAGAGAGTTGGGAGTCCAGATTCCTGACAACTCTCCCTTCAGGGGAAATCATGGAATCCACCCAGCGGCTCCGGGCTGTGCCAATCATGATTTCAGACCGAGAGCTATATGTCGATCTGATAGTCCTTGCGATGCAAGACTTCGACATCATACTGGGCATGGATTTCCTCAGTAAGTACAGCGCTTCAGTGGACTGCCGTAGAAGGAAGGTGGTTTTCAGCCCAGAAGGAGAACCACCATTCGAGTTTCAAGGAGCCCCAAAGAGGAAGACTCAGAAATTCCTCTCAGCCTTGGCAGCCCACCAGATGCTAGAGCAAGGGTGTGCTGGTTTTCTTGCACACGTAGTGGACTCAGAAGCAAAGAAAGAACTCAAGCAGGAGGATGTACGGGTAGTCTGCGAATATCCAGAAGTATTCCCAGAAGAACTACCTGGACTACCGCCCAACAGGGAGGTGGAATTTGAGATTGAGCTGGTGTCAGGTACCGGTCCGGTCTCAAAAGCCCCATATCGTATGTCTCCTACAGAGCTGAAAGAATTACAAGAGCAACTCCAGGAGCTACTAGACAAGGGCTTCATCCGCCCGAGTCATTCACCCTGGGGAGCTCCTGTACTTTTCGTCAAGAAGAAGGATGGGTCTATGCGTCTGTGCATAGACTACAGAGCTCTGAACAAGGTAACCATCAAGAACAAGTACCCCCTTCCTAGAATAGATGATTTATTTGATCAACTCAAAGGGGCTACAGTGTTCTCGAAGATAGACCTGCGTTCTGGGTATCATCAGCTAAAGGTTAAAGAAAGTGACATCCCCAGGACGGCCTTCAGGACAAGATACGGCCACTACGAATTTGTAGTGATGCCTTTTGGAGTAACCAATGCTCCAGCAGTCTTCATGGAGCTGATGAACCACATCTTCAGGGAGTATCTCGATAAATTCGTCATTGTATTTATTGATGATATTCTCATATACTCACAGACTCCAGAGGACCATGCTACACACTTGAGGATAGTGCTGCAGATCCTTCAGCAGGAGAAGCTCTATGCAAAATTCTCAAAGTGTGAGTTTTGGCTAGATCAGGTGACCTTCCTAGGTCACATTGTATCCAAAGAAGGCATTCAAGTTGATCCAGCCAAGATAGAAGCAGTCAGCAACTGGTGTAGACCCAAGAATGCCAGTGAAATCAGGAGTTTCTTAGGCCTGGCAGGATATTACAGAAAATTTGTGGAGGACTTTTCCAGAATAGCCTCTCCACTCACAGCCTTGACCAGAAAGAACAAGAAGTTTGAATGGTCAGATAAATGCGAGCACAGTTTTCTAGAGCTGAAGAAGAGACTGACCAGTGCTCCCATCCTGACGGTTCCAGAGAGTGACAAGGCCTTTGACATCTACAGTGATGCATCCAAGATGGGCCTTGGAGCTGTCCTCATGCAAGACGGTAAAGTAATAGCATATGCCTCCAGACAGCTCAAGGACTATGAGAAGAATTACCCTACTCATGACCTTGAGCTAGCAGCTGTGGTTTTTGCACTGAAGCTCTGGAGACACTACCTGTATGGAGTGCAGTGCAGAATCTTCACAGACCATCAGAGTTTGAAGTACTTCTTCACTCAAAAGGATCTGAATATGAGGCAGCGCAGGTGGCTAGAGTTGGTCAAAGATTATGACTGTGAAATCCTCTACCACCCAGGTAAGGCTAATAAAGTGGCAGATGCACTGAGCAGGAAATCCTGTGCAGCACTGATGTCCCTATCATCACTGTCTCTACCACTTCAGAAAGAAATAAAGGATTTTGGAGTCGAGGTAATAATTGGGCAACTTTCTGCATTGACTCTAGAGTCAACCCTGCTTGTGGATATACAAAGAAAGCAAAGTCAAGACCCAGAGATCCAGAAGATCAAGCAGGAGATCCAAGAGGCAGAAAATTCAGAGTTTCGAGTATCAGATAGTGGCATCCTCTATCTTGGAGACCGCCTTTGCGTCCCCAATGATGAGGAACTAAGAAAGAATATTCTAGAAGAAGCCCACAGTACCCCGTACTCTATGCATCCTGGTTCTACCAAGATGTACCAAGATTTAAAGAAAAGGTTCTGGTGGTCTGGACTCAAGCGAGACGTGGCCAGATATATCAGTACCTGCTTGACCTGCCAGAGAGTCAAAGCAGAGCACCAGAGACCAGGAGGAGTTCTGCAGCCTCTTCCCATTCCAGAGTGGAAGTGGGAAGAGATATCCATGGACTTTATCACAGGTCTCCCAAGGACCACCCATGGACACGATGCAATTTGGGTGATAGTGGACAGATTGACCAAGTCTGCCCACTTTCTAGCCATCAAGGTGTCGCACTCAGTAGAGCATTTGGCGCAGTTATATGTGAAAGAGGTGATCAGGCTTCATGGAGTTCCGAAGTCTATCATTTCTGACAGAGACGGGCGCTTTGTCTCTCACTTCTGGGAGTGTGTTCAGCACGCACTGGGCACCAGACTTAAATTCAGCACAGCCTTCCATCCCCAGACTGATGGACAGACAGAAAGAGTAAATCAAATTTTAGAAGATATGCTCAGGGCCTGTGCACTAGATTTTAAAGGCAGTTGGTGCAAGTACCTATGTTTAGCTGAATTTGCCTACAACAATAGCTATCAGGCCACTATCAAAATGGCACCTTATGAAGCATTATATGGCAGGAAATGCAGATCACCCATATGCTGGCAAGAAGCTGGTGAGAAGAAAGAGATGGAGTCAGGACTAGGCAGCCAGACTGAGCTTATAGATGAGACCACTCAGGCTATCCAGATGATCCGCCAGAGGATTGAGACTGCCCAGAGTAGACAGAAAAGTTATGCTGACACACGCCGTAGGCCACTTGAATTCCAAGTTGGAGATTCAGTATTCCTCAAGGTCGCTCCTATGAAGGGAGTGATGAGATTTGGCAAAAAGGGCAAGCTAAGTCCTCGCTACATAGGACCCTACAAGATCATAAAGAGGGTTGGTAAGGTAGCATATGAGCTGGACTTACCAGAGGATATGTCAGCTATCCACAGTACCTTTCATGTCTCTATGCTAAAGAAGTGTATTCACGATCCTAGCCAAGTGATTCAGCCTCAATCAGTACAGATCCAAGAAGATCTTAGCTATGAGAGCAGACCGACACAGATAGTGGACAAAGCAGTTAAAAGATTAAGAAATAAAGAAGTGCCACTAGTGAAGGTCATCTGGCAGAATCAAAAGCATGAGGAAGCTACTTGGGAACGTGAAGACAGCATGAGAGAAAAATATCCAGAATTATTTTAAGTTCGAGGACGAACTTTTTATAAGGTATGGGGGATTGTAACGCCCCGAAATTTCCATATTGAAGTTCTTAAAGTCCTTAGAACTATTTAAAAATGTTTTAGAAATATTCTAGATATTTTTAGGAATTTTTAGAATATTTTTATGGAATTTTCCGAGTCCGTTTAGTATTTTTAAAAAAGGAAAAACTTTAAAGGGCAGCAGGGGGTTCGAACTCGCGACCACAGGAGGAGCAAGCCCTTAAGGGCGCGCAAGTGACCGGCTGGGCTAGGGTATCAAGCACAACAAAAGGTGGAGAGAAATAATTTTATAGAGTAGTTACGTTTTTTCATGAAGAGGTATTTAAACCCCGCTTAAGTCGCGTGAAACCCTTGGAGGAGAATTTTCGGCTGCGTGCGAGAAGGGGGCGAGGGAGGGGCGGCGAAAACAAAAGGGAACCTAGGTTTTCTTTCCTCCTCTCCTCTCCTAAGGGGCGCCGGCTAAGGGAATCTCAAGGGGGTCGGAGCGTTTCGTTCGTCTCGACGAGAAGAACACGTAGACGCGGACGGTTCGTAGAGATCTCAAGTTTCACCCGAGCCCTAGTCGTCTAATTTCGGTTGTAAGTCCAAGAAATCAAGGTAAGTACTGCTCACCTGTAGTAAGAGGCGGTTTTCCGCAAGAATTTTCCCTTAAAAGTTTTAAAGGAGATATTTACTTTTAGTTAAGATGTTGCATGTGATCTTAGTTCGTTATATGCTTAGATGTATTTGATAGAGTACCCTATGTGAGCTTAGGGTCTAAGAAATCTATAAGAAAAGAAAAGAAAGATAAAGAAAAAGAAAAGAGAAGGCCAAGGCCTTACGAAATCCCCAAAAGTCAAGACTTAGGGATTTTGGGCACACAAGGTGTTCGATAAAATGCCAAGGCATTTAAAGATAAGAAAGAAAAGAAAGAAAAGCTATTTTATTTTCTAAGGCCAGTACCCGGCGTCCAAGGGCGTCGTTAAAGAAATCCAGGTGTCCAATTCCAAGGTCTTGGCCCTGGTAGACCAAGGTCTGCTCTATTAGGATTGGCGGCTCGCTACCCCAACCTTTTAGGGAACGCGCATAAGATGGTACTTACGTCTTAAGTGGATCCAAGTGAGTATTATTTTCAAGTATATGCTTTAGCAAAGTTTTTCTAAAGTTTAAGGAAGTTTTCTAAAAGTTAAAGAAAGATTTAAAGTTAAAGAATTGCTAAAGTTTCATGTTAAGCCAAGAGAAAGTGAGTTAAGACTTATTAATGCTTGAGTATGCATGTTTTGAGTTATACATGTTTTGGTGTTTCTTTTAAGCATAAAAGTATCTCATGTGATTTCATATTGTTTAAAAAGCATGCCTGCACATTTCGAGATTTTGTGAGCTAGATAGTACTTGCTAAGCTTTATGCTTATTAGTTGCATTTCCTCTTACTGCAGGTAAAGGTAAAGACAAGCAATTCTGAAGGAAGGCGACGAGGCGGTGCTGAGTGACGTGTGTGTGGTGGCTGACCTTGGAGAGATCCTTGGGACGAGACAGTTTAGCTTATTTGAAATGCAATGTTTAAGATTTCCAAATTCCAAGTTATTGTGTTATGGAGTTTATTAAACATTTATGCTTCGGATAGTTTTACATGCTCAATTTTGTAGAATGAAGATTCCATGTCATTTCAATTAGTATGCATACTTTTGTGAATGCACTAGATGAGCAAGGGCATGAGTAGTTTAACATGTGGATACATTGCATTTTAGACTTATTCTTGAGCTTATTATTATTCCCTTTTGGACTAAGTCCTAATTGTGCTTAAAATGCTTGTGAATTCGGTAGAAAAGTAAGATTTACATTCTATGAAGTCCTAGAAATATTATTGCATGTGCCAAGATGTTGTTAGTTTCGAATTAAGTCTTATTGCTTTAAATATGCTTAGAAAAGTTGCATGCATATTCCATAGTGCTTTAGTAATGTTATAGAACCTTGTGTGATGAGTTTAAATGGTTAGAATTGCTAGTAATGTGCCATTGTATCATGCATGACTATTAAAGTTAGAATCTCATTCTTAGATAGATTAAATACAAAAAAAAGAAAGTTCCGCATTTTTAGTCGTGCATTAGAGTCAAGAAGTAGACAAGTAGCGGTCCGTCTAAGGTAGAGAAGGCGGGGTCGCTACAGGCAAAACCCTCACCGAAACACCTTCAGCTGGGAGATTTAATTAGCAATCTGAACAGAAAAACTTACTCCGATGATCTGAAGCTTGACAAGAACTTGATGTTGATGTGGTCGCGCGATCTAAGGAAGAAAACGAGAGACAAAACGATGAAGAAATGAAGAAATTGCGATCTGAACTCTACTCTGCAGCTACGCGATGCGACGACCTCGCGACGACTGGAGAAGAAGAGGGAATTCCCTTTTAATTAAAACCATTTGAATTTGAACGGTCGAGATCTTCTTTGCTCCATCCGACAGTCAGATCAAGTCCGATCTGACCCAAACTCCCCAGATCTTGATCTGTGGTCCTGATCTACCTATCCTTAGCTTGGATCAACTAGATCTGTGGCGGATGGCTCAAATCATCCCTTCTCTTGCTTGGATGGTCTAGATCATCTTGAGCTTGATCCAACGGTTGAATAACTCAGATCTGGCCAAATCTTTCAGATCTTGATCCATGAACTTGATTAAGTCTATCTTGAGCTTGGATTGACCAGAAGTTGACCGATGATTCAGATCTAGCCGTTTCTTGATCGGACGGCTCATATTAATCCAAGCTTGATCACTTTGATCCGGATCCAATTTTGACTCAAGTTTGACCCAAATCTGATCTAGGTCCATGATCATTTGAAGCCTACAAAATTAGATTCACAATTAACGCCAAAAATATCTCAATTATAGAAAGATTTGAATTAAAAGCCGAAATAGAAGAAATTCATGAAACCTAATATAAATGCAAACTTAAGCATATATATAATAGTGGATCAAAACATGGATTTGAGAGCCTAAATTTATCAACAAAATGGTAATTATCAACTCTCCCACACTTACTCTTGGGCGTCTCGCACAAGCTACTAGTAAGCCTAAGATGTATCCTCCTATATTAGTCTTTATCATAGTTAGAAGCAATTGAAAGGAAATTACCTAGGGTTGTCAATTCTCAAAAATCTAAGCTCAATGGACTAGAGACTTGTCCTTAAATCTACAACTTAGCATACTTCATCCATCATGACTCATTGAGATGAATCAACTCAAAAAACCTTGCAAGGGAAATTTCAAAGTGGCTCTCTTCCTAAGTTCTATATTTAAATGAATGTGGAGCTCACTCAAACACAATATGGCTCTTGTACTACCATAAGCTTGCTTATTATCTACTCTCCACCATCATTCTTGGCTCGGATCCACATCTACAAATGCTTATTCAAACAAGTTTAGAAGATATATGAATGGATAGAAATGAGATAAAAGTTCAATGAACTTTAATGCTAAAGATTCATGATAAAGAAATGTAAAGAAATGTGATATGACAAGGAAATATGGGAAAGAAATATAGCATGATAAGAAAATATGAGAAATGTAAAGAAATATGGTATGATAAGGAAATATGGAAAAAGTTGAGAATGTGGAAGACTTGGATACTCAAAAATGTATCTCAATGCACTTTAACCCCTTTGATGGTGTCTTCTAGTGAAATCAGAGCTGTGGTGGAGTAGGGAGCAACTTTCGGATGAGAAACTTCAAGAAACAGTGTGCCAGCGTCTTCTGATCGGGCACTGGACCGATCAGACATTGTCTGATCGGACTGGGGATCGAACTGGATAGCTCCTGATCGGTCTGGAGACCGATCAGGACTCCCACAGAAGCTATTTTGTGCAGAATTCTGAACTGCTCTGCTCAATTTTCAATCTTCCAAACAATAACTCACTCTTGAACTTCAATCAGCTCCTTGTAAACAACTTTAGATTCGAAATCTAACCCATCTTTTGAACCTTCATTTTTTTACTTTGTCTTTTCTTTTCTTTTCTTATCTTCCTTCTGTTTTTTTTTCTCTTTTCAGCTGCTCTGTTTTTGCAGCTATGATCTTTTCCTTTTCTCTTCAATTCCTTCTAATGGCTAGCTCCAACTTGCGCAATCTGAAACATGTAGCCTTTCAAAACTTTTCAACTTGATAATATGGAATGAAATCATCTTTTTGTTCCTACTTGATACTTGGTCCAATGGAGCTTGTTTCTTATCCATCATTTGAACTTAAAGATATGTCTTTGCTCTCTAATTTTCTCTTTTTGCTTCACTTTTCAAATCACACAAAATTTCCTTCTTCTTGCAAATGAACTGATGGATATGCTTGTAACTCATTCTTGATACAAACTCCTTCAATTTGCACACTTTTCTTGTAGGTTGTCAATGCTTGGTTGTCCCCAATTTTTGATAGAATGTTTGCATCCTCCCCCACACTTAAATTTTTATCCGTTTCGGGTAAAGTAACATCAAGAAACATTAAAGTACCCAAGTCCAATGAAAATATATGATGAACATGAAACCTAGGGAAGGAAATATAGAATAAGAGTGTATCAACAAGGAAATTGCAAAAATGATATGAAAATATAGGAAAAGGAAACAAGTGATTCACCTCTATAAATGTGTTCCAATCGTAAAATATAGCTTTGAAAGAACCTAAGCAAGTTTTAGAGTACAATAACATGTGTGTATCACAATTATTAGGTCAATCCTCACTAGGTAAAAAGAATTCATCTCAAGTCATCAATCTAGAGTCCATAACTAAGAAGTACTCAAGCAACCAAGAATTTTCATCCAATGGCTCAAATCCTAAGTTTTAACAATCAAATTTAATTTGCTTTCAAGGGACTCTAAAATGATATAAGAAAATCTTGATGGACACATTTATTCCTAGTCATGCAAGAAATTAAATACCAAAAGGGATAAAAATGGTATCTACAATGACTCTTATTCAATCTACACTAACCAAGCATTTATTAACAAGAACTCATTCTAAAAGAAAATTCTATTTCTAGAAATCATAAAAAAAATGAAACATGCAATGAAAGAAAATGCAAGAAAGAACAAACTCCCCTTTATTTCTGGCGGTCGGAGTCTATCAAGAAATAATCTCCATCGTGGTAGTGGAAGAGTATGGGTGGTTGAGAGAGCTTCCTTCATGTGATCTATGTCATGGTGCATTGCTCCCCCACACTTGAACTTCACAGAAAAATGTTCAGATGGCCGAAGGCGATTTAGGTACAAGAGCCATTTTAGAGGTGGAGTGCTACGAGTTAAAGTAATATCAACTCCTCCCTCTATGTTTTTGGAAATCCTTCCAGGAGGTTAGAGTCTGTTTATATGGAGCACCCACTCTAGAAGTCTACGTGACCCTGCAAAATCATATAATACCTCCCTCAAGCGTACAGGGTAAGAAATAAGTGTTATACCATCAGTCTCTATATAGAATGTATCCAAAAATGCATCACATCCAATAAAATCAATTTTTTGTACCTCAATGAGTTTTTCATAATTAATATCCACAAAAGGTATATCGAGAAACTTATCACAACCAATGAAATCAATTTTGGGTACCTTTATTAGTTTTTCACCAACAATTCCTGCATAGGATGTATCCAGAATCGTATCATAGCCAATGAAATCAATGCTAAGTACCTCAATCAGATTTTCACAAGCAGTCTCAGTCTCCACATAAGATGCATCAAGAAATATATCACATTCAACAAATGTAATTTCAGGTGCCTCTAAGGAATTTTCGCAATTAACCACTACCAAGGATGTATCAAGAATTTCATCACAGCCAACAAAATCAATCTCAGGTACCTTTATGAGTTGCTCACAATTAATATTCACATAAGATGTATCAAGACATGATTCACAGCCAATAAAATCAACATTGGGTACCTCTATAGGATTTTCACAAGCAGTCTCTACATAAGGTATATCAAGAAGTGCTTCACATTCAACAAATGCAATTTCAGGTGCCTCTAAGGAATTTTCGCAATTAACTGCTACCAAGGATGTATCAAGAATTTCATCACAGCCAACAAAATCAATCTCAGGTACCTTTATGAGTTGCTCACAATTAATATTCATATAAGATGTATCAAGACATGATTCACAGCCAATAAAATCAACATTTGGTACCTCTATAGGATTTTCACAAGCAGTCTCTATATAAGGTATATCAAGAAATGTTTCACATTCAACAAATTCAATTTCAGGTGCCGCTAAGGAATTTTCGCAATTAACCACTACCAAGGATGTATCAAGAATTTCATCACAGCCAACAAAATTAATCTCAGGTACCTTTATGAGTTCTTCTAAAGAAATAGGAGAAATACTTACCTGATCATGCTGAAGAATACCTGGAGGTTCTACAAGAGTAGATGTAACTGTGGTCTCCTCCTGGTCATGTACAAGATCCATCTCAGGCTCAAGTTCTGGTGGACATCCAATTAAGAAAGGTGATTCTTGGGCTCTTGCTTCCACCATGCAAGTCCCTACACTTTCATACTGATCCTCTGAATCTTCTAATGTATTAGTCAATGGTGGTGGTCCCTAGGGCTCTGTGCAATCCCCTACACATGTAGAATCATCCCCAATGCAAGCTTTATCTACCATATCTGCAACAACCATATTAGAAAAATTAGGACCATCAATAACTATATCATCACAAAATAAAAGATGAGAAGGGTCCTGTAAAGCTTCAGCTTCGAATTCAAGGTTGTCACATGCTTTTCCATCCATCTCCTCCAATGCCTTCACACTTAATTCATCCTCAGCTCTCTCTGAAATAAAATTTCCTCCCACTATATCAAATGAAACTTCATCAGCAATTAACTCTTCCTCAACAACTTCATCTGAAATATTCATGCTAATGCTAGGATGTTCCTCTCTGGGGTGCTGTGAGAAGGTAAAAGAGACTTTTGGCTCCTCCTCTTAAGCTGAAAATTCTGGAATTGAACTCTGAACAAGAATTTCAGGAGGAATGCATTTTGTAAGTGCCCTAATTTTGATGATTTCTTCTTCTTCCTCCACCAAAACCACAAAATCAATTGAAGAAGGTCTTAAGCGTGCACTAGGGTCACCTTGAACTGATATAAAATCAACTCCGGGGCTGTTTTGAGTGGAGAAATAAGATGCTGGAAATTCTTCAGAAAAATCATCCCTTGGAATGTTTAGACTTAAAAAAACCTCTTCATTCGTCAATGTTAATTCACAATCATACCCCTTAGAATTAAGAGTAGCTTGAGAAGGTAATTGGCTTGATTTTTAGGCTTGCATTTGATTCATTTGATTAACCAATTGTCCAAGGCGTCTTTCACAGTCTTTAAGAGGAGAATCATATTTTTGTTACTGCAAGAGTTGTTGTAACATCTCCTCCAGCCTTTGTTGTTGAGCCTCAAGCTCTCTAGAATCCTCAAAGTCTTCTTGATGAATATAGGACTCCTGTTGCACTTGAAATGTAGCATTAGGTTGCTCACAATTATAGGTAGGCTGTGAATTCTGAAATTGAAACTGTTGGGGCAGATCAAATAATTGATTTGGCTGCTGGAATTGCTGAAAATTTGGCTGGGAACATGGTTGAAACTGCTGAAAATTGTGGCCTCGGAAATTTTGAATCTAAGGTTCAAGTTGTGGCGGTGAAGACTGAAATTGAGTGGGCTGGAAACTCTGATTGTATGGTTGAAAACATGGCTGATTAGGATTATGACCTTGCTGAAAATTTTGGAATTGTGGTTGAAATTGCTGTTGTTGCTGACTGAAAGGTTGGTTTTGCTGAAAATTATTATAGGGCTGCTGAAATTGTTGAAAAGGTTGACTTGGCTGAAAATATTGCTAAAATTGTTGAAGTTGAGGTTGAAACTGACAATTTGGTTGTTGGTAATCCTGATAAGGCTGGAATGGTTGAAAATTTTGTTGAAAAGTCTGGAATTGGGAATAAGGTTGCTAAGAATTCTGACAAGGCTGCTGAAAACTCTGAAAATACTGATATTCTGCCATGGAACTGCTTGAATGAGTAGAAAGATTTTCAATAGCTTCTCAAACTCTCAAGATCACCACCTGCAGTCCTGGCCACAAACAAACTAAAATGGCAGCAAATGTATACAAAAGAATAAGCAAATGAAAACAGAATCAAAGAACATAAATATTAAACACAAGCTCAATTTAAACAAACTGAACTAGTTGTTCCCCGGCAACGGCGCCAAAAATTTGATGGTCCCCAATATAGATGTCATGAATGTGGGACTCAAATTTAGAATTTATAAAATTGAAAACCCTTTGGCTAACAAAGTAGAAATGTAGTAGAGGGGCCTCGGGTCATATTTTTTCAAGGACTAGTTGAATGAATGTTTAACTCGAGCTTGCAAGTTTATTTGTCGTTTGAATGTTTTGGGTTTTCTAATAAAATGGGGGCTTTTGTGATAAGGAAATGAAATGACAATATGAAATAACACTTGGAATGAAATGGGCTTAACTAAGCAAGGTAATGAACCAAGGAAGTGCAAGAACTAAACTTAACCTAATTGACAATTGAGCAAGTAAATGCAAACTATAGAATTGAACTTAAAGAGCTAATTGCAGGTAATAAATTGCAGAGAACTAATTGCATGAAAGAAATTGCAGATTAAAGAAAACTAGAACAAATCTTGGCTTAAGCACATGGCTTGAAATGTAATGGAAATAATTATAACAACTTGAAGAAAACAAATGCTTGGAACAAAATTATCCTAAATTAAACATCAAATCAGTTCGTATCCAAAACTTCCCTTCGCCGTCACACGAAGATTGAGCTATGAACCCCCTAGCTCAAAAACCGACAGAGGAAGACTCTCTGGTTCAGTTGCTGTGAATCTGTCGTTCTGCTCTTCCTGATCGGTCAACCCGACCGATCAGGCCTTCCTCTGATCGGTCATGGGACCGATCAGAGTCCTCTCTGTCCGATCAACCCGATCGGACAGTAGCTAAAATGCTTTCACCAAGCTCTTCCTTCTCAATCGGCTGAATGGCGATCGACTCGGAAACCATCGAAACACTTCGAGAACCCCTCTCAAAGCTTCAACAGATCCGAAAGATGAGATCCAGCGATCGACAATGGATCGATCAGTGGAAACAAGCTTCGGCGAAACCCTCACCGAAACACCTTCAGCTGCGAGATTTGATTAGCAATCTGAATAGAAAAACTTACTCCGATGATCTGAAGCTTGACAAGAACTTGATGTTGATGTGGTCGCGCGATCTAAGGAAGAAAACAAGAGACAAAACGATGAAGAAACGAAGAAATTGCGATCTGAACTCTACTCTGCAGCTACGCGATGCGACAACCTCGCGACGACTGGAGAAGAAGAGGGAATTCCCTTTTAATTAAAACCATTTGAATTTGAACGGCCGAGATCTTCTTTGCTCCATCCGACGGTCAGATCAAGTCTGATCTGACCCAAACTCCCCAGATCTTGATTTGTGGCCCTGATCTACATGTCCTTAGCTTGGATCAACTAGATCTGTGGTGGATGGCTCAGATCATCCCTTCTCTTGCTTGGATGGTCTAGATCATCTTGAGCTTGATCCAACAGTTGAATTAACTCTGATCTAGCCAAAACTTTCAGATCTTGATCCATGAACTTGATTAAGTCTATCTTGAGCTTGGATTGACCAGAAGTTGATCGATGGTTCAGATCTAGCCATTTCTTGATCGGACGGCTCATATTAATCCAAGATTGATCACTTTGATCCGGATCCAATTCTGACTCAAGTTTGACCCAAATCTGATCTAGGTCCATGATCATTTGAAGCCTACAAAATTAGATTCACAATTAACACCAAAATATCTCAATTATAGAAAGATTTGAATTAAAAGACGAAATAGAAGAAATTCATGAAACCTAATATAAATGCAAACTTAAGCATATAATAGTGGATCAAAACATGGATTTGAGAGCCTAAATTTATCAACAAAATAGTAATTATCATCCAGCCTGGTTGTTCAAACTTAGCTTAGGGACCCATTCTTGGACTTGGGTTCTACATTGGTTCAATACAGAATAATAAGATCGTTGTCGAGAGTTGGTTTGATAGCCTAATCCGGATCGATTTAGAACTCACTTCTGTTTTCCAAGAATCATGTCAAGATTCTTGGAACCCGAAGTGAATCATTCTAATACGACTCTGAGTTTCTTGACTTGAGTTTTCAAGGAGGAATTCTCTTCCTCAAGCTTTTGAACTTGAGTCGAGGTTCCTTCTTTAACTGGCTCGGTTAAGGAACTCGAGTTGACTTCCTCTTTCAGGAGTTTGACTTCCTGTCAGAGGGTTTTAACCTGGATGTTGGCTTTCGCCAACTTGCATGACAAGTACAAAATAAGATCATAAAGCTCCGATTCAGGATAACCACTTACCGTAATGTGTCAGTCGTTCGAGATCGAGAGCTTTCCGGTGCCGACGTCTTCATCAGGTTCTGATTCTGTTCCGGAGTCGATGTCTTCTGAGGCAATCAATGCGAGGAGGTTGGAGTGTGGAGCCTCTTCTTCTTCTTCTGAGGACGATTCATCCCATGTGGCTTGCAGTGCCTTCTTCTTCCAAGCTTTCTTGTTTTCCTTCAGGTTGGGGCACTTCGATCTGAAATGACCCTTCTTGTTGCACTCATAACACGTTACGTTGCTTGTAGTCTTTTGGCTTGTTAAAGGTTTAGCTGGATCATCCTTCTTCTGAGTCATCTTCTTTTTGCTCGTTTGATTCTTAAGCATCTTGTAGTAGTCACGAGCCAACCGAACCAGTTTTGGACGATCTACTCCATCATCGTCAGACTCCGAATCTGAGTCAGACTCGAGTATCGGTTGTTGCTTCTTCTTCTGTGATCTTCCTTGAGTTTTCCCTGCAACAAAAGCTATACTTTTCTTGACCATTGCAGTATTAGTTTGCTCATGTAATTCTAATTCTGAGAATAATTCATCGAGCTTAATTTCAGAAAGGTTCCTAGAAACCTTGTAGGCATCCACCATAGATGCCCACAGTGTGTTTCTTGGGAACGAGTTCAGAGTATACCTTATTAGGTCACGTTTTTCCACCTTATGACCTATTGTATGCAGCCCGTTCATCAGCTCCTGGATTTTTGCGTGGAGTTGTGTTGCTGTTTCACTATCGTGCATCTTGATGGTGTAGAGCCTGTTGAGTAGCAGATCTCTTTTACTGATCCGCGTATCTGATGTTCCTTTGTGCAGTTCAATTAATTTGTTTCATAGCTCCTTTGCGTTGCTAAAGGGTCCGACGTGGTTCAACTCTTCCTTGGTTAAGCCACATTGCAATGTTTATGTGGCCTTTGCATCTGCCTCAATTTTCTTCTTGAGTGGTCCGTCCCACTCTGTATAGCCTTGCACCTCGCCTTGTGCATTCTTGGGAATCTCCAGTCCGGACTGGATGATTATCCACATGTCCATCTGAGTTCTCAGGTGGACCTCCATCCTACTCTTCCAATAGGAGAAGTCCTCTCCTGAGAAGAGTGGTGGTCTGGCGGTGTTGTAACCTTCTTGCATGGCCATCAAACTTGATCTAAAAAATTTACAAAAAAAACTTTGTCCCAAGACTAAGTCTTCGATTAGTAGTGTAGTAGCAAAAATAATAATAAAAAAATTGAGTGGTGTTGCACCAACCTCGATTAACGAATAAAATTACGAACGAAAAAAAATATTTTAAAAGCGAAATTCGAAAAATTGCTCAATCGGTGGTTGCACCAGATTTAAGTCACCCGCTCTGATACCACTTGTGGGATCATTTAGAATCGATAGAGGGGGGGCCGAATATCGATAAAACTTTTTCGGATATAAAAAGAATTTTATGCAGTGGAAATATAACACAATGCTAACACACTTGGTTTTACTTGGTTCAGAGTCTAGATCGGCTCCTACTCCAAGGCCCACGGTCCTTGACCGTTTACGTTGGGCAATTCTATATTTCGGAAAAATGTTACAAACTTTATGGCACGAATACAGAATTAAATATAAGAAATTAAATTAAATTAAACAAATACCGATGACCGAAAAATGACTCGAGGATTGGAGCAGCGGGTCGTTGTTGGCGATTGAAGTTTGAGCACGGAGACGTTAGAGTTGAGCGCTTGAGTATTGCGTTGAAAGAAGTGTTGTTTGGAAGCAGGGGGTGAACCCCTTTATATAATGTCATCTGGGGCGCCTGTGTTGAATGGAGTGCCTAACACGTGTGCCCTTCTGCGCGAATCCTCATCCACAGACTTGGCCAGTACTTATCTCTTCAACTTGGGCGCCTGGAACGACTGGGGCGCCTGTATGCTCACGGGCGCCTCCTTTGCTAACGTGGAGGCTAGCTTCGCAGACTGCTGGAAAACAACCTTCTGGGGTGCCTGTATCCATACAGGCGCCTGTATGCTCGGGCGCCTTACTCCATTCAGGCGCCTGGGATGCAGAGAATTCAACCTTCGTTCCTGCAACCAGGGTTAGTTCCAAAGCACAAGTAATAGGTAAATTAGGTTCAATTAACAGCCTGCGCTGTCTTGGTTCAGACTTTGGGCTTCCCAAATAGAACCCTAGGTCGAATCAACGCCTAATGTTCCCTCTTCGGGGAACGCATTCTCGCCTACTCCTCTCAGGAGAATTTACCTTTTGCCAACCGGCTCCTTCGGTTGGACTTTTGCCCGATCTTCCGGATCAAGACTTCGTGCCCAGTCCATGACCAGGACTTATTGCCCAACCCTCGTTCAGGTCTTCGTTGCCCAACCCTCGGCCAAGACTTATTGCCCAATTCCACGAACCAGGACTTCGTGCCCAGTCCACGACCAGGACTTATTACCCAATTCTACGAACCAGGACTTCGTGCCTAGCTTACCTAGGACTTTTCCTGCGCACTTAAATAAGTTCATTGATCACAATATAACCTTAACTTATGAACCCTTTGCTATCATCAAAACCCAAGTTTGATCTTGGTGCTTCCGGCACCAACAGTTTAATCCTAAATTTGGTTTGGTATTTAGTCTGTATATATATTTGATTTATTTATTTTTAAAATATGTAATTAATTTTAGGTATAATTTTTTTATTGGTAGGTTATTGCTTTTGCTGCTCTTCTCCGACTTGACATCTCATCTTCAAGTATAATTCGTTCTTATATTTTTGTTAGGTTAGAATTTTGTTAAGTTAGCATTTATTATTATATTGGTACTTATTATCGAAGATACCTTTTAGTTATAATATGATTTAATTATTTTGTTAATTTAGCATGTCATTTTAGAAATTATTATAAGAGCTAACATGTAGAATTAATTATTTAGGTTTATCTTATTCACCACCATGATGCTTGCTTTAATTAGAATAATTTTAATAATAAACTTATGAATATTGTACTAAGTATAAAATAGCATTAAATGATTTAATTTAATTTTATTAATTTAATTAAATACTTTAATTAGAATAAAAACTAAACATATATTAAAACGTTAATGTGAACTAATTAAGCTTATGATATTCTCACTAGATTTAATAATTTATAATATTTAATTAACTTTTACTACTTAATTCATTCAATTTATAAAAGTTTTTTGATATTTCAATTTTATTCTAATTAGGTAACAATGTATATGAACAAAGCTTAGATGTGTTGAGGCAATCGGCCCAAGAATGATCGGGAAGATCATAGTTTTGATGTGTGTGCCAATAAGTTTAAGGTCAGGGTGTTATGTTGTATTTGATATATGTGTGATTGAGTTTGCAGGACTTGGAGAATCACACATGGAGAACACATCCGAGGGACGAGAGCCGAGGGAGGAGGACTCCAAGGGCAAGCCGGGAAGTGGACTTCAAGGGCACACGTGAAGGGTGGCATGGAGGCAAGCCAAGGGAAGGCTTGTGTGCGCATCTGAGGGACGAGAGCCAGAGAAAGATGACTTCAAGGGGCGAGCCAAGGGAGTAAACCTAAAGGCACACGTGAAGGAGAGTATTAAGAGTGGCTGTAAGTGAGTGGGCAATCGACTAGCCAGAGAGCAGTCGACTGCCAAAACTCACAGAAGGTTTTCAGCCTTCTACCAGTCGACTGGCCAAGGGGCAGTCGACTGGTGACCCCCCAAAACTAGCCGTTGGCTAGCAATTAATGCTAGGCCAGTCGACTGCCCCAAGGACAGTCGACTGGTGCGGGTCTGGACAGCCTGCAAAGTTGTCCTGTTCTCTTATAAAAAGAGGACCTTTTTGCATGTGAATGGTACGTTTTTGTACTGTAACGAAGTGTTGTTCGTGCTTAGAGTCTTCTCATCTTCCTCTCTCTCTAATCATTGCAATCTGTAAGAGGAAGACAACACCTTTGTAAAGGTTTCTCCACCTGAAGGAGACTTTTCATAGTGGAGGTGGAGTACTTGCGTGGATCCTTGGATTAGTCACCCATCTGGGTGGATACCAAGTAAATTCCGGTGTTAGCATTGCTCTCTCTTGTTCTTTGCATATTATTGTTTGTATTGCGCTAACTTCTGTGTAGAGAATTCAACGAAAAAGTGCTATTCACCCCCCCTCTAGCAACGTCTTCGATCTATCAATTAGTATCAGAGCCGGTTCGTTTCGTAAGAACACACCGTCGACCGGAGCAATGTGAAATGGCGTTTCAAGAGGGATACAGCACTGCACGGCCACCCTTCTTCGACGGGAACGACTTCGCGTACTGGAAAGGTAGAATGCAATACTATCTTATGAATGACATAGAAAACTGGATTAGGATTGTAGATGGATTCGATGCACCCGTCGATGAAAGAGGAGAGCCGACACCCATGAGATCGTGGTCGAAGGATGTCATGAAGAGGGTGCAGTCAAATGCCAAGGCCACCACCACACTTCAGTGCGGGCTCTCAAAGGAGCAACTCAACAAGGTGGGGTCATTCAAGAGCGCCAAAGAGTTGTAAGACAAACTGGTTAAACTGAATGAAGGGTCCAATGAATCCAAAAGAGCAAAGAATGACTTGCTCGTTGGCCAACTCCAATCCCTGTCCATGAAGAGCAACGAAACTGTCAGCCAGCTGCATGGAAGGGTGAAGGAGATCATCAACGAACTCCATGTGATTGGAGAAAAGATTGAAAACCGGGATCTCGTCAGGTACATCCTACAGTCTTTCCCGAGAACTACCTTGTGGGCATCTATGGTTGATGCCTACAAAGTATCAAGGGATTTGTCTATAGTTAAATTAGATGATCTGTTTTGTGAATTTGAACTGCACGAGCAAGCTAATGTTTCAGCCAAAGAGAAAGGTATAGCTTTTATTGCAGAAAAGGAGAAGAAGAAAAGGAAGGAGAAGAAGAAGGTGGTCTACTCCTCCTCATCCGACTCAGAGGAGTCCAGTGCCTCTATGGATAGCGACCAAGAGGCTTTCATGGTATGAAAAATGCGTAGAGCTTTCAAAAGTTTTTCTAACAAGTCTTATGCTAGGAAAGGATCCAAAGGCAAGGGTAAGTCAAAGGACATCATTTGCTACAACTGCCACCAAGAGGGACACATGAAGAACGAGTGCCCTCAACTAAAGAGAAGAGATGAAAAGAAGGAGGAGAAGAAGAAAGGTGACAAGAAGAGGTCGAAGGGAAAGGAGAAGAGTGCCACCAACCTCAAGGTGACTTGGGATGATCCTTCATCCTCAGAGGAAGAAGAGGAGCAAGTGTCTCACTTTGCTCTCATGGTAGTGGACCACTTAGAGTCATCAGATGATGAAAGAAGCTCGAGCAGTGAAGATGAAAGCGCTTCATCATCATCATCCGAGTCAGAAGCATCGGTAAGTGAGGTATACAGCTTACCCTCCTCCACTTTAGTTAAAATTATTTCTAGCACCAACATGGATTTAGCTAAAGCTAGAAGTAAGATTAAGGACTTAAAAGATGAAATTGTCATGCTTAGAGTGGAATCTACAAAGCTTAAGGAAGACTTGCATGCTTATTCTCTTACATCACATGATTCATGTTTTGAAATTGAAAATAGGGAACTAAGGAAAAAGGTAGAGGACCTCACAAAGGCACTTAGGAAATTTCAAGTGGGCTCTAGCAACTTAGATATGATAATTAATAGTCAAAGGGTCGTCTATAACAAGGCCGGATTAGGATATAGGTCAAAGACCAAGGAAGTGGCCTTTGTCTCACTCATGGGTAGGATTGGTGCATCTAGGAGACAAGGGACTAAGGGAAACATCAAGAGGGCGTGGGTACCTAAGAAATTTTTAAATGATGTTTGTCGATCAAAAATCTGGGTACTAAAAGAGTATGTTTTCCATGTTGTATAGGTGAAGGTGAAGGAGTCCTCAACCATGTGGATAGTAGATAGTGGGTGCTCAAGACATATGACCGGAGATGTGAGCAAGTTCACTACTATTAGCTACCTAAGAGAAGGACGGTCTCCTTTGGAAATAGTGAAAAATTGAAAATAATTGGTAGGGGTACCATTGAGGTATCTCCTACAATCTCCATCCATAAGGTACTTTTAATTGAAGACATGAAGTTTAATTTACTTAGTGTAAGTCAGTTATGTGATGCGGGCTATAGGGTTGAATTTTATGCTAGGAAGTGCCTAATAAAACAAAATGAATCCGATAATGTCATACTAGAAGGGTATAGAGAGGCTAACTTGTATTATCTTGATCTTGCTTATGCTACTAACAACTTTCTTAAGTGTTTCATGTCTAAAGAAGAAGAAGGGTGGTTGTGGCACCGAAGACTTGGGCACGTGAACATGAGAAGCATTGCAAGAGTGGCCAAGGAGGAGTTGGTGAAGGGGCTACCTATGATCAAGTATGAGAAGACCAAATTGTGTGATGCATGCCAAGAGGGTAAGCAATCAAAATCATCACACAAAGGTAAAACCCTAACCGCTACTACACTACCATTAGAGCTTTTACACATTGACTTGTTTGATTGCCATAGTACTCCCTCACTAGTAGGGAGTAATTATCGTTTAGTCATTGTAGATGATTTTTCTAGGTTTACATGGGTTTTCTTTATGAAACATAAGGACGATACCTTAGAAATATTTATAGGATTCAGTAAAAGGGTAGAAAATGAAAAACACCTCAAAATTAACCGAATTAGGAGTGACCTCGGTGGGGAGTTCCAAAATTCAAGTTTCTCACAATTTTGTGTAGAAAATGGATATAAACATGAATTTTTATGCCCAAGACTCCTCAACAAAATGGGGTAGTTGAGAGGAGAAACAGAGCCCTACAAGAAGCTGCTAGGACTATGCTTAATGTATACTCCCTTCCTAGCTACTTTTGGGCCGAAGCGGTTAATATCGCTTGTTACATTCAAAATCAGATTTTGGTACATAGGTTTTTAGGTAAAACACCCTTTGAGTTGTGGAATGGGAGAATTCCACAAGTCCACTACTTTAGGGTCTTTGGATGTAAGGTCTATATTCTAAATACCAAAGATGACCTAAGGAAGTTTGAGTCAAAAGCCGATGAAGGAATCCTAGTTGGTTATTCATCCACTAGTAGGGGTTACAGAGTTTACAACAAAAGGACAAAGGTGATTGAGGAGTCCTCCAATGTTGACTTTGATGAATCAACAAATACCTATCCTAGAAAAGCCTCAATTGATAAGGATATGGAAGAAGTCCAACCCCTTGCCCAAAGAATCCAAGACCTACATTTGGAGGGCAATGATCAAGGGGGAGTAAAAAGTACCCTAGAGGATGAAGAAGAAGTAGTCAATGAACCCACAACCTCTAAGCCCTTGAGACATCACCAAGATCACCCTATTGACCAAATAGTGGGTGATGTCACTCAAGGAGTAAGGACTAGGTCCTACTTTAGAGACCAAACTAGTCAAATCGCCTTAAGTTCTCAATTAGAACCTAAGTCTATTGATGAAGCATTGGGAGATGTAGATTGGGTCTTAGCTATGCAAGAAGAGTTAAATCAATTTGAGAGAAGTGAGGTTTGGGATTTGGTTCCTATGCCCAATGATTGCACCATTGTAACCACAAGATGGGTCTTTAGGAACAAACTAGATGATCAAGGCAAAATCACTAGGAATAGTGCTAGGTTGGTAGCTAGGGGTTTAACCAAGTTGAGGGATTGGATTATGATGAGACTTATGCCCCCGTAGCTAGATTAGAATCTATTATAATTCTACTAGCCTATGTCACTCACATGGGTTTCACACTTCACCAAATGGATGTGAAGTCGGCATTCCTTAATGGGATCATTAAGGAAGAGGTCTATATAGAACAACCCCCTGGGTTTGAGGACCCTAACTATCCAAGACACGTTTACAAATTGAGAAAAACCTTATATGAATTGAAACAAACTCCCCAGGCTTGGTATGAAAGGCTTTCTTCATTTCGAGTGTCTAAGGGGTTTAGGAGAGGAACAATTGACCCTACTTTGTTCCTAAAATCTAAGGATAAGGACATATTTGTTGCCCAAGTGTATGTAGATGATATCATTTTTGGGTCAACAAATAATGACTTCCTATAAGAATTCATCAAATGTATGGAAGATGAATTTGAGATGAGTCTTGTAGGTGAGCTAACTTTCTTTTTAGGACTTCAAGTTAAGCAAACTAATGAAGGAACACATGTATTTCAAACTAAATATGCTAGGGAAATGCTAAAGAAATTTGGCTTAGAAAATGCTAAGGTAGCATCTACACCTATAGGAACCAATGTGAAAATGGATAGTGACCTTGAAGGGAAAATGGTAGACTCTAAGCAATATAGGAGCATGATTGGTAGCCTACTATACCTAACCGCTAGTAAACCCGATATACTTTTTGCGGTAGGTATGTGTGCAAGGTACCAATCTTGTGCCAAAGAGTCCCATTTGGTAGTAGTGAAGAGGATCCTAAGGTATGTTAAAGGTACCCTCAATGTCGGGCTTTGGTATCCTAGAACCCCTAATGTTGATCTTATTGGATACACCGACTCGGACTATGCGGGGTGTAAGCTAGATAGGAAGAGTACTAGTGGAGGGTGTCAATTCCTTGGGTCTTCCTTAGTTAGTTGGAGTAGTAGGAAACAACCATGCATTGCCCTATCAACAACGGAGGCGGAATATGTGGCAATGGGTGGTTGTGTTTCTCAACTACTTTGGATCATGCACACCTTAGTAGATTATGAGTTACATTATTCCAAGGTCAAAGTCTTGTGTGATAATGTAAGTACAATCAATTTAACCAAGAATCCAGTTCACCACTCTAGAACAAAACACATTGAAGTGAAGCATCACTTCATTAGGGACCATGTGGCAAGGGGAGACATAGAACTACACTATATTGAATCAAAGTCAAACCTAGCCGACATTTTTACCAAGCCTCTTCCCGAATCGGAATTCACATCCTTAAGAAGAGACCTTGGAATGTGTTTTGTAGAAGTATAGGATGAACCTTGGGAGAATAGATTTGAAATAGTGTGCTTGATCCATTAAGATGATACATTTGGTTCACTTGTGCTTGTGGCATAATGTTGAATCATTAAAAGTATCAAAATATGAAAACTAGATCAACCATGGGGAAAGCAAGTGTTTAATCAATGGACACTTTGCCCAAAGATCATGGTTGGACATTTTAAATATTTGAAAATCATTTCATGTCTTATATGTTTTGTCATGAGCCTAGAAGAAATTTGAGTGCATAACTACGTTGAAATATTGATACTTTCTTAGTGGTTTTCAACATTTTTGAAGTTTAGTCAAAAGTCAAGCATGTTTAAAATTTTATATGAACTGATATTTTTCCTTGATAGAATATATAATTTTAAACATGTCTGCAAATTTTTACCAATTTTAGAATTTTCTGAAATTTTTGGGAGGTTTCTGAAATTCGGCAAAAAAACTAAAAATTCTGACTGAAAGTGTATTAGGCAGTCGACTGGCACGCCTGTAATCAGATTCTGAGATTTTTTTTAGAAATCCAAGTTTCTCTCATTTGATGCCATGGGTTAAGGTTGTTTGAGGCAATTGTTTTGATGGTGTCAAAGGGGGAGAATGGATGGTTTAAGTTAGAATTTTGACTTAAAATGGGTTGTTTAAGTTAGTTGTTTTAACTTAAATCTTGGATGATTAAAAATGGATGAAGACATGGGTTAAGGGGGAGGCTACTGATAGGCCCAGAATACTAGATTAAATTGTCACGAATTGTGGAACCATCAGAATTTAAATGTGAATGAATGAAATGCTGGAAACCCTTTTTGCAATCAAAGAACAAAAGCGTAGTAAAGGGGCCACAGGTCATATTTTTCTCGGGGCTAGTTGTCGTGTTTGATTCGTACTTGTATTTATGTGTCGTTTGTGAATTTCGGGTTTCGAATGTCAATTGGGTTTGCAATAGAGAATGAAAGCACACTAATGATAAAGGAAAACCAAATAAAAGACACTCAATTAAGGGAGCTAATCAAGGAGTTGGCACTAAAGAACTTATCTAATGATGAATTTAATCAACCAATGTAAATAGATAGACTTGGAAACAATTCTGAATTCGATTGTAAGGTGTACCGCAGATTAAATTAAACATGCAGAAATTATCCATCAAAACCGAAACATCCACTTAACAATAAATGCATCAATTGAACACATTTGGTACCAAAAGAGAAAATTGATATGCCAAAAGTTGTTATCAAATGCAGGAATTTTATGCAACAACAGATGGGATGCAAAAACCAAACAAAATCATTGAATTCAAATGCAAAGGAATTCTTATAGAGAGCTAAACTGATACAAAAGAAATGCTCAAGCATGCTTGATACGCAAAGGAAAACACTTGTGCCGAAACTGCTACGGTTGTGCCGAAGTTAATGCAAACGGTTCAGAAATACAATGGCTGCAAAAGACTGATTTCAAGCTCTATAACATGCTAGAATTTGCATTCAACTTGGCACAACTAGGGCTGGAATGTCACTTGAAACTTAGTAAAAAAAAATGAAGCAAACTTGATACCAAGGTGAGAACAACTTATGTGCCAAGGATTTGAATTAGCTGCAGCATTGTGGCTGATTAACTCATCTTGAAGGCTAGTCTATCAATGAATAAATTTGCTAGAGTAGATGAAGGAATCCAGGACAAAAACTGCTGAATCAGATTGTACTATCACAGAGCTGAAATGAATGTCGAAAAACAGGGCACAAGTGCAGAAATTCAGCTACAGGTCAGAGCAAAAACAAACAAGCCAAATTCGGATTGAAGGGGCACAAAATGAAACCTTTCAAAATTGATCTTGAAGAGCTAATGTACACCAACACTCGATGTAGACATTTATCAATCAATTCTTGTAGAAAATGGAACTAGAATTGCAGAAATGGAAGGATATGCAGGGAATGAAACTTGCAGAATTCGTATGTAAAAATTCAGATCATGAAGCTGAGATGGGGCTACAATTCAGAAACAAACCAACTGCAAATTAAACTAGATTCAAGCTCAACAATTCATTAATGCTATTTTCAGAAACTTGAATCTGATATGCAGGACAGAACTGAATTCAGAAATGATGATGTGTAGAAATCTGATACGCAAGGATTTAAGTGAAGAACAATCTGAAATTTGGATGTACCAAGCTAAACAAGATTCAGAAATGAAGCTAAGATCTAAAAAAACTTAAACTAACTGAATTAACTCACCGAAAGTGAAACAAACTGAAAATTTCAGAAACTGAAATTTAACTTCAGTAATGGGCTGATACGCAAGGTTTCAAAATGGCACGCAACAATATAAGCTAAAGCAAACTAAAATTTAATTCAATCTATCACCAAACAAGTTCCTAACTTACTGAACTCGAAGAATTTAAGCCTAATTAAGCAGAACAAGGAAGAAAACGAAACTATGGCAGCTGATACAAAGAAATTCAGTAAAGGAAACAGAGTGCAGAATTTAGATTACAGCTAAAACAGAATGAAAATTAATTATCTAAACTACTCCTCAACCCTTCTCAACTCAAGAGCTCCTTGGTCGTCAATCAAGGGAGAACCTCGGACCCGCAAGCTCAACAAATCAGTGAAGACTTTCTCTGCTACCGAATCAGATCAGACCATGCTCAAACTGAAATTTGGCTCCGAATTCTTCAAACTCGCTGTGGTGACTTGCGATTGGGATTAGGGAATGACCGAAACCTTCCAGGGAACCCCTCTGGTCAGCTCGGATGCAGTGGAGATGGAGCACAGCTGAGCTCGATGAAATCGGATAGCAAAACTGTCGAGACCTCGCTGCAACTTTGCTATTGAGCAAAACCAATCCGAAAACTTCACTGAGACTCTCTTCACTAACCTAGCCCTTGCTTTGATGATGGATTGAGGGATCGCGCCTCCTTGATGAAGAAATCTAGCTAAGAAACAGTGAAGAAAAAAACGAAGAAGGAAGCTGCGGCGGAGACGCGACAAAGGGGAAGCTGCGCGATTTTTTTCCTTAAGTAATTAAGCACGGACGGTCCAGATTGATCCACTTCAATCCAACGGCTGATCTTGGTCTGATTTTAGCCAAACTTTGATGATGATGATCTGGGGTCAGGATCTGCCTTGTGGTAGCTCGGATCCTCCAGATTCGCAACGGATGGTCCAGATCAAGCTAATCTTTGAATGGATGCTCTAGAGCCCTCCGAGCTTGATCCAACGGTTGATTTAGCTCTGATTGGAATGAAACCTTCAGATCTTGATCAGGGTGCTTGATCAACCCTAGCCCTAGCTCGGATTGCTTCAGATGATCCCGGATGGCTCAGATCTAGCCGCTTTTGAATCGGACGGCCCATATTTAATCATAATCTTGATAATTCGATCCGGGTCACTTCCGACTCGAGTTTGACCCAATATGCCCTAGATCCTTGAACCTTTGATGCCTACAAAAAATAGATCAAGAATTTAGTGGCCAAATAATCCAATTTTATGCAAATTTGCAATTAAGTCCAAAACAAGAGTAAGTTCTAAAACCTAGGGCAATTTCACAATTTTAGCAATAAAAACATAGGTCAAACATGGATTTTAGCAGCTCAAATAATCAATAAAATGGTGCCTATCAGCTACCTCTTAGGTTTTGATATGTCTTATATGTCTTACATTTTTAATGATTGCTTAATGTTAAGTTGGGCTTGAAAATTAACTTGGATCATGAGTAGAATTGAAAATGGGAAAAGACATGGATTAAGGGGGAGGATACCTCTTAGGTTTTTGATATGTCTTATGTTTTTCAATTGCTACTATTTTTATTGTTATTGTTGATTGGTATTTTATCCCTAAACTTAAACATATTGCCACACATCAAAAAAGGGGAGATTGTTGAGGCAATCAGCCCAAGAATGATTAGGAAGATCATAGTTTTGATGTGTGTGCCAATAAGTTTAAAGTTAGGGTGTTATGTTGTATTTGATATATGTGTGATTGAGTTTGCAGGACTTGGAGAATCATACATGGAGAACACATCCGAGGGACGAGAGCTGAGGGAGGAGGACTTCAAGGGCACACATGAAGGGTGGCATGGAGGCAAGCCAAGGGAAGGCTTGTGTGCGCATCTGAGGGACGAGAGCCAGAGGAAGATGACTTCAAGGGGTGAGCCAAGGGAGTGAACCTGAAGGCACACGTGAAGGAGAGTGTTAAGAGTGGCTGTAAGTGAGTGGGTAGTCGACTGGCCAGAGGGCAGTCGACTGCCAAAACTCACAAAAGGTTTTCAGCATTCTACCAGTTGACTGGCCAAGGGGCAGTCGACTGGTGACCCCCAAAACTAGTCGTTGGCTAGAAATTAATGTTAGGCCAGTTGACTACCCCAGGGGCAGTCGACTGGTGCGGGTCTGGACAGCCTGTGAGGTTGTCCTGCTCTCTTATAAAAAGAGGACCTTTTTGCACGTGAACAGTACATTTTCGTACTGTAACGAAGTGTTGTTCGTGCTTAGAGTCTTCTCATCTTCCTCTCTCTCTAATCATTGCATTCTGTAAGAGGAAGACAACACCTTTGTAAAGGTTTCTCCACCTGAAGGAGATTTTTTATAGTGGAGGTAGAGTACGTGTGTGGATCCTTGGATTAGTCACTCATCTGGGTGGATACCAAGTAAATTCCAGTGTTAGCATTGCTCTCTCTTGTTCTTTGCATATTATTGTTTGTATTGCGCTAACTTCTGTGTAGAGAATTCAACGAAAAAGTGCTATTCACCCCCCCTCTAGCAACATCTTCGATCTATCAAGATGCGCAATCAATTAGACAATGGATTTATCAGAGATGATTTTATTACTGATCTTGAACAATTTATAAACATTGCTAAAAGTCATCCAGAATGTATGGATGGTGTTAAGTTAAAGTGTCCATGTAATCATAGAAAATGCAGAAATACAAATTATCGTGATGAGGATACTATGAGAGTATATATATGTAGAAATGGTTTTATGCCAAACTATTATAACCGGTACTGACATAGAGAACCTTATGAATGAGAATCAAATGGGCCTTCTGTTGGTTCATCATCTGACACTTTTGCTGCACCGCCTGAATCATCAACTAATGATATTGCAATGCAATTAATAGTTCATGATGCGATGAATGCAGTTGATTGTTCCAACATAGATGAAATACCTGCACCTGAATATCAGTAATTATATGAAATGTTAAAGTTTAATGAAAGAGAATTGTGGGAAGACATTTCTTTTGGTCATTCCCAATTATCAGTTATCGCAAGGTTATTAAATATGAAAGATGAATATTATTTTTTAAAAGATGTTATGATGAAATATGTCAATTAATGTTAAAGTTTCTCCTTGCTGATAACTTAATGGTTGATAGTTTCTACAATATAAAGAAATTGGTTAGAGGTTTAGGTTTGTCTATAAAGAAGATTAATTGTTGTATAAGCAACTACATGATCTATTGGAATGAAGACAATGAACTGAGTGAATGCAAAATCTGTAATCACCCCCGTTATAAGAATAGTACTCGTATACCAAGGAAGAAAAAGAAAAATATTACATGGAAAGACATGTATTATTTTTCGTTAACTACTAGACATCAACGTTTATATGACATCTGTTGTTACAGCATGCTACATGATGTGACATCATGAGCATGAGCACAAAGGAGGTATTATATGTCATCTTGTGATTCCCCTGCATAAAAACATCTTGATACCTGTATAACCTTCATTTGCAATGGAATCCCGTAAAGTCATATTGGGACTTTCTACAGATGACTTTTAGTCATTTGGTCAGTCAGGACAATAATATTCATCTTGGCCAATAATATTGACACCGTACAATTTACCACCATGGATGTGCATAAAAGACAAATTTATGTTCCTTACTATACTAATTCCTGGTCCAACCAACCCCAAAGATAAGATAGATATTTTACTTCAAACTCTAATTATTGAGTTGAATGAATTATGAAATATAGGGTCAGTGACTTATGATGTTGCAAGTAAAACAAATTTTTGGTTGCATGCTGCATTATTATGGAAGTGATTTTCCAGTATACTCAATGTTATTTGGATGGAGCATAGCTTGTAAATTAGTATACCCACATTACATAATAGATTCTGATGCATTATCATACCTTGTAGTAGGAAGATTTCTTGGTTTGATAATCAACAAAAAAATTTACCAGTTGACCACCCTTTCAGGTGAAATAAACAAAATTTCCTAAAGAATGTTGTAGTTAGATAAGTCTCCCCAATTCATATTTCAGGTGAAGAAATTATTGAACAAATAGATAGTTATGGCTTCCTACCAGTATCTCAACCTAGTTCTGATGAGATAAATAAATAGATTGTTAAGATGTGTAAGTGTGGAAGAAGAGGAGTATTTTTTTTTGGGAATTACCATATTGGAAGTATCTTCTCATTCGACATAACTTCGATGTCATGCATGTTGAGAAATTTTCTTTGATAATATCTTTAACACTGTGATGAATGTACTTGGAAGAACTAAAAATACTGTAAAATCACATGAGAAATTAAAAGAAGTAGTAAACAGACTAGAGTTGCATATGAATCAAACAACCAATAGATTTCCAAATGCTTGTTATACATTGGACAAAGATAGTAAAGAAATTTTATGTAATTAATTGAGAGAAATAAAATTTCTTGATGGGTATACATCAAATATGACTCAATTCATAGATATGAACAAGTTGAAGATGTTTAGAATAAAGAGTCATGACTGTCATGTGTTCATGCAAAGACTTATTCCAATAATTTTCATAACTTACTTCTACAAAACATTTGGTAAACACTTACAAAATTGAGTCTATTTTTTAAAAATTTGACAGGAATGTGTATTATGATAGATAATATACTTCGGCTAAAAATAGGCATTTCTCTCATACTATGTAATCTAGAGCGCATATTTCCACCAAGTTTTTTTATTCAATGGAATATTTACCGATACATTTACTATACGAGACACAAATAGTTGGTCCTATGTAGTACAAATGGATGTATCCATTCAAACGATTTCTGAGAAAATTAAAGAATAATATTCATAACAAAGCAAGAGTTGAGGGGTCAATATGTAATATCTATCTGGTGGAAAAAGCATCTTTTTCTGCTCCTATTATTTTGCTGACAATGTGAAAATCAGACATCATAAGTATCTTAAAAATTCTGATTATGCTCAACTGAATGGCCCATCAATGTTTTCTATTTTCAAATTTCCTGGTAAGTCAATGGGTGCATCTGTTTCTAGATGGTTAACTGAACAGAAATAAGATATTGCAAGAACATACATAATCTTAAACTGTGATGAGGTTAAATCATACATAAAGTAAGTTGACTTCTCTAATGATTCAGTTATCCTATTTTAATTATTTACTTGATATCCCAATTGTCTTAAAATATCCCTCTTTTACAGCTTGTATAAATAACAACTATATATACAAAATCCATCACTGGGTGCAAGTGAGGTCGCTGAAAAGTTAGAGGCCGAATTTACATTATGGTTTGAAATATATGTAAGTTGTAACATCATCAGAAAATTAATATGTTTATGTCTATTCAGTCCGATTCTAATTTATATTATTTATGTAGGTGAAAGACCATAAAATATCAAATGTGCAAGATAATAGAATAATGAATCATGCATCAGGATCACTCCGTAAAATAAAGGTTTACTCTGGATACTATGTTAATGGGCTAAGATTCCACATGGCAAAATGAGATTCACGGATTAACATATAATTTTGAAGTTTGTGTTAAAGGATATATCGACAACAATAACATAGAGTATTATTGTGCGATTGGTGAGATTAATAGAGGGGGTGAATACTGATTCAAATTTTTCAGATTCAAATCGTGAGTAAACGCAGTGGAAATAAAGAAATCAAGACAAAACAATGTTGAGGCAATCTATGGTCCGGAGTGACCATGTGTTTTGATGTTTGGGCAAAGGGTTTAAGTTAGGTTTTCCCTTGTGTTATAATATGTGTATATTGAGTGTGCTGGTTATGCATGTTTACATATATTGACCTAGCTAGACGGCTTTGGTATGGAGAAGGGTGGCATGGAGACAAGTTGGAGGCTTGTGTGCACCCGAGGGGCCTTGGATAGCAGGGATGATGAGCCGAGGGGCGCGGTCTTCGAGGCATACATGAAGGATGACATGGAGACAAGCTGGAAGCTTGTGTGCATCCGAGGGACGGGAGCTAAAGAAGAAGAGGGCGCGAAGACAACAGTCAAGGCTGCTGGTGAAGAGTCAGCTAAAGTCACGAAGGGACAAGAGCCGAGGGAGGAGGACTCCAAGGGTAAGCCAGGAAGTGGACTTCAAGGGCACACGTGAAGGGTGGCATGGAGGCAAGCCAAGGGAAGGCTTGTGTGCGCATCTGAGAGACGATAGCCAGTGGAAGAGGACTTCAAGGGGCAAGCCAAGGGAGTGGACCTGAAGGCACGCGAGGAGGAGTGTCTTCGTAGTGAGTAGGAGTGTGTTTGTAAGCTGGGCAGTCGATTGGGAATATAACAGTCGACTGCCAGCAAGCACAGAAACTCACAGAAGGGTTCTGACCCTCGACCAGTCGACTGCCCTGGGAGCAGTCGACTGGTATGTAGCCAGAATTCAAACGTTGGGTTGTCAACGGTCGAATCTGAGTGGGGGCAGTTGACTGCCCTGGGAGCAGTCGACTGCCAGCGTGAGTTTCAACCTTGAGTTCTATTTAAAGAGAACTCGGTTTGGGTTAGGAGCTTTGACGAAATAAGCTTGGTTAGAGCTCATTAGTAGTCTAAGTGCTCAGATAGTGTACTCAAGGTTGTGGCGAGGTTTCTCCACCCACAAGGAGCTACGCGAGCTAGCCGGAGGGCATCCGGGGAGTGATCCGCCGAAGGATCGAGGGATCGTCCACCTCACGGACTATCGTGGAGTAGGAGTCTTCATCTCTGAACCACGTAAATAGGTTTGTTAGCGTTGTTTGTTTGTTTTAGTTTAGTTTCTATTGTATTTCCGCTTGTGCACTGACAACGTAGGAGGAACAAACCGAAAAGTGTTATTCACCTCCCCCCCCCTCTAGCAACCATCAACGATCCAACAAACAATGCTAACAGCTTTGTTTTTACTTGGTTCGGAGTTTGTGACGGCTCCTACTCCAAGGCCCATCGCCTTTTGCCATTTTCATTGGGCAATTCTATAAGTCGCAGAAATGTTACAAAATATGCAAGTTTACATCGTCGGAGTAGTGTGTCGTCGATCTTGGACTGTTTCAGAGCAGCAAACTTGAGCACAGAGAGTGTAGAAAATTGATTCAAGTTGATGTTGAAAACTGAGGCTTGAAACCCCTTATATACAGGCACTTGGGCGCCCGCTGAGTGCTCTGGGGTACCTGAGTGTTGACGTGGCGCGTCCAATCAGCAGCCTCTAACTCAGCCTCGCCTAGGATGAGTTTGTGCTCTGGGGCGCCCGAGACCTCTAGGGCGCTTGTATACTCGGGCACCCGCTTCCTCTCGGGTGCTTAATCTCTTGGGCGCCCGAGATCTATCGTGCACCCTAGAGGCTGCTAATATCCAAATCTTCAGCTGCATCAAAGGGTTAATCCGAAATACAAATAACATGTAAAATATATTAAAATAAATTGCATGTTCGACAGCCGGAGTTGTCCAACTGACTTTGTATTTCAACATGAAATTCTAGGTCGGACTGACGCATACTGTTCCCTCTTTCGGGGAACGCGTCCCCACGTACTCTACTCTGGAGAAGATACCTTTTGCCAACCAGCACCTCCAGTTGGAATTTTGCTCGACCTCCAAAGCTTCTGGATCTCAAGACGTTCGTATCTCGACCCGTCTCTACTTCTGTCCATTGTCCTCGCTCAGCTAAGACTTCTACCCGATCTTCCAGATCAGGTCTTCGTTGCCCAACCCCCGGTCAGGTCTTCGATACCCAGCCCTCGTCTAGGACTTTGTGCCTAGTCCTCGACTAGGACTTTGTGCCTAGTCCTCGACTAGGACTTCGTGCCCAGTCCTCGACCAGGACTTCGTGCTTAACCCTGCAGGTCAAGACTTTGTGCCTAAATAAACTACGACTTTCCTGCACACTTAGTTAAATATGATAGATCACAAAACTTACTTAATATTGAACCCTTTGTCATTATCAAAATTAGGTTCAATCTGGTACTTCTGGCACCAATAATCTCCTCCTTTTTAGTTTATGGCAACCTAGTTCAAAAGTTATGTTAAAATAGATAACAAAGTATCAAAAGCAGTTAAAGAAATGTAGTTCAACATTTTTTTCAAGATTAAAGCAATTTTATCAAGGTTAAAAATATTTCAAAAAATAGACTTTCAAATTCCCCCCTTGATAAGTAATCTCCCCCTTGATATGTTAGGTTTTGAAACATTTGGGTTTTTTTAAAAAAACTTATAAATTTGAAAGAATGCATGAAGCTCCCCTTGATATAAAATTCTCCCCTTGAGGCTTAAAAAACAAGTAATTTTTAATTTGAAAAAGTTTCTGATTACATTAAAAAATTCTAAGTATTACTTTGAAAATGTTCTAAGTGAAATTGAAATTTTAACTTTGAAAAATTTTTAACTTTTTCTTTTTTGAAAAAATAGAGTTTTTGAAGAAGCAGAGTACTAAGTAATATTTTAAAAAAAATTAAAATTCATTTGCATACTTAGGAAAACAATCATTTGCAAACATAAAAAATTTTATTTGAAAATTAACTTTTTAATTTTAACTTTTTCTCTATTCTCCCCCTTTGTCATATGTCAAAAAAAATTTGAAGAAAAAATCTTTAAAAACTTTACTTTTCTTTATTCTCTCCCTTTGATGTAAAAAAGAAAATTGGTTAAGGAGAAAGAAAAGAAAAAAAAACTTTAAAAAATAGGTATCAGAGCCCGTGAATTTTGAAAATATAAGTAAATTTTAAAAAAAATTAAGTTAACGGGAAAAAATTAATAATGCCAAAAATTATTTTCAAGGAAGCAAGTAAGATGTTCTAAGTAATAATTTGGGGATAGATAAACAATAAATAATAAAAAAACTAATGTAGAAAAATAAAATTTGAACCAAGTTAATTTATCCATTTGAGTCCAAGCATGATTTGAGTCTAAGCATTCAAAAGTAAATAAGCATTAATTTTGAAAAATAAATAAAAAATAAATCTGTGGGCCCTGTCTAACCCAGTGTATTACTTATTAACTGTTATAAAATAGTAGCATTCGCTTGGGTTAGTCAAGTTAAGTAGTCTGATAAAGTTAGACTTTCTAAGCTTGATTGCTTAAATTGATTGATGTTCAATTATATTTATTGACCCACTAATTTTGATACACTGACTTAAAGCATTTTGAGTTAAGGCAGAAGCCTAAGCATCTCAACCTAATCTAAGTTGTCAAGCAAAGTAGTCCTAATATGCTTGTGAGATGCTGGCTTCTAAGTTTATAGGAGCATGCAAACTAGGGGTTAATCCTAGACTAAGTCCATAATGTATAAGTCCCTAATTCCGAGGGAGGTAAGTTTTTGAAGACTAATTTGAAAAATAAGTAAAACATTTAAAAAATCATGATTTTGAAAAGAAGATAAGTTTTGAAAATAGCTAATGAATATGATTAAGAAAAAATAATAAATAAACCTATTCAACTTATCACAATTAAATAAGAAAGACAAGTCAATAGAAGTCAACCAGAGTTAATCATGTCAAAAAAAGAAGATAGGTCAACAGTCAAGTCCAAATCCACCCAAAGTCAGATACAAATCAAGAAGATGAGCTCGGATGCCATAATCAAAGCATAGCCATCAGCTCTGCATGTCGGGATTGATTTGCCTCTAGTCTCTCAGCGTGTTGGGCCTGGTCTGCATCCATCCTCTCCATATACTAGGCCTCCATCTTCTCCTGTAGACTATGAATCTCCTGCTCAAGTCGGGTAAGATGCTAGTCCGTAGTCAAAGGGAGTGGTGGTGGCGGAATCTGCTGTAGCTAAGCCTCGAGCTCGACAGCGAAGTCGTCGTCCTCTGGATCATCTTACGGCGGAGCTCCCTGTTGTCTCCATGAGATGACCCTAGTGGCCGAGACGTCTATCACAGCTAATAAGAAATTCCTAATCCCTACCTCATCGAACTCGGTCATAGTGTTAACCTCGCCAGCATAAATATCGCGCCTGATTGGAAGAGTGCGGTCAAGATGTGGCAATAAGGTGTCCGAACTCTCGAGCAGGTAGAGATACTAGACGCGTAGATGATAGTCTAGAAAATATGGAGTCCAATGTCTATATCGAAACGGTGAATCAAAGCATAAAATAGGAAGGAATGGAAAGGTCTCATAACCGCTACATCTCGAGAAGTAAGTAGTAGAATGCAGCGGACCAAAACTCGATAAAGTGCGTAATCTTAAATACACAGGTCGAGGGATCAGAAGTTAGACACAGTAGGATCTCTCTCACCCCCAAAAAAGTAATTGTAAAGTGTATCAAGGGTGATGTGAGAGTAAGGAGCAAAAAAAGGAAGATCCCTAGGAGGGTAGTAGATGAACGTGGACTCAGAGAATCGTAGTCCAAGAAAGTGAGTAAACAAGGCATGGGTAATGGTAAGATTGTGGGCTTGGATCATGGTAGAATAGCTAAGATCATTATCCTTGACCGAGTTGTTATAAAATTCTGCACATAATGTGGTATTTATTGGGCTATTGCAGTAGACTAAATGGTCAAGTTGATAGTGGTTAATGACCTCAACAGCTAAGGGACATGATTGAGTAAAGAAGTCTCTACTAAGATAGTGGTTTTTAAGTGGTTTATAGATAGTGGTTCTAAACTTATTAAAGAGAGCTAGTGATGGAAACCTAGGGTCAGGACTAGGCTCGGCAGTGGGGTTAGCCTCAGTGACACGACGTTTACTAAATAGAAAAATAGCATAATAATTAAGCAAAAAATTGGAAATTAAGGAAAAAAAATTAGATTAGAATTTTACCGAGGAGGCATAGTCGAATATTAATTAGAGATGATGACCCTCGTTTGATCATGATCACTTGGACAAAATTTAGAAGGGAAAAGATAGGAGAAAAGGGTGTTTTGAAGGGCTTTGAGGCGCCTTGAATGGTGTTGGGAGGGAGCTGCCCAGTGGCTTTTATAGCCACCGGCCAGGCGCCCGAGTGCCACAAAGGGTGCCTGGGTCAGAAAAAATGAGGTACTCGAGTGAGTACTCGAGCGCCCAGGGTTAGAGTGGTGCCCCTAGTTTTGCAAAACCAAGAGTACCTCGAAACACGTGCAAAGGCAAGTTAAAAAAGGATTGGGCGTCCGATTGACCATGGTTTACCAGAAAAAAAATACAAACAACCACACAATAAAGTTCAAATAATTTATTAATTATGTTCATCAAATTTATTAATTTTTATTAAGGATTAAGTTAATTTTTGTTAACTGAGAACATATTAAATTAATTTTTAAAAAAATTAAGTTAAGTTTAAATTTAAAAAAAATTAAGTTTGAATTGAGTTATGTTTAAATTTGATTAATTAAATTTGAAAAAAAAAGTTAAGTTTAAATTTAAAAAATTAAATTTGAATTTTTAAAAAATTAAGTTAAGTTTAAATTTGAAAAATTAAATTTGAATTTTTGAAAAGTTATGTTAAGTTCAAATTTTGAAAAATTAAATTTGAATCTTTGAAAAACTAAGTTAAGTATAAATTTTGTAAAATTAAATTTGAATTTTTGAAAAATTAAGTTAAGTTTAAATTTTGAAAAATTAAATTTGAATTTTTGAAAGACTAAGTTAAGTTTAAATTTTGAAAAATTAAATTTGATAATTTGAAAAACTAAGTTAAGTTTAAATTTTAAAAAATTAAATTTCAATCTTTGAAAAACTAAGTTAAGTTTAAATTTTGAAAAATTAAGTTTGAATTTTTGAAAAATTAAGTTAAGTTTAAATTTTAAAAAATTAAATTTGAATTTTTGGAAAATTAAGTTAAAAATTATTTTTAATTTTTGAAAAATTAAGTTAAGTATTTTAAGTTTACAATTTTAAGTATGGTAAAATTTTAAATTCGATTAAGTAAATTAAAAGTAAAATTGATTTGATGTGTGGAGTTAGTTGGGTTAGACTAATCATTTTAGGTCATAAACATCTCACGTATTTCTAGGTGATAAAATAGATAAACTTTATCTGTTTTGTGAGATGCATCAAATTTTATCTTTGAATTTAAATTAAAAACTATGATTTGATTGAACCTTAAGTTAGATTCATGTTTAACAAGTAGTAAATTGAAAATAAATTTCGATAATTGGCTTCCAGGTCTTGGCGAAACATAGGGACCTTCTTGGATATTGGAGCAACGACCATTTCCTAGACAAAGTCTTTTAAAGAAATTTTATTTTCAAGTTACTCTTTGAGAAACCTTGTCTAACTAGTCAAGGATGTGGCGAGGTAGCTTCAGCTAATTCCACCGGGCTAAAAAGATAAAATAGGGTACGTCTTACCCTACCTAACTCCTTAGACAGGCTTTCCTAAAGTACTATCAGCTCGCCGCACCCTAATACTAGATTGTGCAAGTTTCAATCAAGTCAGGTCCTTATCTAACTGTTTTTATTCCTAAGCATGGCAATTTTACAAACAAATAAATAAACAAATATTCAAGCAATTTTTTCAAACATGCAAAGAAATCATCTAATAATAAAAATATTTTTTCTATTGGCTCCCCGGACTAAAGTCTCGATATGGACTATATAGGAAATGAATTTTGTCCTTGGGGATCTAATAGTGATTTGGTCCTGCTTGATTAGTCAAGCTATGTTTAGGGACTCATGCTTGGACTCGGGTGCTAGTATGGTTCAACATTGAATAGTAATACCGTGATTTGGTTTTGTACCCAAGTCCGGATCGGTTAAGAACAACTTTCTATTTTCCATGAACCATATCAAGATTCTTGGAACCTGAAGTAAACTACTCTAGGGCAACTCCAAGTTCCCTGGCTTGAGTTTTCAGGGAGGAATTCTCTTCCTCAAGTTGTTAGACTTGATCTGAGGTTCTTTCCTGAACAGTCTCAATCAAGAAGCTTGAGTTAGCCTCCTCCTTAAGGGATTTTGCCTCCTTTTGGAGGGACATGGATTTGGCCAACTTATGTGATAGATAGGATATTAAATCATATAAATCAGATTCAGGGAAACCTCTTACAGTGATTTGACCATTTTCTAACATTGAAAGTATTCCAATTCTGTGGCTTTCTTCCGACTCTGCTTCAGATTCGGACTTGGTGTCGAGTTATTCTTATGTCGTTAGCGCGAGGAGGTTCAAGTGGGGTACTTCTTCTTCGACTTCCGAGGATGACTCGTCTTACGTAGCTTGGAGTGTCTTCTTTCTTCGTTGCTTCTTTGCCTCCTTTAAGATGGGGCACTCTGATTTGAAGTGGCCCTTCTTGTTGCACCCATAATAGGTGATCTTCGTCTTACTTTTTTGGCTCGTGCTTGGTCCAGTCGGATCATCCTGTGACTGAACCAACTTCTTCTTTCTCTGACTTGTTTTTCTTGAACTGGGTCTGAAATAACTTGACTAGCTCGATATAGTCGAAGTCTTCTTCGTCAGATTCCAAGTCAGAATCGGACTCGGGTTTTGGTTGCGACTTTTTCTTCTTAATTTTACCTGCAATAAATGCAATACCTTTCTCGACCTAAGTAGTATTAGTCTGTTTATGTAATTTAAGTTTAGAAAATAACTCATCTAAGTTAATTTTAGAAAGATCCCTTGAAACTTTGTAAATATCTACCATAGATACCCATAAAGTATTTCTTGGGAACGAGTTAAGTGCATACCGTATCAAGTCTCAGTTCTCTACCTTATGGTTGATAGCGTGAAGACCATTCATCAGCTATTAGATGCATCCGTGAAGTTGTGTAGCAGTTTCACCTTCTTGCATCTTTATATTGTAAAGCTTGTTCAAGAGCAGATCCCGGTTGCTTATCTTCGTATCAGAAGTCTCTTCGTGAAGCTCAATCAACTTGTTCCAGAGCTCCGTCGTACTGTTAAAGAGGCTGATGCGGTTAAATTCCTCCTTCATGAGGCCACACTGGAGAGTCTGAGTAGACTTGGCATCAACTTCTATTTTCTTCTTCAAGGCAGCATCCCATTCAGTGTATCCTTGAAGTTCTCCTTATGCATTTTTTGGGATTTTCAGACCAGCCTGGATAATGACATTCCACCTATGTTTTCAGGTGAACTTCCATGTGGCTCTTCCAATAGCTAAAATCTTCTCCTAAGAAGAGAGGAGGATGGGCAGTGTTGTATCTTTCTTGTTGGGCCATTTAGAATAGAGAATGCTAAAAGACAGAAACAACAAAATTTGTCCCAAGACTTGGTCTTGAATTAGTAGTGCAGGAAGAAATATAAGAAAAAGAAATCTCGAGTGGTGTTGCACTAACTTCGAGAAATGAAAAATTTAGGATCGAAAAAGAGAGAAAATAAAATATCAGAAATAGGCAAGAATACCTTTTCTGATTAAAAAAATCAAAAAATCCAAAAATCAACTCAACTGGTTGTTTCATCTATATGAGCAACCCACTCTGATACCACTTATGGGATTGGTGAGATCGATAGAGGGGGGATGAATATCGATTCAAAATTTTCGGATTCAAATCGTGAGTAAACACAGCGAAAATAAAAAAAATCAAGTCAAAACAATGCTAACAGCTTTATTTTACTTGACTCAGAGTCTGTGACGACTCCTACTCCAAATCCCATGGTCCTTGACCATTTTCATTGGGCAATTCTATAAGTCACGGAAATGTTACAGAATATGTAAGTTTAAGTACAGAATAAAAAATAAATTATACCGACAACACTTGCTTGAAAAAGAAAAGAAGGTGTTACGTCATTGGAGCTGCGTGTCGTCGATCTTGGACTGTTTCGACACAGCAAACTTGAGTATAGAGAGCATAGAAAATTGATTCAAGTTGATGTTGAAGACTAAGGCTCGGGAACTTGGGCGCCCGAGTGCCCATAGGGGCACACCCATGTCACCAATCTTGCTGCGTCGTGATCCACTGATAAATTCCAAACATTTTCCTTCTCGAGAGCCTGAGTGCTCTAGGGCGCCTGAGTGCTGACGTGGTACGTCCAATCAGCAGCTACCAACTCAGCCTCGCCCAAGTCGAGATTTGCGTTATGGGGCTCCCGAGACCTCTCAGGTGCCTGTATACCCGGGTGCCCGCTTCCTCTTGTGCGCCTAACCTCTTGGGCGCTCGAGACCTATCAGGCGCCCCAGAAGCTGCTGATGTCCAAATCATCAGTTGCATTACAGGGTTAGTCCAAAAAACAAATAACATGTAAAATATATTAAAATAAGGTGCATGTTCGATAGCCGGAGTTGTTCGATCCTAACTTTGGATTTCAAAATGAAATCCTAGGTTGGACCGACACCTATTGTTCCCTCTTTCGGGGAACGCGTCCTCACCTACTCCACTCTGGAGAAGTTATCTTTTGTCAACTAACACCTCCAGTTGGACTTTTACTCAGCCTCCGAAGCTTAGAGATCTCGAGATGTTCGTACCTCGACCCGTCCCTACTTTTGTCCATTGTCCTAGCTCGGCTAAGACTTCTGCCCAATCTTCCAGATCAGGTCTTCGGTGCCCAATCATCGGCGAAGACTTCATGCCCAGTCCTCAACCAGGACTTTGTGCCCAGTCCTCGACCAGGAGTTCATGCTCAACCCTGCAAGTCAAGACTTCGTACCTAGACAAACTAGGATTTTCCTATACACTTAGATAAATACGTTAGATCACAAAACATATTTAACTTTGAACTCTTTGCTATTATCAAAACCAGGTTCAATCTGGTACTTCTGGCACCAACATTTATTACTATGGCAGACTTGAAGAAATCATAAAGATTGAATATCCTACATTACCTATAAAATAGTGTGTTGTTCAAATGTTCATGGTATGATCCGACTCCAAAAATAGGTACAAGAATACATCCAAACTATAAATTAGTGGAGGTTAATAAAAATAAAAGGTTCAACAAATTTGAACCTTTTATTTTTGGGGTACAAGTGAGTCAGGTTTTTTATCTTGAATACCCTAAGAAAAGAAGAAGATCTAGTGAATAGTTGTTTGTTTGTCGAATGAAGCCTCGGTCGACTATAAAAATGTCAAACACCATCACTGCTCAAAATCATGGTGCATTTTAGAATAATGAAGAAGAGAGACATTTAGTTGATTCACAACTCCCATCCACATCTGATTTACTTGTAGATGTTGATGTAACTTATGAGGATATATATGATGGAGAGATATCAAACAGTGAGGACCTTGTTGAATTATCAGAGTCTAGTGAGGAGGACAAAGATGTCAATAATATTTAATATTAGCATTATTGTTCATCAAGTAAGTTATGCTTTCATATTGTTTTGTATTTTTATTATCATGTTAGTCACCTTTATTATGATGTGTTGTAATATATTATTTTACAGACATTTCTATGGCAGAGCAGCAAGTAATAGTTCCCCGTGGCCATCATGTTTTACGAGCTATCAGAGAAGTGTAAGTATTTGTTGTTATTAGTAATTAATGTTCATATATTATTTTTAATATCTTATTAATATGTTTATGTTTTATGCATTTTTACTCAAGATAGCCATCAAGTTTCCAATTATATCACCAGTAAATTTAAAGAACGAGCATGAAGATCTACAACATGGAAGCATGTAGATCACGAAATGAAAACATTTTATTATAACAAATTTGTGGTAAGTAAAATCAATATATATATATTTGATTTTTATAATATATTCACTCATTACTATGCTAAATTTTTAATTTATAATTGTAGAAAAGATATACATAGGAGGAGGTCCAGGAGGAGATTTTTAAAGTAACATAGAACATTTATTGTGCTAAGTTTTATAAAGACTACTTCTATTATGTCAGATAAATCCGACGTATATTTTTGAGATATGAATTGCATGGATGGCCACCTGGGCTGAACAGAGGCGGAAAGAAAATGTCGATAAGCCTCGAGCTAATAGAAACTCTGAGTCAGGTGGCCCGAGTACCGGAACTGCTCGACATACGTCTGATTCCAAATCTATGGTTAAGCATGCTCTTGATTTGGTGAGTTTAATTTAAAGTTAATACAAAGTGCAATTTTTATTTATTATTATACTTGTATAATATTTGCCTAATATATTTGTGTATACAAGAATGAGAGCTAGCTCAACTACCCACCAATATGGAGGTCGTTGTGAAGACCCACAAAAAAAAAGATGGCACATTCATTTTTATTTTGCTTACCTTTAGTACTTGTCATGAATTAATTAGTAATCATATTATATTTCACAATACCGGTAGAAATCACTGAAAGAGTCGCTTAGGCATCTCAGCCTATAGTAGAGAGGGGAGAGTCACAATCTCTATCCATCAACGCACTTAATGTCATATATTATAATGTTGTCGGTAGACGGACAAAAAACTCCACCCTCTATGGCCTTGGCTCTCAGACCAAAGTTGCATTTGATGATCGCTTAAGAACTCTGAGGGGTCGTGCTAGTTACCGTTCATCTTATTCTAATGAGATGCATAGGATATTAGAAGAAAATCGAAACTTGTGCACTCAAGTTCAATCAATGCAAGGAGAGATAGCGGAATGGATGACCGCTGAGAAAGAGAGGAGGGCTATTGACGAAGCAACAAGGCCTATTGATAATGCAAGGAGAGATGAGGTGCACCAAAAGCTTATGGCAAAAAATAGAGAATTCATGAGTCATATACGATTTCTCCTAGTTTCTTTGCCTCGTCTGCCGTCATAGGAGACTCCCTCTGACCCATTGATTAATTTTTTTTTAGTTATGTTCAATTATATATTAATTTTTTTATTTATGAATAATGTATCGTAGGACGTGTATTTTTTATTTTTCATATATTAAACCTTGAAAAATATATTTGTTCTATTTATGTAGATTAATATATTGATTTGGTTTTTGTTTAAGGACTCCTCTGTGATATTTTGTTTATCTCCAATCTTATCTACTATTTTATTCAAGTATTTTTTTATTACAGTTAAAAATAGTTATACAGTCCATGTAAAATATATAATTATATATTATTTTGATCATAATATATTATATTTTAACTTTTTGTGAGTTTTTTTATATCGATCTTATTATGGACGGATAGTGTTAGACTTCTATATTGATTTGTAAGTTCTTTTTATATGGTTGAATTCATATTTAGATACTTTAGTACTGTGTTTAGATATTTTAATTTATGTATTTAGATGTTTAGATATTTTAGTTTGTGTTTAGATACTTTAATTTATTTTTTCTTTAGATTCTTATTTGAGTTTATAAGTTTATGTGTGTTTTGATATGTGTGTGGATGTTTGGATGTGTTTGGATATGTTTTGGATGTAATTGAATATGTTTGGATATGTTCTAGATGTGATTAGATATATTTGTATGTTGTGATTGTTTAAATATATAAATTGTACGTATGATAATCCTAAATATAAATAAAACCATATAATTTTTTTAAAATTCCGATGAAAATGTATTTCTGTCGGAAAATATCGAAACAGAATTTTCGACGGAAACAAGTTTTTCGTCGAAAATTTCCTACGGATATAGCAATTCCGTCGGAAATTTCCGACGGAAAAGTTGTTTCCGTTAGCGTCGGAAATTTCTGATAGAAATAGTTGATTCCATTAGAAATTATCCAACGGAAAATACTATTTCTGTCGACATTACCGTCCGACAGAATTTTATTTCCGTCGGAATAAAAACTATTTCTGTCGACATTACCGTCCGACGGAATTTTATTTCAACAGATCAATATTCCATCGGTAAATGTATCGACGGTACGAAATTTTTAACGATAATATGTTACCGATGGATTTTATGCCAACGGAGAAAATTCCGTCGATAACTACATTTACCAATAGAATTCCGATAGAAATTTCTATCGGTAAAATTGATGATTTTTATAATATCATGTATTAGTCATTAGTTCATCCCACAGAGACGGATTTCTACCGCATCATGCACGATATAATAATGAAAGTACAAGCGAAATAATGTCACTTTCTGCCTGTCTAGCACTCAATCTTATAATACAGGGGAGTCAACCAGTCTCCTAGTTACTCGTACCAAGCTCCCCTACTTTCTCGCCAAGCTTACGATTCCCATGAGAATGCGCATAATTAATAAATATGCATTTATCAATTATATATAAAAAGAATCATATATAATTAATAAATTGGAAAATGACAGGTACCTGTCTGAAATATATTCAACGTGATTCAATATGCGCATCAATTGGGCGCGGGGATCTAGTAAGTCATCGCCGTGAGTGGCAAGCAAATTGGTGACTCGTGTTTTAGCATTGACGTGCAACTTGTTCGTGTTTTAGCAGCCACCCAGCTGCGTGAACTGCCAAACAACGAGGATGGCAATGCATTCAGAATTGTCAGACTAAAATGCTGCGATAACAACGACTTTCTTTTTTATTATTATTATTATTATTATTATTATTATTATTATTATGCTTGCCAATTTATTGCCCCATTTATCAGTGATTTTGTAGTCAATTTATAGTGAAATACAAATGTCAATTTAGAGTTAATGAAGTGTATTTAAGTCAATTACGACTTTTCGAAGAGAAACTAAGAAAAATTTAAACATGGGATTAATTTGTCATTTTAAAAAAATATCAAAAGGTTCTAAGTCAAACATGGGGTGAACCATTGTCTACACCGATCCTGAGAGCATAGTTAACAATGTTGGATCAGATAGTAAATGAATTTGGGATGACTAATTCGGTCCTATAAAAATTTTTCATTGATCATCAAGGTAAATCGGGAAGTACTCGTGATGGACGGTTTAGAAGCCCAGTGTCCTAGGGTTCGCGCCCCATTTGGAGAAAAAATTCCTGTAAATACGTCATAGCTAGGGATCGAATCATGGATACCTAGGATAGCAACTAGTCGTCCTACTACTGCACTATAGCACCGGGAGTTGAGAGCATTGTTAACAAGAACCTATACTTGACACCATTTATATATTGATGTCATATAAATGTGTTTTCAAATTTACATATATGATATTAGTCATGCCGTTATACTCCCCCACTTGTAACGCCCGAAAGTGTCTTGGTAGCTCATCTTGAAGGATGCTCCTCGATGGGTCAGGGCATCTTCTGGTGAGGCAACGACGTCGCTTCAACTAACCGTGATGGTGGCTGAGTTGGTGAGTTAGTTCTAGGCGACAAGGGCTACAGGGGTTACCCTTGCAATACTGTCTGCACCATTACCATTACCAATTTGTTGAAATCCTTCGTCACCACAGGGATAACGTTGGGTCTTTCAATGTCATCCTTCTCAACGTCATAGTTCAGGTCTTAACTCAATGTTTTCACAGACGACATCAATTTAATCATGCATGGGAACACCGACGAACGAACCATCGATGAGTTGGCATTGAAACCAACCTAACCGCCCATCGCTTGATGACAACGAGAACTAATGAAGAGATTCGTCTATCTTGGATAGAAAAAGGATAGAGGAAGAGGGTTAGAATGATGGTCAAGGGGTTTCTACTGCACCTACTTCGATGCTCAAGCTAGATAACGAGAAGAAGAAAAGTAGTAAGAGGAGCTAGCTATAATTAGGGTTTTGATGTGTGTGTTCATGTACCTCTAGCCGCTAAAGGACTACCTTTTATAGTTCCCCTCCTACAAGATTATTATTTGCTTCCTGAAATATTTCTAGTTCCTCAATTTGCGTGAATATTATTTCCTTCCAGCAATAGTCCTAAATTCCAAAATCCATGTGAGCCTTATCCCTTTCCTGAAATAGTCTTGAATCTCGAAATTCATGTGGGTATTATATTTTTCTGGAAATAGCATTGAATCCCAAGTCAAGTCACCAAGTAGACAAGTATGAGTGCACCTAGGAGTCAAAGATACCATAAAGTCAGGCGACAAGGGGACGGTGTTGGTGCAATCTTTGTTAGATCAGGGTTGACCTAGTTTGACTAGGCTCGGGTGAGCTTATGTCTGGTAAGCTTGGTGAGCTTAAGTTTGAATGTTTCGATGTTTGATAATGATATTTAAATATCGTGTGAGTCAAGTGGGTCAAGGTTAACTGGAGACTTGACTGGAAGAGACATAGTGGGACTAGGTGAAGTCCAGGTGGATCGGAGAGATCGTACGCTGGCACAGGAAAAGTCCTAGTGGAACTAGGCACACCTAGTGGGATTAGGTGAAGTCCAGGTGGATCGGGGAGATCGCACGTTGGCACGAGAAAAATCCTAGTGGGACTAGTCACACCTAGTGGGACTAGGGGAAGTCCAGGTGGATCGGGGAGATCGCACGTTAGCATGAGAAAAATCCTAGTGGGACTAGGTGAAGTCCAGGTGGATCGGGGAGATCGCAAGGTCGCAAGGTGAAAGTCTACCAAGAGACTAGACCTAACTTGAGTATTAGGCAAACCTGGTTGGGAACTAGGTTAAGTCCTAGTTGGGAACTAGGCAAGGAAAAATCCAAGTTGGTCAAAATGATGATCGGACATTTGGTAAGGAAGTCCTAACAGGTCATGGTTGACCAGGGTTAGGTAAAGGAACCCTAACTTAAGCTAAGCAAGTTAGGGTTGAGCAATCGATTAGGTAATCGGTTGGGTTGTTGTCTCGCAACAAAAATAAGCGGGCCGTAATCAATTGCGTAATTGATTAAGGCGGACCGTAATCAATTGAGTAATTGATTAAGGCGGACCGTAATCGATTGGGTAATTGATTAAGACGAACCGTAATCGATTGAGTAATTGATTGAGAGAAATGAGTTGCGAGAACAGAAGCTGGCTGAATCGATTGGGTAATCGATTCAGCCTTCTCTTAATCGATTGGTCAATCGATTAAGGTGTCTGGTAATCGATTGGTCAATCGATTAAGGTGTCCAGTAATCCATTGGGCAATCAATTACAGCAGTTTTGCTCGAGAGCACAAAAGGTACTGAATCGATTCAGCAATCGATTAAGAACTTCTTAATCGATTGGCTAATCGATTAAGCTTCAAAAAATAGCCGTTGAACGGCTAAGTCTGACGTGGTAATCGATTAGGGAACCCTAGGCGTCGGGTATATAGGGTTTTTACGCAGGTTTGAAGCTTATCGCTCGTGCATCTCTTCAACGATTCTCCTCCTCCCTCATCGCCATTTCAAGTAAGGCCTTGGAGCTTAGTGATGCATTTCCAAAGATCAAGAGGCGATTCCAAGCTTGAAGAGAGCAAAAAAAGCAAAGAGAGCTAAGTTGTGTAAATCTTGTAAGATTTCTATTGTATTTGCTTGAGTTTCTTGTTGTATCTTCTTGTAAGCTTGTAAGTGTTGATGCAGTCTGGCTCTGATTGTTATTTTGGTGTTGACATCGATTTTAGTTTAGGTTGATTATGATGATTATGATTAAGTCCTGGTCGGGGATCAGGCATGGTACGGAAAATCCTAGCTTGGAGGGCTAGTTGTTGGAAAATCCTAACCTGGAGGGTTAGGTGTTGAAAATCCTAGCTTAGAGGGCTAGGTGTGTGAAAAGTCCTAATTCGGAAGAGGTGGGTGAAAAGTCCTAGCTTGGAGGGCTAGGTGAAAAGTCCTAACTTGGAGGGTTAGGTGCAAATTCTCATCTTGGAGAATTAGGTGAAAAAGTCCTAGCTTGGAGGGTCATGTCCTAGCTTGGAGGGTTAGGTTTGGAAAGTCCTAATCCGGAAGAGTTGGGTGAAAAGTCCTAGCTTGGAGGGCTAGGTGAAAAGTCCTAACTTGGAGGGTTAGGTGCAAATTCCCAACTTGGAGGATTAGGTAAGAAATCCTTAGCTTGGAGGGCTAAGGTGGATGAAACCCTAGCTTGGAGGGCTGGGTTGGAGCCCCTGGATCGGTCTGATGACCGATCAGGGAGTTGGCACGGTGCTCCTTCGTGGATCGGTCTGGTGACCGATCCAGCGATGACTGATCGGTCTGGTGACCGATCAGGGAGTACGCGTTTCACCCACTGACTGGCTCCTGATCGGTCTGGTGACAGATCAGGGAGCGAACAGTGAGGTTAAGTTCCCTTGCTGAACTGCTCCTGATCGGTCTGGTGACCGATCAGGATCACTGTGCAGATCGTTCTGGAGAACGAACCAGCTTCGCGGGTTCCTCACTAAGATCGATCAGGATGGTGCCTGATCAGTCTGGTCATGATCTGATCGGTCTGGTGACCGATCAGAAGACACTCTGATCGGTCAGGTGACCGATCAAGAGTTTTGGACTGCGAAACTCAAAAATCACCCAAATTAGAGGTGGATTGGTCCAGTGATCGATCCACAACCTGGGATCGGTCTGGTGATCGGTCCAGGAGAATCTCAAAGAAATCACGATTTCTGATTGAGCGTTGGGGATCGATCAGGACGGAGCCTGATCGGTCTGGTGACCGATCAGGAGGCTCTCTGATCGGTCCGGTGACTGATCACTTTAATTCAAATTGCACTGTCAGGCGCTCTGATCGCACCTGACCATATCCGATTCTCTGCTGTTTACTTCTGATAATTGATTTACTGTGTGATATACTGCTCTAACAGTCTGATTAAGCTGCAGATGACAGGGGAGGATTCAAACACTCAAGGAGAGTCAATGGAGAACTTTCCTTGGAGCAGGTTTGTCCGTTTTTCCATCTCAGGTTGCAACGGCCGAGCTGCAGACTGGAGCTGAGACTGGAGCTTGGCTGAGGGAAGCTCAGGGAGTCCAGGGATAGCTCAGTGGTAGCTAGCATTGGCAAATGAGCAGTCGGGAGCTGCAGGGATGGTGTCATCTGATGCTTGGTGGAGAAACAAAAGCGAGAAGAAGACTTCGCTGAAGCAGAGTTCAAGAGTTCTAGAGTTCGAAAGTTCTCGAGTTGGAGCTTGCTGAAGATTCTTGCTGTGATTTTTGTGTTCTCCACACTTGACTTGCTGTGTGCGTGTGTTGTTGATTCCTTGAGCAAGTCATTGAAATCTGAGGAACAACCAACTCTTACACGAGTGCTGGGAGGAAGGAACAAGGAGCTTGGAGTCCAACAGTGAGAAGACACGAAGGAGGGAGTCCTTGTGTGAGATCGTCGCTGGGTGGAGCTCGAGATAAGTTTGCTGTGTTCTTGTCCTTGCTAAGTGCTGAGTAAGAGTTTTCTTTGTGTTTCATTAAGCTTAAATCTATATCTTGTTTGAAACGCTGTGGAGAGGTTTCTCCACCGAGAAGGAGGTTGCTTCATATCCGGTGAACACCGGGGCTTGATCTGCCGACGATCAAGGGATCGCCCACCTTAAGGGCACGCCAAGGAGTAGGGGCAAGTTATCCCCGAACCTTGTAAACCCTCCGTGTTAGCGTTCTTGATAGTTGTGTTTGTTTGCTTTCATTTCTATTTTTGTTTTCTGCACTGCTTTGTTTTCCTTTGCTTCTTCCGCTGTGCTACTGATAAGTTGAGTGCAGAAATCTTGATAAGTGTCAAAGGTTCAAGTGATTGGCTATATTCACCTCCCCCCTCTCTAGCCATCCGGTTTCCAACAGTAAGAGGTCTTTCCACCTCAAGAAGGAGATCTTTCATAGTGAATGAGAGAGTGAGGAGAGTGGATCATTGGATTAGTCACCTCAAGGAGGTGGATACCAAGTAAAATCAAGGTGTTAGCGTTGCTTAAGTCTTCCGCCACAACAAATCATCAACGATCAAAGATCGGAGCTAATCACCCCCCCTCTAGCTCTCCTACCGGTCCTAACAAGTGGTATCAGAGCAAGGTCGCGCTTCTTTAGACTCATCGTCAAGAGAGCAAGAGCTAGAGGAAGAAGAAGAAGTTTTGAAGAAACCCTAATTTTAAGAAGTCATCATCAAGAGGGTTCAACTTCAAAAATGGAGTTCGGCTATGACATCCGAGCACCTACACCGTACGACAAAGCAAATTTCAATCTTTCGAAAACAAAGATTGAAAATTTCCTCATGATGGAGATAGAGCAATGGTTTGCTCTAATGGAAGGCTTTGAAGCTCCAACAAGTAGCAAAGGGAAGCTCCTCAAGAAAAGCAAATGGAGTGAGAAGCAAATCAAGAAATGCGAGGCCAATGACAAAGTGACCAAATTATTGGTCAATTTATTGCCAAGCACCATCTTGGACAAAGTTGAAGAATTTCAAGATGCCAAAGAGCTTTGAAGGAAATTGGCAAAGCTTCATGAAGATCCCTCTACTATACCAAATCAAGACAAATCCAAAGAGGGAGATTCATCGGAGGAAGAAGATTCGGAAGTTGAGAGATATTCAACATCTGAAGATGAAGTTCAAGAGGCCTCTACCTCTAGGATTGAGGGGGAGAAAAATTCACCATTGACACTGGATCAAAGAAAAGTTTCACCATCATCATCCGAGGTCAATAAAGAAAAAGAAAAATCGAGTGCCACCTCTACACCCCATGAAGGTATAAAAATTTCAATTTGTAAAAATAAGGATCACATCATTTGTTTTGAGTGTAGGCAAAAAGGGCACTATAAGAGCAAGTGTCCTAATTTGGTCAAGAAGAAGATGCAAGTGGCACCCAAGACCAAGGAGAAAGCAAAGGAGGTCGGCCCCATGGAACAAAAGGATAAAAAGCACATTGTGTGCTTCTCATGCAAACAAAAAGGACATTATCAAAACCAATGTCCAAAAGGAAAGGATTCGACCAAGAACAAAAGAAGGAGCTCAAATCATGGGGGAGCCTCCAATAACGAGACTAAGGTACCATTAGGTACAACAACAACAACAACAAAGCCTTATCCCACTAGGTGGGGTCGGCTATATGGATCCTTTTACGCCATTGAGTTCTATCCCCTACTATATCATCATCTAGATTTAAATAAAATTTATCTTGTTTTATTGTTGCCAACCAAGTCTTTTTTGGTCTTCCTCTCCCTCTTTTAATGTGCGTATTTATCATAGTTTCACATCGTCTAACAGGGGCATTTATTGGTCTTCTAAGTACATGTCCGTACCATCTCAAACGTGTCTCCCGAAGTTTTTCTTCAATAGATGCAACTCCGACTTTCTCTCTAATACTCTCATTCCTTATTCTATCCATCCTCGTATGTCCACACATCCACCTTAACATCCTCATCTCTGCAACTTTCATCTTTTGCTCATGTGCTCGAGTCATAGCCCAACATTCAGCACCATATAACATAGCAGGTCTAACTGCCGTTTTGTAGAACTTCCCTTTAAGTTTTAGAGGTACTTTACGATCACATAAGACACCCGATGCTAATCTCCATTTCAACCATCCTGCTTGTATTCTATGTAAGACATCTCTCTCAATTCCTCCATCACTTTGCAAGAACGATCCTAAATACTTAAAGTTCTCGATTTTAGACAACTCATCATCTCCTATCTTAACAATTGTTTCACTACGTCTAGCATTGCTAAACTTAAATTCCATATATTCAGTCTTTACTCTACTAAGCCTAAAACCTTTCATTTCTAGAGTTTCCCGCCAAGATTCTAGTTTAGCATTTACTCCTTCACGTGTCTCATCTATCAAAACAATATCATCTGCAAACAACATGCACCATGGCACTGTATCTTGAATGTGCCTAGTGAGTTCATCCATGATTAGTGTAAAAAGATAGGGACTTAAAGCTGATCCTTGATGTAACCCTATCCTTATTGGAAATGCTTCAGTCAATCCACCTGAAGTCTTCACTCTAGTCGTTACATCTTCATACATATCTTTAATTAGGTCAATATATGTTACGCTAACGCCTCTCTTTTCTAGAATTCTCCATATAATTTCTCTTGGTACCCTATCATAAGCTTTTTCTAAATCAATAAATACCATGTGTAGATCTTTCTTTTGCTCCCGATATTTTTCAATTAATTGCCTAAGAAGATGTATAGCTTCTATTGTCGACCTTCCAGGCATGAACCCAAATTGATTTTCGGTTACCGTGGTCTCCTTCCTCAATCTTTTTTCTATTACTCTTTCCCAAAGTTTCATGGTATGACTCATTAATTTAATACCCCTATAGTTTGCACAATTTTGTATGTCTCCTTTGTTCTTATATAAGGGAACTAGACTACTTACCCTCCATTGATTAGGCATTTTTTTTGTTTTCAATATTAAATTAAATAATTTTGTAAGCCATTCAATACCTTTTTTCCCTAAACATTTCCATACCTCTATTGGGATATCATCCGGTCCCACGGCCTTTCCATTTTGCATCCCTTTCAAAGCTTGTTCTACTAAGGTACCATTAGGTAATGATACTTATTTTTATCCTGATAAAATGCATGCTAAAAATAATTATTATTACTTTAATGCTATTTATCATGAAAATAGGAGGCATAAAAAACCTAAGGCGAACTATTGAGCCTTCCATGCTAGAACTACCACATCTAAGGATAGGGAATACGTTAGAACATTTCATGGTAGACCTGTAGGACCGATGCACGTGAGAGGGGGGGTGAATCACGTGACTTTTAAAATCTTCGTTATAAAATCAGAGTCGATAGAAAATTGTACAATGTTTTTTATAACGTGCGCAGCGGAAAAATTAAAACGAAATGCGAAAGTGAAAAATAATAAAAAAAATTACACGAGGAGTTTTACTTCGTTTGGAGCCTTCGCCGACTCCTACTCGAAGGCCCAGGTTCCTTGAACCTTTCCTATGGGCAATCCACTAAAAACCTCTACCGATAAACTACCGATAGAGTGATTCGAATACAAGATTGGGCGGAAGTGTAACAGCCCTACACTTCCCCCTTAAATAATTTAAGTGCAGAAAAAAATTCGTTACCCAACACATAGATTTATCTGAAGCAGCTTGGGTGTTGGGAGCGATCTTCCAGTAGCGGTCGGACATTGTCGAGTCAAAGCACAAACCGCAGCAGAGGAGCGTGGAAGCAAGAGAGCGCCAAAGCTTGAACCAGAATTAAATTTTCTTATCTGTTAGAGGGCTTGCTTGCTTCTATTTATAGTGCCTCGATGCATGATCTTCTCAGCTCAAATTTTATCCATCAACAAGATGAAATAATTAAAAAAAAAGATAATGTTTCTATCCTTTGCTTCAATTAAGAAAATAATTTAAATAAAATATAAATACAGAATATTAAAAAGTTAACCGAGAGGTTTTATCCTCTTACAATTTTATTAATAATTTAAAAGGAGATTTTATCCTTCCAGCTAAGCTTTACGTGAGAATTTTAAGCATTAGTAGGAATAATTTTATTCTCTAAAAAGAAGGAAATACGAATAATTTAAATGATAATTTATCCTCCACCAAGGCTTTAGATAAGGAATAATTTTATAAAATTCAACTACAAAATCTAATTAAATAAATTCTGTAAAATAGAGTTAATGCATTTAGAATCTAATTAAATAAATTCTGTAAAATAGAGTTAATGCATTTAGAGTTAATTAGACCCCGTCCAAACCTGGATAAGGATCTAACCAGGACTCAACCGAGGTCACCAAAATGGGCCTAAGTTGGACCGCGCCTACAGTCCTAAAATAGGACCCGTCCTCACTGGTTCACTCCTCCAGTGACTTACCTCACTTACCTCGTGCAGCTCTACTCAACTTCTTAACCCCCCAGGTCTTCCTGCCAGGGCTCAACCACCCTGGTCTTTTTGCCAAGTTTCAACCAACTTGGGCTTCAGCCAGTTGTCAGGCCCCGTGAACCCAACTGGACTTCTCGCCAGGACTCAACCACCCTGGACTTCCCGCCAGGACTCAACCACCCTGGACTTCAGCCTGGTGTCAGGTCCTAAGTCTTTCAACCCTGCACACTTAGTAAAGAGGTCAAAACCAAAAGCAAGTCTAACTTTAACCTATTTGTCATTCATCAAAACTCAGGTTTAACTATTAGTGCAAATTGCACCAACAATCTCCCCCTTTTTGATGCAATGACAACCTGGGTTAAAGTTAGAAAATACCAGATAAAGCAATGAGTCCAAGAATAATATGCAAATGACATGCTCTAAGATCAGAAATTTTTAATTTTCTAACTCAACCCTTAAACCCTCCCCCTTTGGCATTCATCAAAACAAAGAAATAATAAGTGCGCAAGCATCAGAAATAAAACAAGCAATCAAGTAATATGCCAGCCAAGTAAAAAATACTTTAAGTATTTGGGGAAGAAAAAATGCTTAACAAGCATACTCAGTTTCTGAACTGATTCAGAGGGGTAAGTCAAATTCTTAATTTAACACAAACAATCTGAGAGCATAAATGTTAAAGGAAATGACTAGGTGTAAATTTAGAAATGACTTTTCGAACACCATTTTCAAAAATTAAAAAGGGCTACCTTCAAAATCTTAATCTTTTCCAAAATAAAGAATATCTCAAGGCAAATTAATGAAAAAGAGAAGATTTTTCAAAAATTTCTTTTCAAAGGATCATTTAGAATATTTTCACGATTAATTTGAGAAAAAAATTTCAAGATAATTTTTTTTAAAAATCCTTGTTCAATTAAAGAAGATATTTTCTAAAACAGTTTTCACTAAACATTTTTGAGAGTTAGAATACAAAATATAAACTCAAGCTCCCCCTGAACCAAGTAAGAAAGTTTAGCCCATTTTGAATGTCTAACCGTAGTTACTAGCTAACTATCTATAGGATAGTAGTTTTCACTAGGTTAGTCAAGTCAAGTACTAGTGTCTAGCTTAGCTTTACAGAAAGACTACTTGACTTGATCAATATGAAGTTGGTATTTAACGCCCAGACTTGCTACGATGCACAGGTTTAAGCATTCTGAAGTCCAAGCAATACCCTATGCATCTCACCCCGTTTTAAGTTTTAGCATACACAAACATGTTATACCTAATGTGCTTTGTGAGATGCGGCCTCTAAATCTATAGGAACATGCATCTCTAGGGGTCAAACTTAGGCTAAGTCCACCAGTCTCGAAAGTCAAGTTTGAAATCAAAGTTAATTTTTTAAAAATTAAGTGTGAAAATCAAAGTCAATTTTGAAAATTAAGTTTAAAAAATACACATTTTAGAGAGTACAAAAAATGCAAGTACAAAAATTAACTCTAACTCAAGCTATGTGTCAAACAGAATTTGTGAGTTGAGTAAAAGTGATTAGGTCAATCCTAGTCTACAACACACATTCCTATTAACCTTCTTAAATTGCTAAATTCGGATTCAAGAAGTGGTTTAGTGAATATGTCAGCTAGGTTAGATTTGGATTCAACATGATTAAGTTCTATTTCTCCTTTATTAACATGATCTCTAACAAAATGGTGCTTAATTTCTATATGTTTGGTCCTAGAGTGGTGAATTGGGTTTTTGGTTAGATTAATTGAACTTAGATTATCTATAAAAGTTTTGACTTTCTTAAAATCTAAGTTAAAATCTTTTAAGGTATGCATCATCCAGAGTAATTGGGCTACACATTCACCCATTGCTATGTATTCAGCTTCAGTGGTGGATAGGGCAACACAATGTTGTTTTCTACTGAACCAACTAACTAGTGAGGGTCCTAGAAGTTGACATCCACCACTGGTACTTTTTCTATCTAATTTACAGCCAGCATAATCTGAGTCAGAAAATCCAATAAGTTCAAACTGGGCTGTTCTAGGGTACCAAATTCCTAAACTTTCTGTCCCTTTGAGATACCTAAATATCCTTTTAACTAGGGTTAGATGTGATTCTTTAGCACATGTTTGATACCTAGCACACATACTAACTGCAAAGAGAATATCAGGTCGACTTGCAGTTAGGTAAAGTAAGCTACCTATAGCACTTCTATAATACTTAAGGTCAACAGGTTTGCCATTTGTGTCACTATCTATAGTTTGATTGGTAGCCATAGGTATCTTAATTTCTTTAGCACTATCCATTCCAAATTTTCTAAGTAATTCTTTAGTGTATTTTTGTTGATAGACAAAAGTACCCTCACTAGTCTGTTTTATTTATAACCCTAAAAAGAAAGTTAATTGACCTACTAAACTCATTTCAAATTCATTTTCCATTACCGTTATAAAATCTTGTAAAAAATTTGAGTTAGTTGAGCCAAATACTATATCATCTACATATACTTGAGCTATAAAAATATCAGTTTTTAGAGTTTTAACAAATAGTGTTGGGTCAATTTTGCCTTGGTTAAAGCCTTTAGATACTAAGTAGTTAGACAATCTTTCATACCAGGCCCTAGGGGCTTGCTTAAGTCCATATAAGGCTTTCTTAAGTTTAAAGACATAGTCAGGATATTCTAGTCTTTCAAAACCTGGGGGTTGGCCTACATAGATTTCTTCCTTAATCAGGCCATTTAGGAAGGCTGACCTAACATCCATTTGATACAACTTGAATCCCTTATGGGCTGCATAACTTAAAAGCATCCTAATGGACTCAAGTCTAGCTACAGGGGCATAGGTTTCATCATAATCAAGTCCTTCTACTTGGCTAAACCCCTTAGCTACTAACCTAGCCTTATTCCTGACTGTTTCTCCTTGTTCGTTAAGTTTATTCCTAAAGACCCATTTAGTTTCAATAAATTTCTTGCCTTTAGGTAAGGGTACTAAGTCCCAGACTTGACTACGTTCAAATTGGGCTAACTCTTCCTGCATGGCTATGATCCAATCAGGGTCAAGTAAGGACTCTTCTATAGACTTGGGTTCAATTTTTGAAATCAAGGCAATTTGACTAAGGTTCCTAAAGGCTGATCTGGTCTGAACCCTTAGCTCTGGATCGCCTATGATCTGATCAGTTGGGTGGGCTGAGCTAACTCGAATAGTTCTGGGTTGGTTAGGTTCAGATTCAGGTGCAGGTTCAGTCAGATCATGGTTTCGGTCCTCAAATTGGCTTTCATTTGGGTCAGTACTAGACCTAACAAAATCAATTGGTTGGTAGGTGGTTTGATCAAGCTTATTTGGGCTAGACTTTTCATCAAATTTTACATTTGTAGTTTCTTCAATTCTTAGGGTAGTTTTATTATAAACTCTATAAGCTCTACTGGTAAGGGAATAACCTACAAAGATACCTTCCTCAACCTTAGAGGTAAATTTTCCTAAGTGTTCTCTAGTGTTTAATATATACACTTTGCATCCAAATACTTTAAAATACTTAATATTAGGTTGTTTTTCATAATAGATTTCAAAAGTTGTTTTTCCTAGATTTTTATTTATAGTTATTCTATTTTGTACATAACAGGCTATACTAACAGCCTCAGCCCAAAAATATTTAGGTAGATTGTATTCATTTAGCATTGTTCTGGTTGCTTCTTGTAGTGTTCTATTTTTCCTTTCTACTATTCCATTTTGTTGAGGTGTTTTAGGACAAGAGAATTCGTGATGGTAGCCATTTTCTAAGCAGAATTGGTTAAATTTTTTATTTTTGAATTCCCCGCCGTTATCGCTCCTAAGTCTTTTAATTTTAATCCCTTTTTCATTTTCTACTAATTTACAAAATTGAGTAAACATATCAAAAGTTTCATCTTTATTTTTTAAAAATTTTACCCAGGTAAATCTTGAATAGTCATCTATGATTACTAAACAGTAAAGGTTTCCACTAATTGATTTTACCCCATGTGAGTCAAATAGGTCTAGGTGAATTAATTCAAGAATTGACTTAGTTTGAGTTTGACTAGTTGGTTTGTGGGTTGACCTAGTTTGTTTTCCTTGTTGACATGCGTTACATAAGGTTGACTCAAGGTTAGATAACTTTGGTAGGCCTCTAACTAAACCTTTTAGTTTAGGTAGTTTTCTGAAGTGAGTGTGTGAAAGTCTCCTATGCCAGAGCCAAGTCTCATCCTTATGGGTTAAAAGACAATTTTCTAAGGGACAGGTTAACTTAATTTCATAAATGTTATTGTGCCTAAGTCCTCTAAGTGTGATGTTTGGGTTGTCATTGTGTTTGATCAGACATTCATTGGATAGGAACCTAACCTTATAACCAGTGTCACACAATTGGCTAATACTCAGTAAATTGAAGTGAAAATTTTCAACAAGTAATACATTTGTAATTATAAAATCAGACTCAAGTTCAATATTACCTAGGCCAATTACCTTAAGTTTACCGTTATTTCCAAAAGCAACGGTCCCTAGTCTTTTGTACTTGAGTTCTGTAAATTTGGTGGGATCCCCAGTCATGTGTCTGGAGCACCCACTGTCAATAATCCATTTATTTACCTTAGTCGAGTCGTCCGAAAAGAGTCCGATCTCTTGACTCGACTCGTATTCGGAATCTTCGTCGTGCTCCGAGTCTGACCCGGGTCCAGTTGCCATTAGCGCGAGGTAGCTTGTCTTCTTTGGTGGTTCATAGTCAGAGTCATCCGAACTCTCGTCCCAGGTGGCTTGAAGAGCCTTCTTCTTCTTGCTTTTCTTTGATTGGTCCTCCGTTTTGTAGGGACATTCATGTTTGAAGTGTCCTTTTCTGTTGCAACCGAAGCAGGTTATTTTGCTATTGTCTCCATAACTGGTTGGCTTCATTATCTTTTGGAAATCTTTTTTCGAGAATTTGCTTTTCTTTTTGGCGAGGACTTTTCTTACTAAGTTAACCATTTGTTCCTCGTCATCTGAGTCTGAGTCTGACTCTTCTTCTTATTCTTGAATTTTCTTCTTCGACTTGACTTCTTTTGAAGAACCTGCAAACAAAGCAAATCCTTTCTCGGCCTTGGCGTTAGTTTGTTCGTGCAGTTCTAATTCACAGAATAGTTCATCTAAATTTATTTTGGAAAGATTCCTAGAAATTTTATAAGCATCTATGATGGATGCCCATAAAGAGTTTCTAGGAAAGGCATTTAGTGTATACCTTATAATATCTCTATTTTCTTGTTTGTGCCCAATGAGGTGGAGTCCATTTAGTATGTCCTTGATCCGGGCGTGGAGTTGGCTTGCAAACTCACCTTCCTGCATTTTTATGTTAAATAATTTATTCAATAACAAATCTCTTTTTGTTACCTTCGCATCTGAGGTGCCTTCATGCAGTTCAATCAGTTTGTCCCAAAGTTCTTTGGTAGATTCAGTTGGGCCGATACGGTTCAATTCCTCTTTGGTTAGTCCGCATTGGAGTGTGTTCTGTGCTTTGAACTCAATCTGAGCCCTTTTCTTCATTTCTAGGTTCCATCTGTCATGCTTCAGTAGTGCATTGTTTCCCTCGTCCATTGGTGGTTCGTAGCCAGATTGCACCACGAACCATTGATCCATATCAGTCTTTAGGTACACCTCCATTCTTCGTTTCCAGTAAGGGAAGTCTTCCCCATTGAAGAGCGGAGGACGGGCAGTACTATATCCTTCACCTTGAGCCATCTGAAATAGACAACAACAAAAACACTTGTTCCAAGACTAGGTCTTGGATTAGTAGTGTGGTAGGAAAAGGAGAAGAAAGGAACAAAAAACGACTCGAAATGGTGTTGCCCAAATTCGAGTAAAATCGATAGAAAATATCTAAATTTAGGCAACAATACCTAATTTAGATCGTGCAGCGAAAACACAAAAACAAACGAAAAAGAATTGGATTTCCCCTGGCTCTTATGGTGGTTGCACCGATACAGAGCGAACTTGGCTCTGATACCACTTGTAGGACCGATGCACATGAGAGGGGGGGTGAATCACGTCACTTTTAAAATCTTCGTTATAAAATCAGAGTCGATAGAAAATTGTACGATGTTTTTTATAACGTGCGCAGCGGAAAAATTAAAACGAAATGCGAAAGCGAAAAATAATAAAAAAATTACACGAGGAGTTTTACTTCGTTCGGAGCCTTCGCCGACTCCTACTCGAAGGCCCAGGTTCCTTGAACCTTTCCTGTGGGCAATCCACTAAAAACCTCTACCGATAAACTACCGATAGAGTGATTCGAATACAAGATTGGGCGGAAGTGTAACAGCCCTACACTTCCCCCTTAAATAATTTAAGTGCAGAAAAAAATTCGTTACCCAACACTTAGATTTATCTGAAGCAGCTTGGGTGTTGGGAGCGATCTTCCAGCAGCGGTCGGACAGCGTCGAGTCAAAGCACAAACCGCAGCAGAGGAGCGTGGAAGCAAGAGAGCGCCAAAGCTTGAACCAGAATCAAATTTTCTTATCTGTTAGAGGGCTTGCTTGCTTCTATTTATAGTGCCTCGATGCAGATCTTCTCAGCTCAAATTTTATCCATCAACAAGATGAAATAATTAAAAAAAAAGATAATGTTTCTATTCTTTGCTTCAATTAAGAAAATAATTTAAATAAAATATAAATACAGAATATTGAAAAGTTAACCGAGAGGTTTTATCCTCTTACAATTTTATTAATAATTTAAAAGGAGATTTTTGTTAGTGAGAGCCCTAGAGCTAATCATGTGATGATTATATAGACTCATTTGTATCATATTCCTGTGTATAAATAAAGGCATGTTTTATGGTTATTATACTTACGTGTATTTGTGCCGAATAGCTAAGCATAATAATGTCCTTGAGTAGAAGATTCTTATCTATATCAATCGATTAGTTGAATCGATAGTGAGATGATATAGAGAACACTACTCTAAATAATTCCTAGTCAAGTATTAACATTCAAAGGACAATGTTAATATGTAGAGGCTAGCATGTAAGTCAACATGATGACTTGATCTCACAAGTCATGGATATAGAGATATCAAGTTGACACATGGGTATGCATTGGAGAATGTATACTAAATGACCCGCCATGAGAAAGTATCATGGATCGTTATATGAGTGTCATATACTTTCTCATGTGGCTATTAGTATGACTATTAGTCCTTGGACCTGAAGTCACCATGGATTCCTACATAAGGAGTTACGTACTTTGGCTTCGTCAAACGTCACCCGTAAATGGGTGGACTATAAAGGCGATTACTGGGTATGTAACAAATTATGGAGAGGGATGTGAGTGATGTAGATGGGATCTATCCCTCCTATATGACGGGAGCGATATCGTATTCTTGATAGAGTTAGACCACAAAGTGCATGGCCATGCCCAAGTGAGTCAATATGAGATATTGAGCTCATTTGATTAGTGTGAGTCTACTTGGAGTTCAAGATATAGATTGACTCGAGGATGACACGGTCTATGCCTCAATTGAGTCAATCTAGATATCAAGGATAGAGGGACATTATCATATATTGTGAGAGTCACAATTATTAGTCACAAGGTGATGTTGGATCTCAACATTCTTGTAACTTGGGTAGCAATGATGTGTTGCTAGATACCGCTCATTGCTTATGTCTCTAAAAGTGTTTAGAGACATTGCCAACGTTACAAGAACCTATAGGGTCACACACGAAAAAGGACATTCTATTTGGAGATGAGTTCTTTTAATTAAGAACAATTGAGCATTGGATGACCAAGACTTGGATTAGACTCAAGTTGCATTTGGGTTAAACTCAAATTGGATTTGAGTTAGACTCAGATTAAGCCATATGGCTGGATGCAGGAGCTTAAACTTGGATTAATCTAACCACATGCAAGCACACTTGAGTTAGACTCAAGTTGCATGTACTTGAGTTAGACTCAAGTTGAACTTGGATTAGTCTAACCACATGCAAGCTAAACTCGAATTACATGTACTTGAGTTGGACTCAAGTTGAACTTGAGTTTGGCTAGCCACATGCAAGCTTGCATGAAGTAAACGGCAAGTTTACTTGTTATGGCAAGAATTAATGATTAATTGATTAATTAATCTTGCATTAATTGGGAATTAATGGTGATTAATGGTCAATTAATTTTTGCATTAATTTTGGCCTTTTGTGGTTGTGTGGTGGCGTGGAAAAGAAGAGGGTGAGAGGGTTTAATTTGGCTCTCGTGTGTGTTCTTGCTCCTGCTTCTTCTCACGGAAGAAAAAGCTATCTTGCATCTCTTTTCGTTTTGCTCTTTCTTCTCGCAACGAGGGGTTGCAATAAGGTTGCTAGCACAACCTATTCTCCAAGGTCCTGTGTGGATACTTCTAGAGGAGTGTCTGTTTTGATACTCTACGAGATCCGGCGGCAATTGGACGAGCGGGAAATCGAAGGGCTACGCAACAAGGGTAATGGTTCTATCATGTAGATCTAGTGTAGATTTAGTAGTCAAACTCGTACTCGTAAATATTTTATTTTCGCACGGATCCCGTGGGCGAAATTCTGGGGTTTCCGCAACGCAAAAAGCGATTTTTGCGGCCTAGAATCTCTAACAGTGGTATCAGAGCCACGTGCGAACCTTGTACGAGTTTAAATTTGTTTTTTTTTGTATTAGATACAAAATTTACAGACAAATAATATTCTGTGATTTTTCGAAATTTATGGAATTTATGGGTATTTTTCTCATGAAGTCGAAGCAACAAGTGTTTGGACACTTGTAGGCTTCACCGATCGAGAAAAACTTTCCGAAACGGAAAGATCTCGCTATAATTTTTCGGGACAGCGGCTTAAGTTGCTGTAAGGTGATTTTGGGACACTCGCGAAATTCATTTCGCGAGTAGGGGCGCTGCCTCTAACCCCGCGAGGGGCATTGTCCCGCGATCGTGCCCGAAAATCGTGTAGCGGGACCGTTACGGAAGTGTAACTCATAATATTGTAAAATTGTAGAAAAATTATAGAAATTTATTTAAAATACATAATTTGGAATTATGTATGGATTTGTGATGATCATGGCCCAATAAAAACCAATATGATTGGAATGTGTTGTAATTCATATTACGGTCTGCGTACCGGTTTTGTGGTTGTGCGTGTTGTATAGTGTATGCGACCTGCGAGTCGGCTTCTTTTATTTTATTTCTGTATTTTCTTATTTTGTAATGTCCAAAATGAAGACGGTGGATGGTCCATCCGAAGACGGAGTTATGGAGGGAGCCAACGACACGTGGCGGTCAAAGGAGAAGCTTGGAGAAGCTAACCCTAGGTTGACCGTCAGATCTTCTCATTGGCTTGAGAAGATCGTAGTAGGGCCATGATCAAATCACAAATTAAAATATTTTATTTTTCTTGTATGTGATGCATGCTAGTATAAAGTAATTAGAGCCTTTATGTGTATATGATACACCCCCTCTCGATTAGATTAGATCTAATTTAAAACGACTCGTAAATGCCTACCAAGTTTTGATACCTATCACTACCTCGATCATTTGTTGTTGTTGAATCTGCCAAAGCAGAGCAACACATTTAATCTTGGTAGGGTACGGAGGGACAATCTTGGTCCCGCCTATCACGGCTTGGGTGAGAACAAACTCAATCAGATTGAGTGAAACTAGTTAACTCGGTCGGATCGAGTCCAACTATAGGCATATTCCAATCGTTGGAAAGGTAGGATAAAAATCGCATTTATATTAAAACTTGGGCGATTTAGCCAAAGCTAACTCAAGTTTTTATGTAAATGTAAATTTTAATCCTATAAACAAGAGTTGCATAGAGATGTAATCGGAAAATTATTACCTACCGATCGTACTAAGTCTTGGGCGATTTAGCCAAAGCTAACTCAAGGCTTAGTATGATGTGAATCTTGTCCCACTATATTATAGTTAAATTAGATAGAATCTTGTAGCGTGGTTTGACCACATCTATGACTTGATTCTATAAATTTTCTATAATTCAGTGGGAGAATCATTTAATTAAAGGCCTAATTAAATGAAAAAGGGAATATGTTATTTAATTTTCTGCATTTTATTATTGTAGATTGCCATGTCGACAAACGCAAATACTCTCTCTCTGCGATCTGTCCTTGAGAAGGACAAGCTCAATGGAGCAAACTTCCTGGACTGGTACAGGAACTTGAGAATTGTTCTCAAGCAAGAACGTAAACTGTACGTTCTGGAGCAGCCTATTCCCGAGGCACCTCCTGCCAGTGCCACGCGAGCTGACCGTGATGCTCACAAGAAGCATCAAGATGACGCATTAGATGTGTCATGCCTTATGCTCGCAACCATGAACTCTGAGCTTCAGAAGCAACATGAGTTAATGGATGCTTTCGATATGGTTGAGCATCTGCGTCAACTGTATCAAGGACAAGCAAGGCACGAGAGATTTGAGATCTCTAAGGCACTGTTTCAGTGCAAGATGCAAGAAGGGACTCCCGTAGGTCCCTATGTACTCAAGATGATTGGGTACATAGAGAATCTACAGAGATTGGGATTCCCACTGGGCCAAGAGCTGGCCACAGACTTGATCTTGCAGTCCCTACCCGAAAGTTATAGTCAATTTGTCATGAACTGGAACATGAATGAAATTGACAAGCCCCTGCCTGAGATGCTCAGCATGTTGAGAACTGCTGAGCTCAATCTTAAGAAGGCCAAGCCCATTTTAATGGTGCAGAAGGACAAAGGTAAGGGCAAACCCAAAGGCAAGGGAAAGTCTCAAGCCAAGGGCAAGGGCAAGGGCAAAGCACTGAAACCCAAAGGAGGGGTTGCCAAGGATGCTACCTGCTTCCACTGCGGTGAGACCGGACACTGGAAGCGGAACTGCAAGAAATATATGGAAGATCTCCAGAAGAAGAGAAGTCAGACTTCTACTTCAGGTATTCATGTTATAGAAGTCAATTTGTCTATTTCTACATCATGGGTATTAGATACCGGATGTGCTTCTTACATTTGTACTAATGTGCAGGCGCTGAGAAATAGCAGGGCATTGACAAAGGGCGAGGTGGACCTACGAGTTGGCAATGGAGCAAGAGTTGCTGCTGTTGCTACAGGAGTTTATATGCTATCTCTACCCTCTGGGCTTGTACTAGTTAGATGATTGTTATTATGTGCCTGCTCTGACTAAGAACATAGTTTCTGTTTCTTGTTTAGACAAGAAAGGATTTTCGTTTATAATAAAGAACAAATGTTGTTCAGTTTATTTAAATGAAATGTTCTATTGTAGTGCACCTCTGATGAACGGACTCTATCTTCTAGACTTAGAAAACCCTATCTATAACATAAATACCAAAAGGCTCAAGTCTAATGACTTGAACCAAACCTATATCTGGCACTGTCGCTTAGGCCATATAAATGAGAGTCGCCTATCCCAGCTCCATAGAGATGGTTTGCTGGACTCATTTGATTTTGAATCATTTGAGACATGCGAGTCTTGCCTTCTTGGCAAGATGACCAAGACTCCATTTAGTGGATACAGCGAAAGAGCAACCGATTTGTTAGGTCTTATACATAGCGATGTATGTGGCCCTTTCAATGTTGCTGCCAGAGGTGGTTATAGGTACTTCATTACATTTACTGATGATTTCAGTAGATATGGTTATGTGTACTTGATGACACATAAGTCAGAATCCTTTGAAAAGTTCAAAGAATACAAGAATGAAGTACAAAACCAGCTTGGCAAGAGTATTAAAATACTTCGATCAGATCGAGGTGGAGAATACCTCAGCCATGAGTTCGGTGACTATCTAGCTGAGTGTGGGATTCTATCCCAACTCACTCCTCCTGGAACACCACAATGGAATGGTGTGTCCGAAAGGAGGAATCGTACCCTATTAGATATGGTGCGATCCATGATGAGTCACACAGATCTTCCTATATCCTTTTGGGGATATGCTCTAGACACGGCTACCTTCACTCTTAACCGTGTTCCATCAAAGGCTGTGGTAAAGACACCATATCAGATATGGACTGGGAAGAGTCCCCATATATCTTTTATGAGAATTTGGGGTTGTGAAGCTTACGTACGACGTCAAGTTTCAGAAAAACTAGAACCCAAATCCGACAAGTGCTATTTTGTAGGATATCCCAAGGAAACGAAGGGATATTACTTCTACATTCCCAGTCAGCACAAAGTGTTTGTGGCAAAACTGGGGTTTTTCTAGAAAGATTTTGTTTCTAGAAAAACTAGTGGGAGTACGTTCGATCTTGAAGAAGTTCAAGATATGGACCATAGCACTGAGGCCTTGATGGAGGTTGAACAGGAACCACAAAGTGTTGTGGATCATGAGGTTGTTACACAAGGAGTTATGGAACAACATCCTGTTCAAGTAGACCTACCTCTTCGCAGGTCTGGTAGGGTACGTCATCAGGCTGAAAGATATTCATTTCTCTTGTCTGATGAAAATGACGTTGTGCTCATTGAGAATGAGCCTACAACTTATCAGGAAGCTGTGATGAGCCCAGACTCTGAGAAATGGCTTGAGGCCATGAGATCCGAGATGGATTCCATGTACACCAACCAAGTTTGGACCTTGGTTGATCCACCTGAAGGGGTAAAACCCATTGGGTGTAAGTGGGTCTTTAAGAGAAAGACTGACATGGGAGGACTTACGCATACCTATAAGGGTAGACTGGTAGCAAAGGGTTTCAAACAAATTCATGGTATTGACTATGATGAAACCTTTTCTCCAGTAGCGATGTTTAAGTCCATTCGGATCATGCTTGCTATTGCAGCATACCACGATTATGAGATCTGGCAGATGGATGTCAAAACCGCGTTCCTGAATGGGAACCTACTCGAGGATGTGTACATGACACAACCTGAGGGTTTTGTAGATCCAAAGCATACTGGCAGAGTATGCAAGCTGCAAAGGTCCATTTATGGACTAAAGCAAGCTTCTCGGAGCTGGAATCTTCCGATTCGATGATGCAATCAAACAGTTTGGTTTCATCAAGAATGAAGATGAACCCTGTGTCTACAAGAGGGTTGAAGGAAACATAGTAGTTTTCCTCATATTGTATGTGGATGACATACTACTCATTGGGAATGATATTCCTATGCTTCAGTCTGTGAAGACTTGGCTGGGGAATTGTTT